>JBBBDQ010000473.1:445000-602500 GCA_037127315.1 Ascarosepion bandense | reverse complement strand
CAGGTTCGAATCCTGCCGAATGACACACATTTTCGTAACAAAAATTTACCTTAAATAATCCTGCCGGTACATACTGTTTGATTATAAACAGAATATCTACTTAAATACAACTATCAATCAAAAATAATGTTCAAACAAATCATCTCAAATTGTCGGTTGTTTATAACCAGTTTCCTTAATCTTCGTTAATTTGTTGGCATTACGATACATTTCGGAGTAGATATGGTTATTACGATGAATCGAAAATTGTGCAATGTAGGTTTGACTTAACTTTGATTAGACTGATGTTCATTTGTGTTGGAGAGGTCTAAGACCCGCCGAATCAATTGGGGGCTTTCCCTGTGTGGAAAGGTTACGCAGATTCGACTTCTGTCGGATGTTTTTGAAAATAATCAGACCGGTAGTAATAAATATAAAATACTGCTTGATTATAAACAGAATATCTAATTAAATACAAGTATCGATCAAAAATAATGTTCAAACATATCATTTCAAATTTTCGGTTGTTTATAAACAGTTTCATTATACACTTATATCGATAATTTTATGTTTTTCAATAATTATAATCGTTGAGTACTGGCGAATATATATATATATATATATATATATATATAATCATATAGCACAAGGAAGGTTTTTTATTGCTACTGTTTAGCAGGGGTTTACATAGGAGAAAAGTTACAGAAATGAGTGACAGGTTATCGCAGGTGTCAGGATGTGGGTAAGAGAAGGATGGGAACAATCATATGAGTGGAATAGAATTAGAAAGAGACATGAGAGAGAGGATGCATGTTAGTGGGAGGAGAGAGGACTATTGAATTTATATTGAAATTATTCGAGATTGTAGCTGTTGGGGAGGCATGTAAATAGAAGGGAATTCCACAAGCGGGTGATGCGAGAAAAGAAGCTGGTGGAGTAGAATTTGCTTTTAGATTCATTTGGTTTCACAGTAAAACGGTGGGACCTAATTGCTAATATTGTGGCTCGAGTAAATTCATATATAGGGGGTACCAGTGAGCTAAGCTCATCGGAACAGAGGCCGTGACAATATTTGTAGAATAGACACAGGAAAGCCACCTTGCGCCGTGAGAATGTGACTGTATATGAGCTGCAAAGTTGGGATCGATCCCATTACAGGTGCTTCATTTTATTTTGTCAAGGACACCAGGGTAGATAGGAGGAGCACAAGAACTCGACCAGATATGACAGCGGTATTCAATGCACGGGCGGATGATATATTTATATATGCGCAGGATTGTTTCAGACGGGAAAAAACTTCCTGTCCCTACAAAGAAAACCGACTTTCTTAGCAGCGGATTTAGATATGGATTCTATATAGTCATTCCACTTGAGGTCAGTTGTGAATGTTAACTCGAGGATGCACATTGTTTTTCTTTCAGGGAGACTAGCCTGATGCATGCTAATGGGGATAGGAACGATTGTCTGTGATGGTTAATAGATAGCAGCTTCGTTTTAGAAGCATTAAAATTCACTAGTCAATTCTTAACCTAGTACAGCACGGATTAGGGGTCCTTTTCAAGCTCAGCAGCGAGGTTTGCTTCGTCAGCCTTAGCAGATTTTTGTTCGATGTAAGTGTAGTGTCGTCAGCGTATATGCCTACTTAGGATCTTATTATATGTGGAAGATCGTTAATGTAGTAAGGAAAAGCATAGGACCTAGAATAGAGCCTTGAGGGATACCCGCGTTCGTATGATAAAATTGAGAGGCATGTGCGTTCAATACTACCTTCATTGTGCGGTTTGAAAGGAATGACTGGATAAGGTCAAACAATTGTCCAATTATACCATAGTCTCGTAGCTTGCAAATAAGGCTAGCATGCCAGACTCTATCAAACGATTTGGAGTTATCTAGGGCAACAGTTCCGTCTTCGCGGTTCTTGTCGAGAGCTTCGTGTATATGCACATTGATGTTCGTGAGCATATCAGCAGTAGACCCGGTGAGGCGGAATCTATACTGTTTGTCAGAGAAGAGCCAGTGGTCTGTGAATTGTTGAACCACATTGGCTTCAAATGATGGCTTCAAATACTTTGCCAAAAATCAGTAGGAGGCTGTATGTTTGTAAAAGAAAACATTCCTTCATTTCTTGATAATGTCTAAAATATGTCCGAAATATATCCAACATGCAAAACATTTGGAAAATTTCTACATAGTTCTGATAAGAAGTCAGTTATGAGAACTCTAGAAAAATTAAATAAACATCTTAATACGAAGCCTTGTCAGTGGTTTTTAATGAATCTTGTATAATAGAACACTGCCCGAACATCTACATACATATACACCATATATACTGAATAGGGTGCATGTTCAGCAAAGTGAAGATAAAATTCAGCGGCGCAACCAACAATTCGATATCATAATCAAACTGAATTAGACTGCACCATTATTCCAAGTGAGTATTCTGGGTTTGAGCATTAGCAATAGTAACAGAAAAAATGAATTTTCTCCGACATTTCGGTTTTAACTACATCGCTTCTTCAGATATATCACACATCGAATAAAGTGAAATTTGAGGTAATTCGTGTGACCACTGTGTAAGATACACACTTCATTACTAAGGCTCAATATGGACACACACATACATACTACACACCCAGACACGATTCTCTATATATAAGAGAAGTTTGCTGACAGAAAAGCATTTTAGGCAAGAAGGTTTTTGTCAAAGTGCTTGATATCAAAGGGAAGCATCGAACGTTAATACAGTTAATGTCGAGAAATATGTTACTAAGTTGAGAGGTGTTATTGCATTCATGATGAATTTGAACTTTCTTGAGAGAATTGTTGTAATGAATTCAATCTTCAAGTTCATTTCGTTTTCTCATATATATATATATGTGTGTGTGTGTGTGTGTGCGTGCGTGTGTGTGTGTTTGTAAATATTTTTAGTATGAAATATTCTGAGTAACAGTAAGATTATAAAAAAGGCAATATAGTTTTCCCTTTGTCTTCTTTTGCAATCAGATGTGCGTACGTACATGTGTGTGTGTGTGCTTGTGTTTGCGTATGTCATTTAAAAAAATCAAACTTCCTTCAGGCCATCTTTTATTTTTTTATCATAATTAACTGACAAATATTAATAAGGCACACGGACATTTCTATAAACTACTGAAGAAGAAGATTCATCTTCATATGTTTTTCAGAGGTAAAATTTCAATGTTCATGCAATGTTATTTCCAGATTTAACAAAATGAATGCACTATAAGTTAATAACTGACACATTTGTTATATCCACTGCTAAAGATGTAGATTCATATCGTTCGCTGAAAATGTGCTGTACATGACCTCTACAATAGATCAAATAACAAAGAATATTCATATATATATATATATATATATATATATATATATATATATATATATTAAAACAACTCGTTCTAAAATATCTATAAAACATATCTCCGACGGATATCAGACATGTACTTATCTACTCAAATTATGAGGCGGATTTTTACAAACATTGTTTATGGCCAAAATAAGATAGATAAAAACAGCCACATACACATACACACACACACACACACACACACACATACACATACACACACATACATAGATACACACACATACACACATGCACATGTATATTAAATTGTGAAAAGTTTCGCTCAAAAGTTGATACAATCCGAAACCATTTAGACGTTTTTCCATCAATCGCCATTTTGAAACATACGTTCATGGAGACATTATGATTACAGGCAACGAATGTGAGCCGACGGCGACTTCTCGTTCATCATCTCGAGAGAGCGGGACGTTCGATTTTAGCGCAGACGGACGGTCTGAAATTAGCTGCCATATTACATATAGAAAGAGTGATAAATACTAATCAATTTCAGAATCTATACAGGAAAGAACATTACCAAAAATGTGGCCTCATGATTTGAAATAAAACATTACTCGATCTAATTGCTAGCGTATATGACGCGGCAGCCGCCATATTGTAAAGTGATTTGTCTGAATGCCAAATCAAGGTGCCCGCTTGGTCAAAGAATTGACGTTAGATTTATGTTATGTTATTGCTTGCCTATGGCTTTTTATATTTATTTATCTAAAATTGTTTCTTTATATTTCCCTGTCTCTTTTCATATCGGCTTATATGTCTACCTGTTACTTTTTGAATACGTACTTTTATTTTTATATATATTGAGAATTCGTATTTTTGTAGGTATTTGCATATTGCCAAACATTCACTATGTTAAATTATAATATGCAACTCAAATATTTCACAGAAAATTGTATTATTCTATCGATACTGTATATTTCTAAAGTGACAGCACCAATTCTCCGGCAAATGACAAACCGATAGTATTTTTAAATCCTAACCACCTTAAGAAAATCATTTTAATCTCATGTAATTGCCAGAATAATTCAAAACTGTTGATGTTGTTCAAGGAAGTGAGATCATATAAGCGTTTACACTAGTGTGGTTGGCGAAGCGCCATCGGTTTCTTTAGAAACTCCTCGAGTTTTCAGGATTTGTCTATATTTCTGTGATGAGGTAGTATTTATACTATTTACATTATTCAGACTATTGTCCCCATCTTCGTTACTATTTTTACGACTTTTCATTCGTTTGAAGAAGACTGTAGCGTACAAATGCTGAGATGTCGTGAAAAATGGCAACAAAGATAAAGACAGTAGTCTTCTAGTCTTGTGGTTATATTTAACTTTAGGTATGCCGAGATGTGCGTTGAAATTCAATGAGAAATTGGAGACTCGAGTTCGATTTTTAATCCAAATCGTTACATTCCCTTATGCACAAATACCCTCGAGAAATGTATTTATTCACCTCTTCACCCTCCGGCTATGAATTGAATAGCAGGACAGTGTTCTATAGCCTTGGCTGGCAAATAACGTAACGCAAAAAGAAATGTCAACCGACTGTAGGAAAAACTTCTGCCTAGTCAATCATGGATAGACAGAGACTTGCTTACTCAAGCGTATCTCATGTATGACACGTAAATGACTAGTGTCTAACAAACAGTTTACGTTTTTGTAATATTAATTGTAACTTTGGATATTTTCGACCTTGTCAACAGAATATTTTACGATGCTACTCTTGGACCTATCTCATCGTTTGTATTGGAACGAAAGTCCTACGTGATTTGCATAATTTCTATTAAACCACCGGATATCAACATCTACTCCTAGTCATTTCAGCCCGTGAGACATTTCCAACCAGTGAAAATGTAACACTGCTCTCTGTTCGTCTTTGCTGCACCACTATAGTAAATCTTCATATATAATGCGAAAAGAAATCTTAACCTATTTATAGAATCGGAGAAGTAGACAATGAAAATACTCTAGATATAACTGCATACATAATAATACCAAACAAAACCAATAATTGATATAATTGAAAAAAAATAATTTACAATTCATAGAAAATGTGTTTCAACTACTTCAAATAAACAAAAAAAGATGTAATTAATACAGAACAAAGTAATAACAACTTAAAAGCTCACGTAGGAACTTATATTCAGTAAATTAAGGCTGCTCCCTCTGAAATATTAAATCTTCAACTTTATCAATAACAAAAATAACATTACATTCTTACATTAGACATGCAAGCACAAAATTGTCGTATATTTACTGATCCCCTGTAGAAACTCAGTGCAATTAATACATATCGAAACTTGCATCTGAAAACACCTTAATGCAATTATCAGCGAAAAAATCCTGGGGTAGGCGACATGTTCCAACTTTACGTTTAAGTTTTAGATTTGTTTAATGGTATATTAGTCTCTGTTGGTTATTTAATGAAGTATATGGAGTGTTAAGGTATATTTTAATGTTTGATTATAGCGAGAATATTTATTTAATCCGATTTTGATGAAAAGTTTTCACTTTTTTTTGAAAACTGAAAACGTCTTGTTTTTTATTAAAAATGTATTATGTGGAATAATTTTTTCCTTCAAAAATGTATAATGGCAACATATCTTTTCCTTTTAAAATGTATTGCTGGTAATATATTTCCTTCAAACATGTATCTTTTTCTAAAAAAGCTTATTTTTATGTATATATTTCTATAAAATTAATAGTGTTTTAACCCCAGTTTAGGGGTTTAACTATTTACCCATATCTAGGAAACATAACAGGTGCCTCCCACACCTGGTTAGTTGGCTCTGGGAACAACAGCAATTAAGTGGTTGTTCTAGGCTCTTTACAACCTCCTAATCAGAGGCCTTGCTGTCGGATGAAGGTTACCGTCATACCTTAGACCTGATCAAACTTTAGCCGCCCCAAAGCAGGTTTTCAACCTAAGGAATTCATGCTGTGCATCTGATGAGATTGGAAAGGTAATCCTCTACTATGAGTTTCTGCTAAGTAACCAGGCAATTGATTCTGAAATTTACTGCTAGCACCTAAATGAATTAAAGACACGATTAAAAAAAATATCCAGATTTAACAGACAGAAAATATATTGCTTTCCAGCAATATAATGTCGGACCTTACGTTTTTTGGCGACCCAGGACCAGTTGTTGCAGATTTGTTGAAATATTTACCCCAACTATAATATTTATCAGACATTACTCCTTCAGATTTTCTTTTATTCAGCTCTTTGCTAAGTAATCCCAATGGTAAAATCTTTAATTCTTTGGATGACATAAAATTTCCTTAATGAGTTCTTTGCCGAAAAACCACTGTCATTTTTTCGAAGACAAAATCTTAAAAGAGAAAATTGTGTATTTCAGCAGCAATCTCCCTTTTATACATGTTTAATTACAAATGACATACAAGAACAGGGAAAAATGTTATTACCGTGTTCGGAATATAATACATAGACATGGCTATTAACCACTACACCTAATCAGTTAAATAGCAAATAAAATACATCCTCGATAATGACTTCATAATGATAATGACATCGACAATGATAAGATAATGATTTGGATAAGGATAATGATAATACTTGATAATGAAATTATAGCCGAACGTGCTCAGAAAATCAAAACATTTAAAGAATTTATATATAATTTATGTTCTGAAAAGAAAATTAAGAACACATGAAGATTATATAAAAAAGGCAACCGTCATAACGTGAAAATGTATCTATATATATATATATATATATATATATATATATATATATGTATATATATATATGTATATATATATATATATATAAAGACACACATATATATGCAGTTTGTATTAAAAATGAGACACACACATACACACACATATATATATATAAACATACGCATATATACATAGGGATGTTCTATTTTTGTATTTGTTATTATTAAATGAAGGGGTGTGCTGACAAGTTATCGGCTTTAGAGTTTTTTTAGTACTCCCTATATAATTTTTTATATTATTTGTGTTTTGCCTTGACGATATAATTACGAATTATATATATATATATATATATATATATATATATTTATTCATAAGTTAATAACATGTGATTTCAAAATGAATGGTTTAAAAGGTTAACCTTTTAAACCATTCACTTTGAAATAATCACATCACTTGAAAAGACACAAAAGTGTTGAAACAAAATGGCTATTTTGTAGTGATATTGTAACGTATCCATGTTATAATTTATGTATTGAGCAATTTTTTAAAAATGTTATTTCTTTGGACAAGGAATATTATTCCAACAATACTTATATATATATATATATATATATATATATATATATATATATAATTAGCAATTACTTCTGTCGGTTTCGAGCTTCTACGAAATCGTCAGGTCGTTGCAAGCTTTAGTGCAAAATTAAGACTTTTATTCCTGAAATCTTCCATTATATTTTCACTTACGTATTACAGTGATTTCTAAAGAAATAAATAAAAGGTGTTTTCAAGTTTGTTTCAAAATCAAAAAACGCATCAGTTAAAATATATGCAAAATGTTTTAACAGAAAACGCATATTGACAGGCAAAGTTGCATTGGGATAGCAAAAATGTCTTTCAAAAGCTGGACAAAATATTACGAAACCGAAGAATTCTTTAGAAACAAAGAAAAGAGTACCGAAATCTCATCTAATATCAGTTTTTGTTCGACATGGGAGTGAATGATGAAGAATCGCCTCAGAGATCTGAAGCAACAATTATATGGTTCTACAGAATGACATGTAATCAAAAACGAAGTTCAAGGAAAAATGTAAACAAAAAAAGAACACTTACATCTAGCATCAGGAAGCGACAGGTGAAGTTTCTAGGGCGTATAATGAGTGAAGATGCCTAGGGAAATTTAATACTCACGTGACATATCGATGACGAGAGTAACAGAAAATCACAATGCACTTAATGAGCTTGAGTAAATTTAAGGCGGAACAGAATTTAGGAGAGAAGAGAAAAAGTAAATAATTATTAAGAGCTGCGGATAAAAACAAAAGAAAATTGCGGGGAGACTTATCGTCAACATCCAGACCGTAGCCATGACATAGTAAAAGAATGTTAGATCTTTGTTTAATCAATGCATAACAACGTCAAGACGCCCGGTTTTCGCTGGTTCCTATAAAACTAAAAAGAAAAATTGAAATTCTCAATATCATTCACCTGCTCTGCATGTTGCAGACTGAGAATCAGCAGAAGATATGCTTCTTCAAAACCCTCGATCAAAAACAGCAGGATTAAGTTGGTGGAGGAAAATTGAGCCCACAAGTGATTATTTTGTAGCCAGCGTTTTAGTGGTTGAACCTTTTTTTTACCGCCTTTTGTTTTACCCTGCCCACATATCTTAATGACACTGCAGGGTGATTTTTTGATGTGTCCAAACATTTTAAGTACTTTCGAGTTGACAACTGATGTGATTAGTTCAAGGTTGTTAGTGTTCAGTGCTTCATTGATGGCGATGTTATTCCCGAGGTGTTCATTTCTCAACCATCTCATTTGATTTTGAAAGCTTGATAGTTTCTGCAAAGTCCTTACTGTCCAGTACACACATTACGGTCCATAAAGTAAAACAGGTAGAATGTATGAGCTAGAAATATTTTGTTTTCAGATTATAAGAAGCATGTTTGGACGTTTACATCATTGCTTTTGTTGAATGCCTCTAAACATAAGAATAATGCATTGCTATACTGCAGCTAAGACATGGTTGCTTGATTATTACATATATATATATATATATATATATATATATATATATATATATATATATATGGTATCGAGGCAGCAAGTAATTTTTTAAACATATGCTGTTAAATATAAGAGACAATGAATGTCTTTTATGTTTAATCATGAGCCGTTCTAAACGTCGTATTGTTGCTTTAATTTCTCTTTGTTTTAAATAAAAAAGTTGAAAATAAAGAGATTTGATGTACATGGGCTCCAATATCTGCAGGTTCCTCTTAAGGATCAACGTATTGTTGACCAAAATCTGTCTGATATTACCTACATGTTTATGTTTTTCAAAGAAATGTTGTTTAATAGTACTCTGATCAGAAGGATGACATGTAAGTCTACGAGAGAGCGTGGTTGTAGTAAAACCCAATATATGTACTAGGTTTTTTATTAGTATCAGAGATGCAATCTCTGGATGGGCATGTAAATTAGTACACTACATTGGTTTTTTATAGAGAATTTAGTTTAGTGCTTGTTGGGTTATTATAGACTATGAGGTCAATTGTACACATTCCGTCTGAAGAGATATTCAACATTCAATGTCGAAACAAATGTACCTTTTTAACGCATATTTATAAAAAATTATGTACATGTTCTAAAATATAATTTATAATTAATATTAATATATATATATATATATATGTATGTATATTTTGAAGAAGTAATTTGAAGGTAATAATTTTTCGTGCAAATTCAAATGGGATGTCTCTGTTGCATTATATGATCAATGATTTGTTAAGCCCTCATTAAATTCTGTCCTTGTGTCGCTTTAGGTTTAGCTGGCCATAAAGCGATAAGATGGCGTTAGGCATTCGCATGACTGCAACAACACTGCTTACTATTAAAAGAAAGATTTATTTCTTCATATGTTTTTATTCGAATATTTGCTATACTAAATTAAACAATATTAAATTAATGTAATGTTAAAATTTTATTAATAAAAGTTTAGTAAGAATTCATCAACAACGAAAAGTAATATGCAGAAATATTTTTCATTGTAAACGAATTATTTCGCTAGAATAACTCGTTTACAAATATATATATATATATATATATATATATATAATTATTAGGATGTGTTAAAATATTTATGAAGTTTAATAGATTTTCGAATTTACCATCAGCTATTGATTTAAACGCTGTTGTAAGTCTTCATAGATAATAAACAGCACATTACCAAAATAAGATTCCAAGTGTCATCTCCGCCTCTGAATTGTCGTCTATTAATGTAAATATTCATTTTCAGAATATGCAAAAGCATTTCAGCCTGATTAATTTTAGGCAAATATGCCAGCCACTCCCGCAAACCACTGTCATTATAACCTGTTTTGTGTCAACAATTGATTTAATGAGACATTCTCATGCATAGAAGATATTCCATTCTTAAAATATTTCGTATCTTCTTGAAACATGGCTGCAGGTATGCCTTCAAAAATAATATAAAAATATCAGTCGTCATCTAATATCACCGAGAATGTCTATGTCAAGTCACAATTTATTTAAGTTCATAGCTGTTTACCATATATGTTTATTACGATTTTATTTTCAGCATGTAAGCCTTGCGTTAGCTTTTAATTTGTTATTAATTTGCTTCGATTTAATACCTCTTTTGTTGTTTATTTTAAGTAGTTGAAAAACATTTCCTCCTAAGTGTAGTAGATTATCTCTTTTCAGTTCTAGCAGTTATTTGTTTTGTTAGGTATTATTATGGATGCAGTTTTATCTGGAGTATTTTTATTGTCTACTTCTCTGATTCTTTGAATAGGATAAGCTTCCCTTTATTGCATTTTATATGAAAAGAATTCTATACTTATGTACCAAAGACAAAAAAAGAGCAGTATTCGGATTTCTCTGGAAGAAAGCTGTGTCAAAGGCTGAAATTCATCAAGGTCTTTTAAAACAAAACGACGACGGTGCATTACCACATATAAGTTCCTATTAGTGGATCAAGATGCTTGAAAATGACCGGACAATTGTGACGTATGAAGAAGGAGCAGGGCATTGAACAACGTCTACCACAGACGAGATGATTTATAAATCTCAAGAGATGGTAATAGAGAATAGAAAAGAAAAGATGATTGTTCATTGAGGTAGCATCTTCTCTAGAGATTCGAAGCTATGTTCTTTTTCCTACTTATGATTACTGATAGCGGAGCGGTTATGTTTACACTGTAACAATAGCAAGCAATGTGCCTAGATCCAGTTCAACCTTCGAACACTACACAAGTGCTAAATATAAGCACTACTAATCAGAATGTATTGCGACAAACGTAAACATATGTTATTGCAAAGGTACAAATATTTCTTACTTACGGAAGTATTTTTCTCCATTGTGCACTTTTGAGTCTCCAAATTCTAAGTGAGTTTAATGAAAAGTAGGTAATTATAACCATGAATAATTTTATTGTTAAGGTGTGAATTTAAATTTTCTATTAGCAAATTTTTGATTGGCACTTAGTTTTAAATTCCAGCCGGTATGTTTTAACACCATATCAATGAAAATTAACATCGATTTTGTTTTCAGACTTGTTTTTAAGAATAATGATCAATATCTCAGAAATATATTGTTTGATTTAGTAAAATATTCCGGAAGGGAATAGTTTAGTTTATTAAATATGAAAGACAATTATTTCTAGAAATATTTTAAAAAAAATTTTACTTTGGTTTTCGCTAGTCGATCGGAAATAGTATCAGTTGAGGATATAATGTCTTATAATTTAATGTTTATATAGTATATGCTTTCGACAGATAATTTATGGCCGTGTTAGATTTATTTGTCCAATATTTTTACTCATTGTTAAAGATTAAATGTAAATTATTAAATTGCACTTTAATTGTGACCTTAACTGAAATTGAAGTGTCACCAAATTTTAGCCGAGGATTGTTCAATTTCGTTGTGTTCCACTACAGAGATATGAGTCTGTTGATTAAACAGAAAACATCATTCAGTCTGAAGAAGCCACTTTTAAAATACAACAAAATCGTTAAAAACCACCGGACAACAGAAAATAACAATTTAGACAAGAAAAATGTTATTGTAAAAACCCCATAGACTGTCTGTTAGAAAACAGGTTCTGGAATTCAATACTCTATCAATGCGAAATATCCTCAAGGCAAAACACAAATAATATAAAAAATTATATAGGGAGTACTAAAAAAACTCTAAAACAGATAACTTGTCAGCACACCTCTTCATTTAATAATAACAAATACAAAAATAGAACATCCCTATCGAAATATCACTGCGACCTAAAGGAAACAGAAAACACCCACAATAAGGTGGAAAAATCTAAAAGAAGCTAAAACATGTAAGCCCGTAAATGAACCATGTTTATTATGTTTATACGAAAAACTATTTATTTTTAAATCACTTAAGAAGAAAAATTTATTAAATAAACGCAACGAAAAAAACGTCGTATGTAGACATTGTAAATTATTCACACTAGGAAATGGATAAAATCTAAATGAAATTACATGCCTATAACCAGCAAGTACATAAGTAAAATAATCACTGACGAACTATATAAAAATAAACTGGAATATAGAATTACTCTTTTAAATTAAATCTTTATTTTTATAAAAAAAAATTTACAACAAATAAATAGATAGAAAAAAAATTTTAGGTTTGAAAAATCTTTTCATTTTTATATAAACTTTACAACAAATAAATAAATGGACTAAAAATGATAAGGAAATAAAACAATATAGAATTGGTACTTAATGAGAATACCACATCAAAATAATAAACCTGAAGTGAAAGAAGGGAAAAAGATAAGATCAGGTTAAATGCAGGTCAACACCCCGACAATTAAGAAGGGACAAGAAACAAGGGAAGTTTAGGATGAGGGAATAAAAAAGAAAAAGTTAATTAGTATGTATTCATTGAGGTCAAATCCCAAAATGAATCTCCAATCTGATTAGCCAGAAGAAAAACCCACACACATTCACAGCAAAGCAAAGGTTTTTGTCATTTAAATGTAAATCATCTGCACAACTAACATCAACATTGCCTGATGATGAGAATCTATCTCGAAACAGAAATTTCCGTGTCGCAATATACAATTTATACATAACTATATAATTATTTAAGCTCTATAATACTCATTATATTGAGCACTGTTTATAATAAAATAAACGCCAGAGCACTCAAAATTAAAAAACAAAACCTTCAGTCCTATCCACCTGGAATCATATATATATATATATATATATATATGTGTGTGTGTGTGTGTGTGTGTGTGTGTGTGTGTGTGTGTGTGTGTGTGTATTTAAGCAGCAAATTTATCTTACAAACATTATGTCTCTTTATTTTTAATAAAATCCGTTCGTAATCACCGATAACATTTTGTGTATCATAATTGAAATACGTAAGGAATGCGCTGAAACCTTGTACAGTTGATTTTATTTTCCATTTCATAATGTTCACATTAACTTTTTTTCAAAATTTTTCAGAGGTCATCTTTAGCGATTAAGTTGAGTAACGAAAATCATCTGCAAAACTACGTTGCTAAAAACTACTGTTATTTTACTTTTTGGTTCAAGTATAACGGCTGAATGTTATGCTTAGCGTTCTTGTAAGCGTGAAATTCTTCTACGGATTTTTTATGTTATATTTTCATGGTCATGCACGTATTAAAGCACAAAAAACTGTTCTTTTCAAAAATATTTTAGAACATTACTGCAGTATTCGTTGCCGATTCTATTAAGTGATTGCTTAAATTATTTTTAACGAATATTGCCTCGAGGATCTGTAAAAACATTGTATTCGTATGTTTCACTCACTGTTTTCTTTTATATTTCTGCTTTAATAATTTTACGTGTTAAAGCACTTCTTGAACGACTATCTTGAAATCCCATATTGTATCGATAACTCACATCTTCTTCTTTTACGTACCATATCATTTAAGGACGCAGGCGATCACGGCTTTCTATATCTCCCTGTCCGTGGTGCCACTTAGCATGCTTTCTTGTGTTGCAACATGCAACCCTCGTTCCGTCATCTACCTGATCAAGTCCTTCAAATATGTTTTCCGCTGATTTCCCCTGCCCATTTTCCCTCCATCTGGCCTGATAGTAACAGGTTCTCCAAACCCTCCTTTCTAATTGCTTGTCCCAGGATCTTTACTTGTCTCTTTCTGATGCTCAGTATTAATTTCGTTTTCGTCTCTATCCTTTCCAAAACCTCATCATTGCTCACATGCTCGGTCCATGATATCCGCAGCATCGTTCCTGTAGAACCACATTTCTGTTGCTTCAAGTTTCTCTTTCATCTTCGAAGATATTGTCCAACATTCACTGCCATATTAAACAACCGACATCACATAGCAATCCAGTACTCTCCTCTTTATATTGTCCTGTTTCTTAATACTTTGCTCAACTTCTGGAATGCTTCATTCGCCATGCCAATTCACATTTGGATCTCAGTGTCGCACTTTCCGTTCTCTATCAGAAAATTTCACAGATATTTAAATTTCTGTACCAGCTTGATTTTAGAGTTCCTCACCTGTAATTGGCACTTTGGACTGTCCTTTTTGCTGGTGACCATGCATTCGGTTTTCTCGCAGAGTATTTGTAGTCCTTTCTTGTCACTCTCTTCAGCTACCTTCGGTAGGAGGTCTTGTAATTTTCTTTCTATGACTGCTAATCAGCTTTCCTTAAATTCTGGCTTTAATTTTGCTTTCTAAGCATTCTCCTTTTGTACGTTGTTTAAACTTTTCATTAGTTTTTTTTTCCAGTATGACATTATTTAATTCTGTGATATTTTCCAGCGATCTGTTCGTTAACAAAATTTGTGATGCAACACATTTTAGCACCTTATTATTATTATTATTATTATTATTATTATTATTATTATTATTATTATTAGTTGGCGTCTGTGGATCTTGGAATTTATCTATAATATTGCTCTTAAAATTTATTTGTTGTGATGCTAAAATTTTTTCTACGGAGTGTTATTAATTTCCCTGTTTCAGGCTCATATGTCCAAGCTGGAATTTTATTGATATAGATTTCTCTTATTAAGCATATTATAAATATCCTTCATTATATTTGTGTTTTCTTAAATGCTATACATCTAAAAGTCATACGGTGCTGTAATTCATTTTCATGTTTTCCTTTTAATTTTAAACGATGCTATACATATATTAATAGGTTTAGTTCTTCATATTCTACTTTCTTAATTTGTTTTCAAACGTCACATATGAAATTGACTTTTGATTTATTTCTGCTAATCTTTAGCCTACTGGGAGTCTTATTGTATTCACATAATTTAGCCTTTCGTATAATGTGTATAGGGATTGTATTATAATGAATATTTTGTCAGAAAAATATTAATAATTAAAATATTTTCCATTTATGTTTTCATAAACAATATATATATATATATTTTATTGGGCGCGTATAATGATAATATACACGCTAAAATGTCTGCCTCTTTATATCGAACGGTCATAGCCCAGAGATAGAATCGCCGACTGACACCAATTCGGTCGGGTTTCAATCCTGGGTTAAAAAGCAATCGGAGTTTAACAGTACTGATGAGCTGCGAAACAGATGTCTGTGGATGACTATATATATATATATATATATATATATATATAATAATAATAATAATAATAATAAAACTGACTCTGTACGTATCTTTTTTTTTTCTTCCTCCGAACCTCCCCTTCCCCAGTTGGGTATGCTGGTTGGTTAGTCTTTGCTCGGTGTGTCTATTTATTTGGTTAATCCCTGGTCTGCCGGTTGCCCTGACGAGCCGTTGTGCGAAACCGCGGTAGGTCTTGGCGATCTTGTGATTTTTTCACGTATATATATATATATATATATATATATATATATATATAATCTATGCATCGTTCATTCAGCAATGAATTAGAACACTCTCAGCATTTGGGCGTGGGTATAAGGATAATGTACACTCTAAAAAGTTTACTTCCTTCTACCGAGCGCCGATATCTCAGGTTGAATCGTCGACCAATGCCAATTCGATTGGGTTTAAATCCTGAGTAAAATCATTCTGATATATATATATATATATATATATATATATATATATATATATATGTAGTAACGTAAATTATTAAATATACATATGAGGAGAGAGTACATATGAATAGTATTATTATTTAGATGTTAATATAGAATACTTAATTTTATAATATTATAATTTTTTTAAAAAAAGCAGTAATGTAACTTTATATGATATAATTCACATGAACATCGACTGAATTTAAATTAAAATATATTAAACCGTCATTTTGAAATATGCACTTGATGATTGCATAAAGCATGAAAATACGCTACATGCAATAGAATAATATATATATATATATATATATATATATCTGTTTGTGTGTCTGTTTGTCTGCCTGTCTGTCTCTGTGTGTGTGTGCGTGCATGAACATAAAAGTTTACGCTCAGAGGAGACAGTCTGTTTCATGCTAAATCTTCAGGCAATGTTCTTTGAGTGTTTACTGTATAATTTATATACAAAAGTAAGCCACTCGTTGTTGGTTTTATATTGAATTGCCTTTTGAATAATCCATTGCTTTATTCTAACATTTTTCTTAGGCTGTAACGGTTTATGTTTCCTATTATTGGAGGTAATATTGAGTCAGAATAATTGTAGATCAGAATGCAATATTTTTTGTTTCTTAACTTAAAATTATTTTACGGTTATTTCTTATTTATTTTGTGTGTTTTTATGTGCGTTCGTGGTTTTTGATTTTTAATTTTTTTTTTGGTTTATTTGGTTATATCTTTGTCTATGTTCATTTATTTTATTCATGTTTGCTTAATTTTATTTAGTTATTTATTTTCGTTTTCAGTTTTTGATTTTTAAGCTTATAAATTAAATTTAAAATTTGTTGTCGTGTACGCATTTTGAGATGAGTTCTGATTATTTATTTAGTAGATTGTGCTTGCCTGGAAAGGCAATTATGGTTATTATGGTTACTACAGTGTTCACAGTTTTTGGATTAACTGTTTTCAGCTGCTGATTTCCGTATTTTCCATGATATTTTCAGTGTACTTTTTTCACCAGAAACATATATTTTGCTGATTTATGCTTATATCTTATGAGAAGATTTATAAGAGATTTATATTATCAGCTCCGCAGGAGAAAGAAAGCAAAGGAAATTTGATTCAGTTTAATGAAATACAAATAAAGATCATTATCATTCGAATCTATTTTGCAAAGACACGCTATAATATATGTTTGATGCGTAATCGAATGAATGGATTAACAATATTGCATTCCAAAACATTCTTCTAAATTATATTAAAATTCTCTCACACCATATAAAGGAACGCCATTTTGCTATTATGACTCGGTCACCTTAGTCACATGACAACCGTAACATTGCATTACTGTGAAATGAATTGGATAGGATAGTTCGAAAAGAATATCCAAAGAGTGAGAGGGACTTTTCCAGCGTCTGAGGAATGCTGAGGAATAGCTGCCACGTGATTTTCTTTCATAAAGGTTTGGAAAATTCGAAGAATTTTTAAAGCAGTAATTTAAGCTAGTGTTCATTTTACTAAAGAAAAGAAAATGTAATGCATTTGTATGATAATTATTTTATAGGGAAGTACTTATTCTTTATTAAAGCCAAACCAAATACAATGTAGTTACTGTAATTTTATCTTTTACTTAAAAGAAAATGCAAAAATATCTCATTATAAGTTGTTTTCTTTAAAAATATATGCAGGGTGATCCAAAACTTTGAATATATATATATATATATATATATATATATATATATATATATATATATATAATCAAATATTAGCAGAAGGTAATTTTTGCTACAGCATCCAACAACTTAAACGAGGAGACCGTCCAGAAGAGATGCATGATATTCTGAAGTTCTCTGGAATAATTGGTTTTAATGCAATGAGGTTTTATGAAATAAATTTCTATTTGTTGCATCGTCGAAGAAAATGATCCACAGAGAAGAATGAGTGTTTAATATATTTTTTCAGCACATTATCCGGTGCTAATCGATATACACAAAAATACTGAACAATAATTTTCAAACAATTAACAACACAAGACTTACGAGTAAAAGAGAAGAGTGTCTAAATGGGGAATAACCGACGAACCAAATCAGTCTCAATCAATCTGCTTGTCGAAACGTATTAAAAACACTCTTTTAGAATTTGATGTCTCCTGGGCGATATATCCGTCTTTTAGGGTTTATTTCTATATTACTAGTTGGTATTGGTTATCACTTACTGAAGTTATTCTGTTCTACAGTTTGAGGATTACTTACATCGAACATATCGTAAATCCTCGTTATAGGTATATCTTTTTTATTTGATTTAAATGTCTCATAATCACCCATTTTGGATGTTTTATAATATTAAACATTTGACAATTTTATTATCAATGCCTTTTTTCCAAAGTAGCTTTTTCTCAATTTATATTTATAGATATACTTTCTTCGCTGTGTTTGCAGCGTTTACCATTGGAAGTTTTTCTTTCATCCATTTTTGTGTCGATTTTATCGAATACCGAACGAATTTTTCGCGCAAACATGAGTTTGGCTAGGGTCATTCCTGAACTTGTATTTACATTAGGTGTTATGCAATATATGGATATTTTTTTAATTCTTCGTTTAAGCTTTCAATTCCGCTTGCCTTTTACATTACTCTCTTGAACACTTCAATAAATCTTTCCAAATATTTGATTTTACAAACATTTTTCAAATCATTTGAAGAGAATTGGGCATCGTCTTAGACGCGATAATCTCCGGCACGCCGAATATAGCAAATACTTCCTGCAAAAAATATCGTTAGTATACGAGTTGATGTTTCACGTTTAAAAAATTCTGTCCACTTAGTGAAGCTGTCAAAAATTATAAAATAATAAGTCCCTTTTATTGAGACGGCATAGTCAATGTATAATTTTCAACATGGTTTATCAGTATGTGTCCAAAGACTGGACTTCACAGGTGGTGGGTTTGCTACCAACTCACAGACTTTTGCAAGTTTTTACAAGATTTTCTATTTCCTTGTCCATGCTATAGATGTAACCTTTTCTGCAAAAATATTATCCCCCTTTTTTTTTTTTGGTTCATTCTTTTTCTCTGTAATTAATTTATCAAATTTTACTTTAGGCCTTTATTTCTTCCACTATGACTGGTAGTTCTTTTACTGAGTGATACGGAACGTTTTTAAAATCCATTTCGAAACTCAATGAAACAAAAACCTGTTTCCTCTAATGGTTCTCTTATTTTCGTAATTAACCTAAATAAAACATCAGAGTGTGCTATTTTCTTACCTGGTAAAAACTCCATTTTGAAAGATTAATTTAACAAGAGGCAATTAGCGGAATGAGTATGATTTTCTTTTAGCCGAGCATATTTGTAGTGAGTGGTGGTCAGTTTGGAGGTTGAAATGTATTCCATGTATTTATTTGTAGAATTTCTTAACAGCAAATATCGGACCTAACACTTCTTTTTCAGTTTGGAAATAATTAGCTTCTGTCGGAGGTAACGTCCTAGAAACATGATGTACAGACCTGAACTGACCATCTTTTTATTTGTCTATGTGCACGGCTCCTAAACCCAGATTACTAGCATCGCTTGCAACATCAGTCTCTATGTTTGGGTTGTAGTTTCTAAGAGATAAGTCCAGCCATATTGCTGTTTTCATATTATCAAAATTCTTTTAACAATCGAGTGACTAGCTCTACTTTACGTTCTTTTTTAAGGATTTTGTTTAATAGTATTCTTAATATGTGCATATTTGAAATGTGATTGCTGTAATAATTTACTAAACCTAATGATTGTAAAGACGATATATTTTTTGGAGCGGGCATGTTCGTTATTGGGTTCGTACTGCTAAAATCAGGCCTCCAATATTATTTGTCTATAATCTCGCGCAAATATTTAATTTTTGGTAAAAAATATTCGCATTTTTCAATCGCTCAGTCAGTTAAGTGCCATACAGGGCGATCATTTCTCGGAAGAGACATGATTGACTGGGCAGAAGATTAATATACAGTATTTTACCATTACCTTCTGCGGTAGGCTGGTTACCAGACAAGGCTATAAAACCCAATCTCTCCTGTTATTTAACCCATAATTGCAGGGATTAATATCTTTCCTAATGGTCTTTGTGCGTAAGTGAATGCAAGAAATTTAACTAGAAATCGAACTCGGCTTCCTGATTTCTCGTTCCGAACCGATATCTACTGCACCAAAACGCACATTTTTCAATACTCAGTTTAAATCCATTTTGAGAATTTTTTTCGATAATATTCTTTACATGTTTTCATCATCTTTTTGGGTTTAAATATGCAAATATAGATGTCCATCACCTACTGGAATATTGCCGGAGCTATATTTATTCCAAAAGGTAGTTCATTAAATTTGTAGAACCACTTATGTGTGTTAATAGTTATTTCTTTCAACACATTTTTCATCGAATCTTAGTTGCAGATAAGCTTCCGACAGATTAAACTTTGAAAATATCTGTCCTCTTTCTAATTTATCGAAGATTTTGTCTGCCGGTGAAGAGGATAATTTATTTCTTTTAAACAGTTATTTAGGCTTGTCGAATAATCTGCACAAACATTTACCTTGTTTTTCTCTTTTACATGTAGTGTCAGGTTTGCCAAGAAACTAAAACATATTTTTTTCTTTTAGTTATCCCCAATTTTTCCAACCGATCCAGATCTTTGTCAATATTCTCCAATGCTGCAAAGGTTACCTGCATTTTTGTCGCAATATTGGTGTCGCAATTTATTTTATTTAAGATTTTTTCTACTTTTCTACCAAAATCGAAAACCATCTGTAAAAAATTTCGCGAAATGTAATTTCAGTTCCTTTTTTACCTATTCGGTGTTGCTTGATAACCTATCTACATTATTATAAAACGTGTTTATTGGTACATTGAACAAGTCGAACGATTCCATAAAGTCAGTTCCAAATAGGCTTTGCGATCGATCTTTGACAGACATTTTTAATTTTTTTTTTCCTGAGAAAAAAAGCATTTATGACAATTTCGCTGAAGAGTTTTAATATTTCACCTTTCATCTCTCTTTGATTTGTTTTTAGAAGTAATTAATATTGGTCTGTTGATCATTTTCTAGGTTTTGGCGTTTATTACTGTTAAGTCTGGGACGTGTCTAATTAAAATTTGATTTTCTATTATTTATTCTAACATTTACATACCTTTTTTCATTGTCACGAATAATTGGTTTTAATAGTACATCGAGAAAAAACATTTTTTGTTTTATGTTCGATTTCTTTCTATAATGAAAAATGTATGTCCTTTGTCCTCACAGTTATGACACATTTTGTTTTAAAAGCGGAAATTTTTAAATAAACATAATTCACTACAACAAAACAAGGATTAATTTCAAAAGTTGTTTTTTTTTTTACCTTTTGGCTTGTTATTCCCTGCAAAAGTATGAGACACATCTCGTACTTCAATTTGTGCCGTATCTACATTTATATTTAAAATACGTTGACACTATTCGGAAAATTTTGCAGTGTTATCTTTTGGTCATGTTTTAACTTTATTTGCAATCACGATCATATTTCTGCATGTTTTGTTGCAGGCAGTCCCTGAACAAATATTAGGTATTTAAACATATCTAGTATTATTTTGTTAAATCTAATCTTTTCATATTGTCTGGTGAAAATAGTGGCAAAACTCGTGTAGTCCTCATTTTCTTTCTTGTAAGATTCCGACACTATCAACGTATATTAAAAAGTATACTCTACTCACCAAATATTGTTGTTAAAATTTTATAGTTTTCTGGAATTGAATTGCTCCAGGATATTTTGGGAGTATAAAATTAACATACTTTTCAATTTCACAGCGCCGAATTTACTCAGCAATAATCACACTTTTATTCATCCTACCATTTCGTAAAATCTCTTTGGAATATTTTTTCTTATCTCCGAAAATATAACCCAAATATGGCTTTTACGTCAGGTTTGTATAAAAAATCACTAGTTGAGTTGATTGCGAAATCCTGAGAAAAATATTAGTGTTTCCTTGAGTAGCATTTCTTAATTTAGACATTCAATGAATCATTCTATGTTCGTTCGTCCTTTGTTGATAGCGTTGAATGTCATATTCTTTTTACTACAGTTGCGTTAGATATATATTTGTTGTAATTCGTAGTCACCAGTTTGTTGTTTTACTTGTGATGGTTCGACACCATCGAGGCCATTCTGTTGTTTCATTTGTGATTTCTCGAATCCGTTGTTGACAATCTGATGTATCGTCGAGGGGAATGATAGAGAGAAGAAACAGTACTTAATATATTTATTCAGTATCTGGTGCTAATGCATATATACGAATAGTACAGGACAGTAAGTTACAAAGAATTAACAAGACAAAACTTACGAGCAAAAGCCGGGGAGGGCTAAATGATGCATAGTCGTGTAAGTAAATCAGTCTAAATATTAATCCGGCTTGTCGCAGCTTATTAAAACAACGCTTTAAATACGAACTCGTAGATTCTTTCAGGGCATGAGCGAGTTCATATTTAGAGTGTTGAAGGGATTCTTGCCACTCGACATTATGTCATGTTATTTTTGTGAAATTTTGGTAAATATAACTCTTGTAATTAGATCTCAATATTATTTCCATTTTTGCGTAATTCTGACTTCATCACAGCCAATATATATTTATATATACCAATACACACACAAATATATTAATATATAATAATCTAAATTTTAATAATATCAAATTAAAGGGAATGATAAAATCTGCAGTAAATTGTTTATACCTACTGACGATTACAAAAAGCCTCAACGAATATACAAAATTGTCGTTGACTAATTTAACTTCAAATCTTATTTGCATAAGCTTACACAGACTCACACATACACACAATCCTTTTTTAATATATATTTGCTCTGTAATATTTTATTACATGGAGCTCTCTTCCTGTATCATTTTTTAATATTAAAATAATTTTTTTAATATTAATTAGGATCGGGTTTTTGGAATTTACCTTCCTGGTTTTTTTCCCTTGGATTGAAGTATCTGAATTAAAATATATATATATATATATATATATATATATATATATATATATATATATATATATAAGCCTCATTTTTACATATTTGAAAAGTGATCACATAATACATTTATACTGTCATATGCAACCTATTTGAAATCAATTTGTGAAAACATACTATCACTGATGTTTAAACGCATATCCATACTATGAACTAATGTAAACTTTGTAATATCTTGTTGGACTTTCTTAGAGTTTAGTAAAATACACTTTTAATTCATCAGCTCGTACTAATTGTATCTTTTACTAATATTTAATATCGAAACATATAAAAATTATTAGACATTAAGTTTACTGAAATAATTAAATGGGATAAATTCTTGCAAAATTGTATGCACCTGGAATGTTTTGCTGTGAAGAAAGATGCCGGTAGTTCTTGACACATTTGCTCACAATTCATACTGAGGAACAAGTCTATACCCAGACGGCAAACATTCATGATCAATACCCGACTCATTGTATGTACCGTAGTATGATTCCAGAAAATAAATAGCACACAATCTACAATTAACATTAACGAATGCATAGTACAAGGTTGTCATGGTGTCACTTCTGACCTTAGTTTGGGGAAACATGTTTCGTAGACTGCATCCAGTTTGTATAGATGCGTAAGATTCTGTAATGATTAATTTACATAAAAGACTACGTCAGGTAGTCTCATGCAGTTAATAAAACATTGCTGAGAGAAGTTAAGTCCCACGAATCAAGTTTTTTTCATATTCACACTCACTAAGAGTGAGTTAGAGTAATAAAGTTTCAAGGCACGTTTCATATTTTAATTGATCTACCCACGCCATAACTCTTACAAATTCATGCAAAATTAGCTTAGTAAGCATTACTCTCTGGTATTCAGAATCTATAAATGATTGCTGAACTTTGCTTGGAGCGGGAAAAGGTCAATTTATTTAGGCTACAGTTTAAAATAGAAATCCATCAGGCTGGTAACAATTCGCGTGACGACACCTGCCACAAGTACACATTTTCATGACGTGACATGTGTATACTTTCTGTCAAATATAAATTGTTTGCGATTTCGATGTTCAAGAACATCAATAAAATTTGAAAAAAATCAATTCGACGAACAATTCACAATGTTTAAACAATGACGACATATAAAAATTCATAGGAAAGGGAAAAATTATTTCCAACGATGCAGCTTATACATGCATTCAAAGAGACACTAAATAGACCATTAACAGTGGAATTTTACAAAAGTTGTTTATGTTGTTTTACCAAACTTCGCAAAGCAAAGGGTCACAATTTCCATCCAAGTAGATCGATCTTAGGTAAGACTAGTGTGACTTGATCTCAGTTCTACTGCAGTACGCCACGTCAGTTCAAGACTGCTATTTGGTCATTTACAACCTGCAGATATCCAAGGCTTGTGGGTGCGGTCTTCCAAAAACTATTAGCAAGAAATCTTTACAAATGGCTTAAGTAATCCAGTAAGACGGCTTAAAACAGAGAAGTAAAGTCGGCGTAAAGACTACCTGTAATCACACAAGTAGATTGATTCTTGCTACTACAGAAGATTACACAAGAGATTCTTTGCCATTTAGAGTGAAGAACAAAAGCTTAAACCACCATCTTTATTATTGATTTTTCTTGCTTTCTTTTTCTGTCATGTATACATAGTTTTTTTTTTGTCGTTTGGCTTGTCGACCTCACTAAAAATGGAGGAACGTTTATATCTGTCACAGAAATACACCCAAGTAATGTGCTCCGAGAATAGGCAAAAAAACAAAGAGGAAAATAGCACAGTTGGGTCCTGTACAATTTGGCGAGGCGAGACAAAACAAATAAGAAGTGAAGACATAGCCGGGAAAAGAATCACACGTAGATATGGGGAAAAAGATTGTGTGAGTTACAATTTTCTTCATATTTGTTTGAGATTTAATAGTGAAAATTACTTACGTAGAGACTAGAAATGTGTACACAGTTTTGCGATGCATATACATGATTAGAGATCAATGTATATTGATCGAACAATAAATAGAAATTGTTAAATGGAAAATTAAGATATAGGTTATAAAACTACCTAATAATTTGCTTTTTTCTGTCACTATATATTACATTAAATACTATTAACTATAATAACATTTGAAGGAACATATACATATATAATTATGATGATATGTAACTGTCAAAGCATTAGATATTTATGCGAAATAAGTAAACATTAGTAGTGATAATACGTGTGAAATGCAGGCAGTATGGTCAGAAATATATTATCACAGAACAGTGACAGTGGGTCACATGCTTGAGCGTAATTTTCTAGACAGATTTATGATTGCTCTTATGCATAAAACACATTTTTGCTTTTAGTGTAAATGCTAATGTCTACACTATATATATATATATATATATATATATATATATATATATATATATATATACACACAAAAATCTAGAAGTGAGCAACCACCTCTTACTCTGAAGAACCGTTTGTGTGAAACCGCGGTAGGTGGTGGCTCACTTCTAGATTTTTTGTGTTGTATTCTCGCTCTACTTTCGTACTTCGTACTTTCGTATCGAGATCTTTGCTTTTAAGGTTTCGTCTTGGTTTTTTTTTCTTTCAAACGGGCACTAGACGTATAGTTCTTGTGCGCTGTTTGTTTCTTATTTTTCTCCCCCTTTATTTAACCCACGTGGTAATTCTTGCCGGGTTACAAGACGGTTTATATTACTGTTAAATTAGCATTATTTTCGGAGGTTTAGTCTGTTATTATTAGTGTTGACTTACTGTGATTAAGTTCATTATATATATATATATATATATATATATATATATATATACAGTACACTAAATCTAAAATTGAGCCAGCACCGAACGCGGTCTCACACAACGGAATGTCAGGGCAAGGCTAACAAGTTAGATTAAAAACGGCAAATATATAGAGCTCAAAAGAAGAAACCAAATTAAATCAGGTAAAACAACCTTTATTGCAAAACAAAAAAAACTATTTAATAAGCAATTTTTTATATGTTTACATCTATTAAGGATTTCAGTTTTAGAATTTAGCAAGTTCTGCGTAGGTTCAAACAGCGCTGTGGCTAGTTTTTCCTCCCCACATAGTTGGCAGAACTTGCTACCTACTTTATAATTTGAGCATTTTTTTTTATCTCCCATTTAAGAATGGAGTCTTTTTTAATAATATTTTGAAGTTTCAATACATATGTAGCTAACTCAGTATGATGGCTATATTTTGGCTATTTAAATTCTCTCTCTCTCTCTCTCTCTCTCTCTCTCTCTATATATATATATATATATATATATATATATATATATATATATATAAGGTCAAAATGTTCACCAATTACTTGCTAGCTAGGCTTCAATCATATCGCGCTCATCAAGCAGTAAGAACGAACTCAATTCTATTGACGACTCTTTATACACACGAGCACTGGAACTCTCACCGAAAAGAAAAGAATGAGCAAGAGGGATAGCAATCGCTCGTGAAAGTGTGGAAACACATACAATCTCAACTGTTTTAGTACAGGCTCAAGTTATATTTTACATATGTTACAATAACCTGTTACTCTTCTTGACGCAACCTGCAAACTTTATCTCCAGTACTGTAAGACCAGTGTTTCTTTAATATGCCCTAATTAACATTAGGTCTTATATCGTTTTTTAAAATCTTTTAAATCACAAAGTGGCTGACGAGTCTGGTAGAATGTCTTTTCTATCTTGAAGGGATGCCTTATTTTTGTACCATTTCCATTTGAAACCAACTTTCTGTGCATAACACATAAATCTTCTTCTGCTCATTCGAATCTTCTATTTCCGATTCATGCGACACTCCTTCCGTTTTACAAGCTCCATTCAGCAGACATTTACTTTCGTCCTTCCTTGCAGTTTACATGAATAACTATCAATATCCATGTTCACCTCAAAATTGTTCAAGATTGTAGGCTTTGCATATCCAGTTTCTGGGTCGTAGATTAAGCGGCTTTTAGACATAACCGTCTACTGGTTCAACCAGTAACATTTTTTCTGTTATATATATATATATATATATATATATATATATATATATACTAGCAGTATATCCCGGCGTTGCTCGGGTGAAATGAAAGCTTTAAAACTAATCCATGGTCCTGGAGCTCAGACTCTTTAGACGTTGGCACGAAAATTAAAAAGCAATAGGTGTTTCAAGTTAAAGCGAAACCGTAGGCTGAAAGAAAAATGAATGGATGCAAGTCAAATTTTGATTTCCTGGTATCGATATCAAATGAGTTTTTTTCGTCGTAAACTGAATTTTGAAGGCTAAATATGACCTCTGAGTATATGATATCATGGATGAGACTAAGAACTACAATTGTACCTACTTAGAGCCAAACTCGAAGCAAAAACTAAAATAAAATGTCTGAAAAAATACAGACATACAGGCAGATAAACAGACGCACACACAAACATATTGCCTATTATATATATATATATATATATATATATATATATATATATATATATCTTGTCGATTTTCTACACTATTGTAAGAACTGTAACCTTGAAACTTCTGAATGTCGTTTCTTATGTCTTTGTCTATTAGTGTATCAAATTTGATTAAAATCGGACCAATACTTCTATAACCCGATTTTAGATTATCGATTTTCGATATTTATCGGGGGTACCTCGACACAAAACATAACTAAGAACACTCGCAGACGCTTGTAGTACAACTGTTTAACTTTCCAAGAAAATCGGTTCAGTCGTTTCGGAGTCTATAGGTAACGGACACACACACAGACGCACACACATACAGACAAAGTTGCCTTTATAAATAAAATTAGATTATATATATATATATATATATATATATATATATATATATCTTATAGATTAGAACATGTACAAAGTTTAATTTGCTACAAAAGTGTGCATTTTGTTTCCACATCATATAATCAATGTCTCATCAGGTAGTTAATAATGATGGTACTAAACGTTATTTTTGAAAAAAAAGATTAAACAATCTCACTTCCTCTTTATGTTCTAATTTATAACTTTTAATGAATATTCATTGCTCTATTTTCATATTGTGAACTGTTTAAAAATTTTTATTTACTTATATATATATATATATGTGTGTGTGTTTGTGTGTGTGTATGTGTGTGTGTGGACAATAATGAAAAAACCCATAAGCAACAATCAGCTTCATGCAAAACACAATCGTCGAGTCATTAAAAAGTCTGTCGCCTCTGGGTGTCGACTTCAAAATCTACTTTTATCATTACATACGCTCTATTCCTGATATTTATAACTTTAAATCATATGTACAGCATTTTATATACATATGTGTGTATGTGTCTGTGCGTGTGTGTATTTATAGTTTGAGAAATATATGTGCCTATGTGTAATTTTTTAATATTACTTTTATATACACTCCTGATCAAAAATTTAAGACCACTTAAAAATCTTTAAAAATAATTTTTTTTTTACAGATAGATTTTAAACTCCTACCAGTTAAGGTTACCAATACTACAATCTAAAAGGTTATGGAAACAAAAGGCTACATTCCATGCATTTTATTTAGAAATTTACATTTTTATAAAAATTATTCAAACTTTTGGATATTTTTATTATACTGTAACGTTATAGAACCGCATTACAAATTTATGAACTGTGTCTGCTTATCGTTGACTGTTATCGTCACATGACAATGTTTTATGTAAACACAAGATAATATCATCTTTGATGGTGATACCTGTATGGTAACCTCTCAATAACCTCTCTGAAGATTGCTCATATGAACCGAAAGCTTAAAATCAATAAGTTTAGAACTGAATAAATAATAACCCGTACAGAAGTAACATTAAACTAGACAATAACAGCAAATTATGTGTCTCCTAACGCTTACATAAATGCATTGGAGGTAGATTTAGATTAATGCCTATCTACCAAAATGCAGATTATGACACGCTCATGAGGGAAGAAGAAATATTAATAAAAAATATAAGCCTTTCCTTCACAAAAAAAACATGAAAATCCTAAGACATACACACACACACAAACCCAGACACATGAAATACAAACGCGGAAAAGAAACCACACACACTCACGCTAAAACTAATAGCACCTCAAAAACAATCAAAAGAACTAGATGACCCATAGAGTAGAGTTGGCTCAAAATCGCTGAAAACAATTTTGAAATAAAAAGACGAATAAAATTTTACCAGTTAGTGAACAAATCTTTTACGTTCAATGAAATTGACAGAAGGAGCTTAACGAGTGTGAAAAGAAAAAAAAAACACGCACGCTCGCACGTATATGAAATTTCTGACCAACTCTCCACTTGATTTATCTATTTATACACGATACTTAGGCTATCATAAAAGCAAAGGATCTCCACATGTGAATTCACAAGTTTACACGTCTGAAGAGAGTCAGCTTTAAACTCGTAACAGAAATACCATTATGGGCACTTAATATATCATACAAAAAGCAAGAAATAGTTATAATAATAGCAACAATAAATCTTCACTTTAAACTAAACTTTCACGGCTTCTCGCACTTTTCCAATTTTGTGTACCCTGCAATGCACAATATCTTCATCATAGAACCTCTACTGATATCAAGGACTACTTGATGCTTCAATCGCTGGCTTTTTTAATGGGTATTTTGGTTTTTATAGGCGCCCGTTGACTGCCCTTTACTGCCAAATCAGTTCAGTAATAATGGAATTCAGAACTTTCTTGCACCTGGTCTGCTCGCATACCTTTCTACAGGCTTCAGCCTCACATGCACAGCTAAAGGTAGATAAGATGAAATTATCAATTTCTAATGAGTATTTGAATATAACGAAATCGACAAGAATTTGAAACTGGCTCTCGAATTTCAACTTTCGTGCCGTTATCGATTACTCTCCAACCTTACACCACATGCATGCGGTCATATGATGTTGAAACACATATTCTCGTCAAATCATCAAAATTCAACAATGATAGGCATCGTCAGGAAGTTGATGGGAGACAAATCGTAAATACTATGTGCAATAATCTCTCTCTCTCTATCTCTCTCTATCTCTCTCTCTCATATATATATATAAATATGGAAGACAATCATTTTTTCAAATACCTTTCATTAAATATGGCCGATATGGAAAAATTTAATAAACATTTTCAGCATTCTAAGATTTTTCCATTTTGTAGTACTTAAAGATTATAAAATTGTCTTTTACTTTTTGTTTTCTCAGGCGTATTCGTTCACTTTGTTACATAGAAATTTATTGTTTCGACATTTTTAATAAAGAGGACCTTATTCCTAGGCCCTAAATTGCCGCGTACGATTGGAATTAGCGTGCGCTCCTTTCTATTCTTAAAAAACCAATCAGCACTCGCTTAAAATAATAGGGTGCTGGATACGTAATTAGTTCTCTTTTGCTGACCCTATTTTATGAATATATATATATATATATATATATATATATATATATATATATATACATGTATGTACATTTGAATAAAGACAAAAGAAAAACTTTTATTTGCGACGGGTTTTGTCCTCTAATAAAATTTATAAACAGATGTAAGGATTTTAATTGGCAACAAGTATTTGTAAAGAGATGAATAAATGACCTTATTTTAATTTAAATTGAATTTAAAAAAGCTAATAAATATTCATTATGCTATCTTGTCTTTCTTCACATTGTCATTTTACAGATACATTTTCTGAAATATTAGGCACACACATATGTGTATGTGCGTGGGTCACCTCGAGGTGTTGTAATGGTTATCAAACTCGTCTCGTTAGAATCTTTATAATTGTCCCATATATTCGGCCTTGTGTCTCATTTATGCTGCGCTTAGGAATCATTATGTGTGTATCAGCGTGTTTGTCTATTTGTAAAGTAACGAGTTAATGACTACTTTTTAATTCCAACATTGTTATTACTTTAAAAGTTATTGGATTATACATATTACATTTGAAAATATGGTCCTGTTTTATTCATATATTTACTCATTAAACGGACTTTTATTTAAATTGAGAACTGCCCACTCTAAAATGAATTGATATATATATATATATATATAGGTGCCTCCACTACATTTTCCAATACCTCTATTTAAATTTAATTTAAAAAAATAATAATGTTTACTTGAAGCTTTAATTTTAGCTTTAATTGAAAGTTAATAGATTAAATTTACTAATTACAGTAAGCAAAATACTCTGGTGTATTTCAAACCGAAATGATATTGATCGGAATTAAAAATTTTGTAAATTTTTAAAAAGTTTTTAAAGTTTTAAATTTTCCGCCATTTTTCATCGATTGTAAACAGAAGCCATTTTAAACGTTTTAAAAACTCTTGCAAAAATAAAATACACCTCGATGACATATTATTATATTTAAATTATCGACTTAAAACTTACTTTAAGTTGGCTTGAAACAAGAATTATTTGCTTAATTTCTTAAATATTTTAAAACAAACGTTTCTCAATTACGGTATCCTTGTTATCGCATCAGTCAACACTTGTCAAGAGGCCTTAATGATATGATTTACAGTAGCCGGCCAAAAAAATGCCAAGTATGGAAGGCAAATTTGGTATAAATCTTATTCATACAAATCGTTTTTTTATTTTTAACTACATTAAAATTAAAAATTTAACACAGTTTTCAGCAATTATTCAATATTTTATGGAATTTTTGTTAGTTTAGTTTTGTAGGCTTACGTTTGAAGATGTTTTATAATAAATAAAAATTCAAATAATATAAAGCTATCTTTTAAAAATATTTACAATTTAATGACAATGAAAAAAAACAGCAAAGGTAAGTCAATAATTTATTAAATTTATGGCATTTATTAATTTTTAGTTTTAATATCTATTTTTCATATTCTTTTTAGGTACCTCCATAAATTGTGAATTTCTATTTTTTTTTAACAAAATTAGAAAATTAGGAATTAAAATGTAAAAATTGCTTTAATGATAAATATCACATACGGCCATCCGTATAAATAAGATAAGGGCATTCAAAATGCACACAATTAAAATGTTTTAGTTAATTTAAAAGTTGATCAATTCAATCATTTGTATTAAGCTTTTCCATTTTTGATTATCAAATGTAGTCTTCATACATTAATTTCATACCCTATCCCGCCCAGTTAAGGAAGAAATTTGAAAATCATTTTGAAAATCTATATATTATTATAAAAAAAAACTTTAAAAAATGAAAATAATTCTTGTAAAAATTCATTATTCAGTAATTGTTTTCTTTTCAGACAATGATATGCTTAATTTATATTGTTCATAAAAGCAATCAAAATTTATCCAAATAAAAATTGGCATAGCTATTGCATTTTTTGCAAATCGGACCTACTTTTTAGAAAGTCGGGGACTATTGGAGACAAAAAGGCAGTTGATTAGCATTTCCCAATATCTCCTGAATTTAATTATAGTAGGCATATTGCGGCTCAATGTCCAATTTTTTAGCATTTCTGGAAATTAATTGATGGTGGAGGAACATATGTAAAAAAACAACTTTTACCAATATTTTATATGAAATAATTGTTTCAAAATTGATTTCAGTCAATTATGAATAAGTCCTGAAATTTTCATCAAAATCCGACCATTATTTGCTTCTTGCAAGAATTCCCAAATTAATGTCTTTCACGACTAAATAAAGTGCATTGCTTAATATTACGTTTTTACTCAATATTATTGCGTCATTCTAGGTCTGGAAATGACGTAAGAAGAAAAAAGTTTTCTACAAAAATTTCGAACGTGTTAGAAATAATAAAAAATTTAAAAAAATAATTAAAAATGCTTTGATATTCCTCTTATTGATAATATAAACATTTTGCAGATAAAACTTTGTTTCTATTAAGTTTGGGGGCCTTTTCGTTCATACTATGCTGTTTTTAGCGACTTTTTGGAGATACCTAGTATATATATGTATAATCATCTGCAGACAGTACTGTTAGACATCTGGTTACATCTAGCCAGGATTGAAACCCAAAGGAAATGACATCAGTTGACGCTTGTACTACTAAACTATGGGTAGAAGAAGGTGGACTTTCGTGTGTTATATAGAAACTTAAAACGACCTAATCTGTGAGTGTTTATATTCATTACTGAATGAAGGATGTGTAAATGCGTGAGTAGTTACTGTTTTATAAATTATATCATTCCCCCATAGTGCTTAATCGGAAAACGACAGTGTACATTATCATCCGCTAACATCCTTGTTTCACTATGTTACAGCTCATCAATACGGTTACATATCCAGTTGCTTCCTGCCAGGATTGAACCCCGACTAGTTTGACATCAATCAGAGATTCCACTTGTAATTAGATATAAGAGAGCCTTACTTTCTATATTTGTCGTTCAATTGCGGAAAATTATTTTTCCTAATTCGGGTGATTAATATTTTTTGTCAGCATAATATTCATTTTTTTTATTTAATTCAATAATTAATATCAATCATATATTGTGACGTCCCATAATCACCTGGCGGACGATTGATTTTTATAATAGACTTGTGTAGGTGATGGACTCAAAAATCAAGCAGGTACAGAAATTTAGATACCTAGGAGGTGTTATAACAGAAGACGGAAGGTGCGACACAGTGATACGAAGGCGAATTGGTTTGGCGAAAGTAGCATTCCAGAAGTTGAACAAAGTATTCAGAAGCAGGAGAATTTCAATAGAAACAAAGAGGAGAGTACTGGATTGCTATGTGATGTCGGTCCTTTAATATGGCAGTGAATATTGGGCAATATCTTCGAAGATGAAGGAAAAAATTGAAACATCTGAGCTGTGGATATCATGGACAGAACATGTGAGCAATGACGAGGTTTTAGAATAGATGGAGACGAAAAGAAAATAAATAATGAGCATCAGGACGAGACAACTACAGTTCCTGGGACTTGCAGTGAGGAAGTAGGATGGGAGAACCTGTTACTAACAGGCCAGATAGAGGGAAAAAGAAACAGGGGAAAGCTGCGGATAAGATACTTGAAGGACCTGATCAGGTGGATGACGGAACGAGGGTTGCATGATGCAACAGGAGAAAGCGTGCTAAGAGCCACCAGGGACAGGGAGATCTGGAAAGCCGTGATCGCCTACGTCCTGAAAATGCATGGCACATAAAAGAAAAATACGTTTCTCCTCTCAGAGAGGTATTTTGCTCTAATTAAATTTTAAGCTCACCCGATATGTTAACTAGTACGTATGGCATATCACTAAATTCATAAGACCATTCTAAAACTTAGCAGACATCTAATGATTTTCTTTACCGTTACATGAACCAAAGCTGACCATTCTTCATAGACTAAAAGTGTTTATGAAGTCTTGAGCGCAATAATTTTTCCGCTACTATCTTTATTTCTAACTAATTTTTTCAAAGGAAATACTTATCCAAGATTTTTCATGCGTGGTATATTGTTGCGAAACGCCCACATTCATTTGTATTCAATCCAAATTGTATTCCACTCAAACCACTTCGTTCCACAAAGTTCTACTGTGTGGAAACGATTCCCAAGTCTATAGTTTTCTGATATTTACAATCCTAAAGAATTTATGTCTACGTTTAAACCGTTCCTAAAAAATCCGCATAAAATTTGTCTCTTCTTTCTTTCTCTCTACATCGATTGACTCGTGCAGCCTGTATAAGGTAAACCTCATTGTAAGACAAATGAAAGATTCACCAAATTGTCTATCCCTACCTTTCTCTCTCACATTTTATCTCCTTGTTTAGGGACACACACGCATCCATTCTTATATATATATATATATATATATATATATGTACATACATATATATGCGTGTGTATTTGTGTGCGCGAGTCTGTGTACGTATACATGTGTGTGTGTGTGAATGCATGTACATATATATATATATATATATATACATGTTTATAAATACGTATAAATTTATATATACACGCATACACACTAATATATGTGTTTGTATAAATAAGCACATATATATGTACATATATACGAAAGCTTATATAAGTACAAATATATATAAAAACTAACACACACATACACACACACACACACATATATATATATATATATATATATATATATATTTATATACGCGTGTAAATTAAACAAAGATCAAAAAGAAAAAGTAACTTTCTGTATTGTTCTGAGTTAATTTTATAATCTTGTCGATTTCCGATCCATATATTGACTATCCATCTCTCTCTCTCTCTCTCTTCCTATCTATCTCTCTCTCCATTTATATATATATCGAATTTTCGTGCGGTGAACAGTTCAACACAGCAGCACACACACAATTTACACGAACAAAGACACACACACACATACACACACATTACACACACACACAACATATATATATATATATATATATATATATATATATGTGTGTGTGTGTGTGTGTGTGTGTGTGTGTGTGTGTGTGTGTGTATGTGTGTGTGTGTGTGAGAGAGAGTACTGGTATGTTTAAAGGGGTGTGTCTATGTGTATTTTTGAGAAACATGGATGTGTGTAATCGCATGTTATCTATCAGAGGAAATAAATAGATTTCGGCATTGCAAACCAGATTTATTTTTTTTTGCAATCATCCTAGTGCAATCTATCTCACTAGAGAAAGAGAAAGAGAAAGAGAAAGAGACAGACAGGCAGACAGACAGATAGACAGACAGAAAGACAGACAGACAGACTGAGAGATTTATATTTTCTATGAATATTTTTGAATAACGAACAAATCTGTAATCAGAACAAGTCGAATTAATGTATTGCACAGTCAAATGCACTGTCTTTGGAAAAATAACAATGACATCAAAAATGACAAATCGTCATTGTCAGCATTATTTTCTTTTTTATATGATCTACTATTTTGTCTTGTCACGAAGGGCGTTTCTATAGCATACTGAAATGCAAGCGACTCATGAAATAAAATACGTTTGTCATTTTCACATGACTGAATCGTCGCAAACGGACAAGTATATATTTTTGTAGGAACCGAATTCGTTGCATTTCTGTTTATAATCAAGCATACACGTGCACATAAATACGCATATATATATATATATATATATATATATATATATATATATATATATATCAAATGGATTAAATCCGACATATTTTTTAATTTATTTGTTTTAAGATTATTTCAATGGATACTCACATCTGAGTATAGACTGTTTTATTAATTTTAAATAGTATGTTTATTTACATCTACTGGCCTAAATAATCAAAGATTCTTATTAGGAAAGTAAAAGTAGTCCGGCAGCATTCGAACCTGCGTCCCATAGTAGAATCTGTCATCAGTTCTTACGTACCTTAGACCGATCGACCACGGGCATTGGCTATTAGAGTTTAGAAGACAATAATTCTTACTGGTAATATTTCGTACAGGTCAGTGATGATGTTTTGGTTTTTATCTCTGTATTAATATCAAGTCAAGGGATAAGGAGACGTGGAGCGCCATGATAGCTGACCAAACTCTCTGCATTTTACACCTTTAATCACCACTATTGTTTACCTATCTCGCATAAATATCCAGTACATTGACAGTTTTATATATTATCACCAATGTTGTTTTTGATTTTTTCAATTAATCTGATGGTGATATTGATGTTGTTTCGTAACAACAAAATTTAGTAAATTAAGAAAAACATCTAACAGATTCCTTAAAAATCCGTAAATAAACTCACACAGCGAAAAATTCTGACGTAAATATCAAGAAAATATATGAATATTGGTATATTCCTATAGTATATATTTATATAAACATTCTTATTGTGTAACTCGAATTCAACCATAATTTATATAACGCCAATAATCGATATGCGTATATTTAAGTTAGAAAGGCATTGTCTCGCAATAAGGGTCAGAATGTCGCTAAAACGTGTACCAATTGTATTTTATTATATCCGTAGAAAATTTTGCTTGCACCTTCTCATAAAAGATTTAGAGATATTAACGTTAAATAATTCACAATATAAAGCTTTCAGCAACAGCAACAAAGTATAAGTGGTCGGAATTCTCTTTCTAATTTTACTTGAATGTATCGAGACTGTTATACGCAAATTCTTTTATACTTTAAGCATCACATTGAAATTTTCCAAAATTCCATCAGTATGAAAACGCTAGTCTCCTTGAAAGCAACCCACTTTGCACTTTTAGTCACTCTCTCTCAACCAACCTCATGTTGAGCGACTACATTTAGTCTATAGCGGCATTTGCAGCTAGGACGCTTGTCTCATTGTATTGGGCCAGAAAGGCTTTCTTGTCAGAGTTCATTTTGCACATTAATAAATCTATTAATCGTCTATGCATTGAATACAGTTGCCATATCTGGTCGGGTGCTACTGCTATTCATTTCAAAGTTCTCGTCTACATCCAAAGAAGGGTTTTCAACGTACATGATCCTGATATTGCAGCTCACTTACAGCCGCTTTTACGTGGGAGTTAAAAAAAATTTTAACTCACACGATTTTAGCTTCCTATTCTATTTTTGGATTTCGGTATAAACTTAATTAAACTCTAGATTTAATAAAAAAAGGGGACTGCATATTTATATTCATAACGATCTTAAGTAACGCCAGTACTTAAAATAAAAATTCAAATCGAAAATCGATCAGTTTGTGATATACACCTTTAAGATTGCGTAATGCATATAACTGAGTCGTGCTTTAAACGTAGGTAATGTTTATTTTTATTAGTATATAGTTTGTAGCTCTTTTGTATTACATTGAGTACTGTTCTATTAAGACTAATTAGATACTTATATACCTCCATGTATACGCATGTATACGCATACATATACTTTTTGACATCCACACACACACGGACATACATCCACCCACCCCATATATATATATATATATATATATATACATAATTGTGTATTTTGAAAACAATCTCTTATTTGTATATGTTTCATTAAAGACGAATTACATGTTACTACAATTAAGCTTTTTATTTAAAGTTTCTTCTGCTCTTATAATAATCTTCTTACATAAAGTGTATAAAATTGTTTAAATGTTTTTTAAACTTGAGCACTTTCGGTTGTTCTATTAACCAATATCAATCTTTAAATATCTGAATGTTTGTCGAGTATTTGTCGGAGAATGTTTTCTTTTTCACAATAACGGTCAACACATTTTGGCCGTGTAGATATTTAGATATGTTAATCAAAAGAAATTCATGCAGATCAAATTTTGACTACGTTCAGAGGGGAGGTGGCTTTTTTCATAAAATTACTTTTAATTTTTTGTGTTTTTTATTTTGACACAAATTTTAACTGAATCTAGTTCACTGTCGAAACAAAAGAATTAGTCATTGTCTTTTTCGTCTAAGCTAAACCCGGATTTCGCTTGTATCCACCCTTTTGATAAATATATCGAGAACGCTTTGATTTCTTCCTTTAATGCTTCTTCTCAGCTAAACAATCAAAATCTCCATTCTGGTAATAGATCGAAACGAGGCCACCATGTAAAGCACATAGGAATTCGTTTACGGTATGGAACATTGATTTTGAACGATGTTCAATCTTTTCGATTGTACAACGGTATTATTTACATTTACTTTTATTGTATTTTTAAAGAGATTTTTCCCCTGCTGTTTAATATTATTTTTACGCTGTTATGTTGAGCAGGTTGTTTTGTTTCTTTTATTAAGGAAAATCGTTAGCTTACATGGAACATATTTGGATTGAATGGACGGGCAATATATATTTCGTTTATTGCTTTCTATCGATATTTCACGTCTCTTATTTACCAGCGTTCATTTCGCCATTTTTACCATCGTTTCGTCTCTTTCTAAGTTACAACGTCAATTTCATTCCTCGTTTTCGTTCTGTGTTTCTCTTCTTTTTTTTAATTTGAACATTTGTTTTTAATGCTTTTTTTCCGATATTTCTACATTCTTGTTCTTTTTTCTATTTTTTATTCACTATTATTTTCAGTTATATTTTATTCTCATTTTATTCAGTTATAATTCTGATTGATTACTTTATTCTTTACTTAAACCTATATCGTTAATTCAGTCAGACTTTCGTTTTTTGATTCACTGGTTTTTTCTATCATACACGTCGTTGTTTTATATTTGTTATTTAAATAATTTTTCTTTTACATTTAATTTATTTTATTCAATAATTTTCTTCATGTATTCTTTATGTTTATCTGTTATATTTCTCATGTTTATTTAATATTTTCATTCATTCTTTATTGCGTAAGTATTTTCATTTTTATACATTATTCCTTTATTCGACTAGTTTTACTTATTCATTCAGATAACCCAATTTCCTTTCATTTATTTTTATATTCCTCATTTTTCTTATTCCTATCTTAATGCAATTTAATATTTATTCTCTATTAGTCTCTTATTCCATTATTCTCTGTGTATTTCCCTTTTCGGAATCGTATAAACCGTTAATATTTTCTCATTTTTCTATCTTCTATTACTTTTAGTTTTCATTATTTATTTGATATTCACTTTGCTTCATCATACAATAATTCGATTATATACGATTAAACTACATATATATATATATATATATGTATATATATATATATATGTGTGTGTGTGTTTGTGTGTGATTATTTATATATATATAAGTATAGATATGTGTTTATATATATATATATATATATGTATATATGTTATTTTTTTCTTTCACTCTATTTATATTCACATTTTTTATTTTATTCATACTACATCATTGTTTCCTTTTTTATTTACATTTTCATTAATTAACTCCATCAATTTTTCTTCTTTTTATTCATTCATTCTTTCTGAACAGAGTTCACTATTTTTTTAAAGATTTTTTCATTGGCTATATATTATTGCTTATTCAAACATTTCTTTCACAAAATGTAAACGTCTTCTTTTCTTTGTTTCTTTATTCAACTAATTTATTAAACTATAAAACTTTATAGATTGGTAACTCTTTATTCGATTCAGCTTTCTTTGACGCCGTCAAACCATTTTTACTTAGCTTTTCTTTCCTTTGTAATGTCTTCCTTTTCTCTTTACAATTGTTCTTATTTTCCTTTTTATACTCATTCATTTTTTTCTTTACTATTTTCTTACTTACTTTTTCTCAAATCTTCTTCATTAATTCCGTGATTTTGATATTTTTCTTACATTTATATAAGGTTTAATCCACCGTCTTGTCTTCCGAGATTTTTTATTTACTGTAGTCATTCTTCAGATCGATCTTGCTTTTTTTCCTCTATTCGTTTTCCCGTTTGGATAAAAGTCACTTGCCTGAACAAATAAAAGTACATGACAGAAAAATTACTTAGAAAAAAATCCCAGATCTATTCTTTTGAATGGTCAATATTATTTGGACTGTAAGAACTTAGCGTCAAAGAAAATCAAGGCGAGCAGCGATTGGTCAAATAATAAAAAAAAATAAAAAGAACCATTCATGTGAAGATAGACAATCGTAAGGCGGATACTACGGACGATAACGGAATGCATAGACATGGATTTTTGATAAAGCCAGTGATTTTAAGCATCCAAGCAGAAAGCTTATTTACTGATATACATCTGACCTTTCCCCATCAGAAATGTTATACATAATAATTACATAATATAGACACATATTCACACTCTGTTTCATGTATGCGTTTACATCCAAATTGATACACTTACACTTACACGCACGCATACACATAACGCGTAGAACACACACACACATACTTACCTATATATATATATATATATATATATATATATATATATATATATATATTGTTCAATTCAGTAATGAATTCGAACACTCTCGGCTACTGGCGTGTGTGTACATTGAATATAACACCTAAAGTTTGCCTCCCTCTACCGTGATAGAATCGCCGACTGATGTCAATTCGGTAGGGTTTCAATCCAGGCTAAAAGCAATCGGATGTCTAACTGTACTGATGTCCTGTGATACAGCGAAACAGATTTGTCTGCGGGTGACTATATATATATATTGTGTATTTAGGTCGGCCATTTTCTTTCAAACGTGTCAGATTAAATAAATTGCAAACAATATATTTGCTAATTTTTAATAAAATCTGTGAGTACGAACGGCTTTTATTAAAAATAAGCAAACATATTGTTTGCAATTTGTTTAATCACACACACACACACACACACACACACACACACACACACATATATATATATATATATATATATATATATATATCAGTACGGTTAGACGTCGGAAGAGTTTAAAACGAACTATATTTTAAGAACATATGGGGATAAAAATCATTATCAGGAATGTGTTCTTGCATATAGACAACATGGAAATAGAAATAAACGTGATGTCATTATTGGCAGTTACATGCCACAAGCAACTTACTGCGTCATTATTCGTTTCGTTGGCACTGTATATAGTCTACTGGTGTATTAAGGGGATTGAGAAAAGGAAACAACAGAACCCTTCTCAGTCGTTTACCGTAGAAATAATTATAGTTTTTTTAAATCCATGTCCTTTAGTTGGGGAATCCATTTATTTTAAATTTATTAATTTATTTATATTTATTATATATCTAATTAATCTATTCTCTCCTATGTTTTTCGGTTTCCATTTTATTATTATACAATAACGTTGGAAATACGTATGTTGTTTTGGAATACATAGGGTTACTGAGCATCAGGAAGAGACAACTGAAGTTCCTGGGAAACGCAGTGAGGAAGGAGAGCCAGGAGAACCTGATACTGACTAGTCAGATAGAAGGAAAGAGATACAGAGGAGGGCAGCGGATAACATATTTGCAGGGTTTGATCAGGTGGATGACGGAACGGAGGTTGCCAAGACAACAGGAGCAAGCATACTAAGAGCCACAAGGGATAGGGAGACATGGAGAACCATGATCGCCTACGTGCTGAAGGGACAGTGCACATAGAAGAAGAAGAAGGTTTATAAGTAGCATGGTATTAATTTTGTTTTTCGTTGGCTTTTACTAACGAATGGTGATTGTTATTTTTCTAATCTCACAATTGAGAATGACTGAAAAACTTTTTCCCGCCTACAACTTATAGGAAAAAGCACACTAATATATGTTAGAATTTCTAGATAGGATACTTGCCGATTGCAGCAATTCGGGTATGTCATGTATTAAATCAGAACACTACGTTCGCTTATCCAAACTAGCTCTTGTGTTGTAAAATCAATTTTTGATTTGTGAACTTTTTGACACATAACTGTTGATTTCCTTTACTACTGTTAACTTGCCTTGCATATATTGTTTATTTCTTTGTATTAGCTTTTTAATTTTTTAACTATGTTTTGCAAATATTATCAATTTTGTTTGGTGGGTACTTTTACAATTTATGTACGATTATTCCATGGTCGCCCACACTACAGATACTACTAATACTTTTATTCATTAAAAGTTATTCTGTTCTGAGGTATTGTTGTTTGAGTTTGAGTTTTGTTTTTAATGTTCAGTTATAGTGAGAAGGTTGATTTAGTCAGATTTTAATTAATTTTTTGGATTTTATTCTTTTATCTTTTAGAAAACTGAAGGTGTCTTCTAGTCATGTATTAAAAATGTTTTGCTGAGAATATATTTTTCCGTCGAAAATGTGTTATGGTAATATTTTTCCTTCAAAAATGTATATTTCTCTATAAAATTTATTTCTATGTATATATTCCTATAAAAGTCTATTTTTATACTTTCATAGTGTGTTGACCCCAGTTCGGGGGTTGACTATTTGCTCATAGCTGGGACCCTACCACTAGTCAGAGTGGACCTGAGAACAACAGAAGTTAAGAGTTCGTTCCATGCTCCTCAAAACCTTCTAATCATTAAAAATGATAGACGAGTTATTATGTTCATAATTCTTTATTTGTTTTCTTTTCGACTTTAATTTTAGTACAACTGAAAGCCAAACTATTGTATGCTAAAAGCATAGCCAAAATCTCTAGGAAACTTTTGGGACAATTTTTATTCTTTATATTTTGTAAAATTTTAATCATAAGATCACAAGAAAAATTATATAAAAATTTCACCATGATGCCTAATCTATAATTTTTAATAATATATATATATATATATATATATATATATATATATATATAGAGAGAGAGAGAGAGAGAGAGAGAGAGAGAGACCAAAGCAAGGGAGAAGGTAAAATTAAATTATTCGCTGTAAAATGTTAAATAAAAAAACTGCAACCACAATTAAATCAAACAGTTTATTTTCATTTTCTTTGTTTTTTTTTAAACAAATCAAGAAATATACAGAAATAACAACTGGATCTTCTTGACCTTGTTTTAGAATATTTATCTATAATATGTATTATAGCATACTTTTTATTTATATTTGTGTACTTGCATATTTGCATTAGTGACAAGCATGATATAATTCCTTATATTTGTTGATTTTATACGATTTGTTTTTTAAGTTCTCATTAAATATATTTCAAATTTACCGACGGTATACAGTAATTAGTTTTTAAAAATGCAAAGGTTTTATTTTTTTAGTTTTATTATTAAAAGATGTACTAAAAGCCGGTTAACAAATTCGAGAAAAATATTGCATTGCTAAAATTTTGAATTGTAACCTTTTGTGTTGATTATTTGTATTTTTGTTTACTTTTTGTAAATTACTTCATACTTGTTAAAGAAAACAGATGCATAGGGAACAAAAATACAATTCAGAATTTCAGTATGATTTTGGTTTGCGTTGTAGGTAATATTTTCTTCATGCTTCTTGAGGTAATATTTATGCAAATGTTACGTTTGTAATAAGATTTTCAGCTGTTTTGTTGCTATTGTGTAATTGTTTCATGTAAGCAAGTTTAAGCTCGCAATTTTGTGTTGTGATAATCATTTTATTTTTTTCTAAAGATATTTAAACTTGTTTATCTCAGCGAATGAAGAAATATGAAGGAAATGGTTTGTAATGTAATTCATTCGTGTCAAAATTGAATGTCTTATTTGCATGCTTGCAGAAACCTCAAACTATATCAATTACGCTAATGCCTTGTTTTACATTTTCTCCTCGAAAGAAATCTCGTTAAAAACAGCAACATTTTGCAACAGAAACAAAGATAAAAAATAAATTTCCCTTATACATCCCATGAATTTCCACTTTAAATATTAAATATTTCTAAAATAAAACCCTGTAATATTACTTTAAATTTAATCAAAACTGGGTTTGATAAAGGTTAATTTAACAATTTTTAAAAAATTACAATTAGTCAAAGTAACAAAAAGATTTTAATTACAAATCATGACTAATAGCGTCAGTGAAATAATGAATACTCTTCATCGAATTTAATTGAACGGTTCTCATTTTGATCGAAGCTTAATTGTTAATCTAATTACTGTGCCTTTACAGAATATTTGCGTTCATAGCTCTCAACAGCTTCTCATCCTTTGTTGCTCTTAGCATTATATATTTACTAACCTGTTTTGCAATCAATTTATACTATATCATTGATTATGTGATTCGTTGATTCCCACTCTCCTTGTTGCCTCCTATTTTTCATATGGGTGCTAATTTTTGCAATATACTTTCCTCATTATGTTTCCAAGAAATGTCTATTACCTCTTTCTGATTCTTCCCTGGAATTTTTATTTTTGTTTCCATTTCATTTAAAAATTGCTCATTGTTCAAATTATCTGTACGTACTAATATCAATATCCTTAAATTCATCTTACATAAATTGCAGCACAGATTTTTAATGATATTTTCCTACTTCTCAATATTTGTTTAGAATTTGGAAGTCATGTTTTGCTCTTCCAAATCTCTTTCAGGTTTTGATGTCATATTTTGCGTTATTTCTGAAAGTCACTGCATATACATCTTTTATTCTAAATATGAATATCTATTTGATTAGTATTACCCCCGTCATCATCATTACACTCATCTTGAGAAGGAAAACTATTAGCGAGATCATTTTAGAGATGATATGTTGGTTTCTGCGTGTAAATTTTCAAATATAGCGAATACATATAAGACAATATGTTTAAAAAAATGAAAACTTATCTTAAAGAATTCCTTCTGTCTTTTAATGTAATTTATCAAGACAAATGTAATTGCATGTATTTACCTTGATTTAATTAATATATCATCAATGTATATATATATATATATATATATATATACAAATTTAATTAAGGTTCCCTCAGCATAGTTGCAGGTTATACTACAGGTGGGCTATATAGGTAAGGAAAAAAACACAAGCGTCCCTGAGTAAACATCTTCAATGGGAATTAGTTAGCCGCCTGGGTAAACGGATATACTCGTGGCCAACTATTATTTTATAATACATATATATATATATATATATATATATATATATATATATATATATATATTCAAATTAGAGTGATTAGTCGATTACATCGGTGTTATATAAGAAATAATTATCCAACACTTTTTAAACGTATAACAGTAATTTTAAAACACATAACAGGAAGTTTAAAATAAATGTGCTGTATGTCAAGACTAGCCAAATAAAATTGAAGATATTTTCATCCGTGCGTTTACCAACCCAATATGTATTTACTGATGGCATTATTTCGGACCTTTCATTTTCCAACCTTTCGCGTTCGGGAAATGATACTGTAGTTAATCTTTCTGCTTGGTACAATACACAGGCATCACCAGCGTTGCAGCGTGTGGCCCTTGTTAATATACTTCAGGTTACATCCTTGCAACTTTTCTCCTACTTTATATTCGTACTTGGCTAGTTTGATGCAATCATTAAGGTTTTCTAGTTTGAATGAAGATTTGAGTTTATACCGTCAATCTTTTAACTGTCTTCATGACATTCTACATCTCCCTCTCTCTCCCTATATAGATAGATAGATAGATAGATAGATAGATAGATACAATTTGTGTGAAAAAAAATGTAGATTTATCATATGCAATACGAGCAGTATAGCCCGTCGTTGCTTGGGTGTAATGAAAGCTTTAAAACTAATCCATGGTCCTGGAGCTAAGACTCTTTGGACATTGGGACGAAAGAGCAATAATTTCCAGTTAAAGCGAAACCGTAGACTGAAAGAAAAATTAATGGATGTAAGTCAAATTTTGATTTCCTGGTATCGATATCAAATAAGTTTTTTAGTCGTAAACTGAATTTTGAAAGCTAAATAAGTCCTCTGAGTAAATGGTATCATGGCTGAGCCTATGAACTACAAATATACTTCATTAAAGCCAAACCTAAGCAAAAACTAAAATAAAAGGGGTGGAAAAATACAGACATACAGGCAGATAAACAGACACACTCACAATCATCTTGCCTTTTATATATATATATATATATATATATATATATATATATATATAAATTATCGATTTTCTGCACTATTGTAAGAGCTGCAACCTTGAAACTTTTGAATATAGTGTTTTATGTCTTTGTCTATGAGTGTAACAAATTTGATTAAAATCGGACCAATCCTTCTACAACACGATTTTTTCGATTATCGATTTTCGATATTTATCGGGGGTACCCTGACCTAGCTAAGAACACTCGCAGACTCTTATAGTACAAATGTGTAAATTCTCAAGAAAATCGGTTCAGCCGTTTCGGAGTCTATAGGAAATGGACACACAAACACATACGCACACAGACAAAGCTCCATTTATAAATAAGTTTAGATATTTGAAATAAAAGTACATGATGCCAGGATTAGATTATATATAAATTTAAGCAGTGTAGATATATGTATCAACACTTAATAGCAAACGTTTCCATTATATTTAAACACAATCTCCATTACATTTCCTGTTATGGTTCCTTTTAATTTTTTTATATTGTTGGTGACTGTTATATATTTTTTGGCGAAATGTTTATCAATTTCTGCCACGCTAATTCTAAAATAGATTTACACCGTATGATTTTTCCTCATAAACTTATAGAGAGGTACGAATACTAGTATAACTCCAGGATTCAAAATTATGAGCAGAAAATGGTTGCTCAAAAACTTGATTGATAAGCATTTATGTATTTAAAATGTAAATAAAAATGTACTAAGTGAAAATTAAGATATCTATTATAGATTCAGTAAAGGGAATTAAAAATGACAGACATGTATATTTAAAAACAATCTTTCAAAAAAACCCACATAGTTTTAATTTTTAAGTTAATTTAATTAGCTCGAATATGCAATCATAATAATTTATTTGTAGAATCGAACATATTATTAAAAGTGTTTTTGACAATGCTATGTTTAACTAACATTCTTATATATTAGGCAGGGAGGTAAAGAATTTATATATATATATATATATATATATATATATATATATATATATATATAAAGAGGGAAGAATACAGGGAAGAGCTGACTGGGATGGTAGGGAGTTACAACTATTTCCACAGCCAAGTAGTAATCTATCTATCTATCTATCTATCTATCTATCTATCTATCTATCTATCTCAGTCGCTTCATTTTCAACATGACTCTTCATCTATCTATCTATCTATCTATCTATCTATCTATCTATCTATCTATCTATCTATCTATCTCCGCTTGTTCATTATCGATTGATTGGATATGTGTAAACAACGACTACATTCGTAAGGAAGACATTGGTAAGTTTAATAAATGCTTGTATGTGTCTGTTCTTGTTACGCAATTTGTGACTGAAAGAGGAGTTGGGTGCATTTCCTCGCCTCATTGAAGTCAAGAACGGATTTTGGCTAGCATTACAAGACCAAATTGTACAACTGAAGATCAGTGGGAAATGACCTTCAAATTGAATGAGTGAACAATTCAAATCCACAATCAGTTGGATAAATGATTTCGTTGGCTTTCAACGAACCGCTTACATGTGAGTTAGACTCTATGCCAATATCTTCAAACAAGCAATTATTCTGAAGCCGTTTCAGCCTATAAATGTGTTTCGCGCTTAGGGAAGATAATCAAGCATCCAATTGATGACTACTGGCCATAGAATATCGGTTAATGAAAGAAGCTGATAGAGGATGAAACAGCATTTATAGAATTACGTCCCAACACTTATAGCATTACAAATAGATAAATAAGATTGTAGATTTTGGATTATAATCCGGCATATTTTTATTAATTAAATCGTTATTTTATTTTAGTAGAAAATCCATTTTTTTACTATTTTTAAGCAGTATTTATATCCACTATCGCCTACCTCTTCAAGACAACATAATAAATGAAATGTACCCAAGTCTGGTGCAGCGGATATCGGCTCGGAACGACAAATCGGGGAGCCGAGCTCAAATTCCAGTTGAATTACTTGCATTCACTTACACAAAGATTCCCTTGGGAAAGGTATTAATCCGTGTCTTCTCTCCACTTATGGGTTAAATAATAGAACAGATTGGGTTTTATAGCCTTGGTTGGCAACCAGTCTATTGCAGAAAGCAATGACAAGCTACTGCTGGATAATCTTCTTTCGAGACATGATCGCCCAACGCGTGTATCAGGTATGGCACTCAACTGACTGACTGACTGACCTATCAGTTAAATCTGAACATGCGTCATTCTAGCATAAAACACAGTCATATCCGGTGTGCTTTGACAAACTCGCTTACGAAGAGTTTTAACAGTCAATCAAGGTGCTTTCATTCGTTCAGCTTTTATGGAAAGCCATATATATTTTTTTAATCGTATCATCCCGAGCAATGCTGTAATGCCACTGATATGCAGGGGGCTACACAAGAGTACAATGGTTAATTAGAAGAGAGTGAAGAGGAAGACGAACCAGATAGAAAAGAGCAAGAGAAAGAATACATGTGTGATGACAGTTGCAAAGGTGGAGAGAAAGGAAAGGATATACGGGGTGATGAAAGAACTAGAGTCAAGTGGTTAATAGATGAGTATTGACATTGTAGTTAAATTCCTGGAGATTGTAGCCCTCAGGAAAGCAAGAGTATGGAAGCGAGTTCCACAGGCGGGAAGTGCGAGAAAAGAAGCTGCAGGAAATAGAATCGTCGTCTGCATTTGGTTAACCTAACTGTGAATGGGTGGAACCCAGTTGCCAATCTGGTTGCACGAGTAAACACCTGTTGCAGAGGCACCAGTGACTTAAGTTCGTTGGAGCAGAAGCCATGAAAATATTTATAGAACAGACAAAAGGAGGTAACATCTCGTCGGAGGGGAAGTGCATATACTCAGTTTCGTATTCGAGACGTAAAAGGAAAATAATTATTTGAGTTCCTTTTTTTAATCTGAAATATTTTTATTTATTCAAACATTATTTTTCGTGAATCTCCCTATTTGAACAGACACTCCATCTTAAAACTGTTTTATATTGTTTCCTGATCTGTGCATTCGATAAATCATAAAAATAACGCTTGATTTAACAAAAATTACAATTGTCTAATCTAACTTACTTTCCAGTAAATATTTCTTGGAATTATATGCGTAGACAAAAAAAAAGAATAATAATAACAATAATAATAATAATAATCTGATATCATTCCTTATTTCTACAAATTTTAGGGGCGTGCGTCGTGGTTCGGTGGATATCGAATCGATATGGAAAAATCATAGGACCGAGTTCTAATTACCAGTCGAATTCTTTGTATTCAATTACGCGCGAAGACCATAGCAGGAAATGATGGTTTCCATTTATCCGCTACTTGTGGAATTAACTTCACATTTAAGAACCCAGAAAAGTGTGTTCATTATGGATACTGGAGCAGGCGGATAAATAGTTTCAAATACATACCTGACAAACACAGTCCTATATCCTACAAATATTGCGCTAGTTTCTAAAAACAATGTAGAAATAGAATGCTCTGGATCGACTACACAAAGCGAAACAATAAAAAAAAACATGGAAGGAATTTCACGTGGACATTTTTTGCAGTTAACACAAACAAAACTACTTCTGGGATATGACTTCCTATGTCACTATGAGATAATAGTTGATTGTAAAAATAATAATTTGATCGACACAATTACCAATAATCAAAATTACGCCAAACTATCAACTTGTGTGTTAAACGTTACAATCCATTTTGACAAAAATGAAAAGAGCATCTTTAAAATAATTATGAAAGGCTACCATAATCTAATATCCTATTCACTGGGATCCTAACGCAAAAAATAAAAATTGAATTAGGAAGCAATCCTCCTGTATTTACAGAAGTGCGATATCTGTCAAAGCAGAAGTTTGATATAGACAAGGAAGGTCTATATCAAAAAATTTAAAAGGTCTCAGCAAACTGGTATAATTTTCCCTTTCAAATCAAAGTGGAGTTTGGCACTCCACATAAAGCCCAAATAGGATGTCACGGACAGGCCAATGAGCGACTAAAGACAACTGAATAGCTTTACGAAGCCAGACCGCCATCCAATTTCTAATATTAAAGCTCTACGGAAATGCATGGAAAAAAGATATTTTCAAAGATCTTTCGTCCTCGCTTTTCCACCAGATACCGGTACCTCCTTTTCTTTTGATGTATGTAAAACTGTTATCCTGACAGAACAAAGTTTATTTGAATATCGCTACATGACTTTATATTACGGAACGCCGCAAGAACCTTTAAAAGGATGATGGATGACATCTTCTGAGACATGGAGTGTACATTTTTATACATCGATAATATTTTAATATGCTCAGATGAAGAACATTCTCATCCTGAAAATCTTGATCAGTTATTTCAGAAACTAAGTTAGTACGATAATAAAATGTCAATTTCAAAAATGTATTTTTCATGCTACAGAACTTGACATGTTGGGTTTTAATATTTTGAGTGAAGGAACCAAATTTAACGCTAATAAGCAATTTTCCTCTTCCCTGGGATTGAAAACATTGCGATGAATCATTGGGATGGTCAATTTTTACAGAAAATTAATACCAAAATATATGACTTAATCTTCTCACTGACAGAATGTATCTGTTTTGAATTCTAATACAAAAACAACTGATTTTAACTGATGGTGAATTAGCTTCTTTAAAAGCGGTGACGAAGTCGTTTTTAAGTGTAATGGCGTTAACCACCCTAGATTCGAACGTTAAAACTTATCAACTTGTCCCGTATAGTTCGAATCATGCGGTATGTGCCACTCGTAATCAAATGATAAACGACCAGCCTATTCCTATTGGTTTCTTCTTTAAAAATTCGTCTCAGACCCAACAAAGTTATTCCAGCTTTTGAACGTAGTTTCCCGTTTTATATCTAGCATGTTGCAATTTAAACATTCATAGAATGTAGGAATACTTCTTTTGTTCACAGATAAAAAAAACTTTGTGCAATGCTTTTGCTAGCCATTTGCCTTTAAGTTTGGACAGAAAACAGCGGCATCTGATTTTTATAAGCGAATGTATCACAAACATTTCTTATATAAAAGGACAGAGAAATATATTTGCAGACCGCTTATCAAGGTCGACGTATGCTTTACAATAGAACTTTTGGGATTTACAGGAAATTGTCACTCCTCAGTAATCGGATGAAAAACGCAAACAATTAAAATTTGGTTGAAATTTGCCCATACTGTTAAAAACCAAGTTATAATGTGCAACATATCGCTACATTTTCCGTGACCTTTATGCACCGGAAGAGCTTAAGAAATCTATATCTTATAGTCTGCAGGCATTGTTACACCCAGGAATATCAGTTACATTCCGCTTTTTAAAATCAAGTTTTTAGTGGCCACGGACGGACAAGTCAAAACTGATGTTCTGCAAAGAGTGCCAAAATTAACAGCAAACAAATAATATTAAACATACCAAGAGTAAATTATAACTATTTGAACTACTTTCTGGGCGATTTCAAACAGAGCTTTTATACATAGTGGACACATAACCGACAGTAAAAAACAAACAGACCTTATTTTTCGCCATGTTTGTGTAAGCATTATTGAGATAACTACTAGATGGCTGGAGACGGTTTATTTATCATGTTGAATACAACCGTATAACCTTCATGTGAGACATTAACTCTCTCAATTCGTTTAAAGCATTCTGGAATATTATGTGTCCGATGATTTAATATGTATATATTTACTTCTTGAAAATTCATCGAAACTACAGATCATTAATGCTTGATTACTTATCCTTAAACAAGCTAATGAAACTTTAAATATGTAAATGTGTATATAAATTACTTATTTTGTTTGGTTAAAACTAACACGTGTGTTTCTACGTCATTATTCCTACATACTTCAAAATCACATTTTGTTCTTATATAGGCGTGTCAGAGTGAAACTTTTAAACAGTTAATTTGAAAGAACTCCTCAGATTTTAGAGAGGAAAAATTTTTTGAAACTTGTGATCTGGTGTTGAATAATCGCATAAAGCTTTTTCCAAATAACATAAATAAATATATACAGAAACATTTTTCAGGTATTCACAACGCTGAGAGTAAAATTCGGTGGAAATCTATAAAAAAACTTCAGTTAAACCTTTTTTCAGGAAAATTGCTTCTTTAAGTTCAATATCTGTTATCGCTCTTTCCAGTATTGATTAGGGTTTCTTCATAACCATTAAAAAACATAATGTGAAATGTCAATATCTTGATAATGTCATATGTTTCGCAGCGTTATATTTGCTGTCCACTTCAGGTGTTTGTTTTTTGTTTATGATTCTAAAGCGCCAGATAAACATATTATAAAAAGTAGGTTCTCTAACGAATTTACATTCTTGACAATATCGAAGCTATTTTAACCATTGATCTGAGAAATCCTTTGTATGTAGTTAATCGTTTATACATTTCCGAACGGTTTGACGCCATGCATAACATCCAAAAAATAATTATTATCGGAAGAGTGTTTTTAAGAACATGACTCGAGAGGTTGTTTTTAATATTGTAAAGTAAATTAAACAATAGCGTAAAAATGTTATTCAACGATTAAGAAATATAAAAAGCTTTACGCAATAAATTGATAGGCAAATTACAGTTATGCGTACATTTCAGAAATGAGGTAGTATTTACAGTATTTACATTATTTGGACTATTGTGCTCATCTTGGTTTCCATTTGTCCAACGTTTCGGCCGCTGTACGCACCGGCCTTCTTCAGGTGCTAGGAATTTTGAACTAAACTCCTTATTATGATCACTGGAGTATATCATTCTCATTCCTTCTTCGAAGCTTCTTTTGGTAGTCATGAATTATCTCCATCTAACACAAGCAGTAACTTAGAGAAACGGATTAAAGGGACATAACTCATGACTACCAAAAGAAGCTTCGCACAAAGAATGAGAACGATATAGCTCAGTGATTGTAATAAAGGGTTCGGTTAGAAATACCTAGCACCTGAGAAAGGCCGGAGCTTACAACGGCCAAAATATCGTACAAATGACAACCAAGGTGAGTACGAAAATCCGAATAATATAAATAATATTTATGAAATAGTCTGATATTGCATGTTTTAATCCTTTGTCAGAATGTGATTATGAACGCACTAGACGTTAAAAATGAGTTCTTCTCTGTTGCTTATTCGGTGGTATTGCTTTGGAACGCAAGATTATAAACTGGTTATGATTCCGCCTAGAATCACAACAGAAGTGATATAGGAAAATCGTAGAAAGACGTAGAGAGTAAAAATCAGTGCAAAAGATAGATAGATAGATAGATAGATAGATAGATAGATAGATAGATGTAGACGGAGAGAGAGAGAGAGAGAGAAAGAGAGAAAGAGCGAGCGAACAAAAAACAAGTTAGAAAGTCTCGGGGTGAAAAGTAAAAGAAAAAGAAACAGTTAAATAAAACTCTAAGAAATACTAAAAATTATGATGTCGGAAACGGTAGAAATGAAAACGAAATATTGATACAGATGTTCATTACATAAGTGTGAGTCTTCTAACTAATTACGATAAAAGATTTTCAACAATATCATCATGAGAAATGATTTTCAACATTTAATTAAAACTCATAATAAAAATACTTTAATAATGTACTATACCCTCTTAAAATAACACTACAAGTACGATTAGAACAAGACTCCTTTGTTTTTGCTCTGTATAGACTCACAATGCGAACTAAGAATTTGGGGATGGTTGCTTGACACACACACACACACACAAACAAAAGCACACACAAAGATATGTGTGTCTATGTATACATATTCTATAAGTGAGTGTGCGTCTATGTGTGTGTTTGGGTGTGTCAGGATGTAAGTGTAGCAGATAAATAGCCCAAAACTATAAGGTCACTTCAGTAATATAACACATGCGGAAAAATAAACAAATAAAATTTGCTCAATGCCACATTATATTTTTTCTCTGGTTCTGAAACACAATGGCGTGTCTGAAAATTTCGATTTTTAACTCTTTTTCTCATCATGCTTCCAATTTGCTCAAAAAGCCAGATAATAAACAATAATTTTATCAAGCTGCAAAAAGTAGGTATACAATAAGACAAGAGGAATGTGTGAATGCATGGAGCGGCAAACAGTTTGAACATTTTAGGAATTGATATGTTTATTAATGATACGCTTATTATTGATATGTTTTTATAATCAATACAATACGTTTAGTGCGCAAATCTTTATTATTGTATATTGACGTTTGCAATCTCTGTGTTATTAGCCTTATCTCTATATAGCTGGGGATGCTATTTGTTTGTTTCTTTGTTTGTTCAAATACTATTTCTAGGGGTTTGGAGACAGACCCCCAAACTATATATATTCTGAAACTACATTATCCTGGGTACTTATGTAGTTTAGCTTAGTTTAGCGTTTGTGTATCAAACATGACTCGAATAATTATGTTAATCTTTAATTATCTGCTTGTTGCTTAAATAAAAATGAAACGGTGTGAATCCCAACGTCGGAAATAATGCACAACACCAGAGCAGAGCTGTAGCTGATGCTAAAAAACACCGGGCACAGAGAAATTTACCCAGATTTATTAGTTGACAATGTGATGACGTCATTAGTGTCATCCGTTTCCAGAAACTATGATTTTTGCGGGAATTTTTCGGCTATTCCAATGGAAATTAGACGCAGAACGTGAACGAAAGCAGGAAATCGGTTTCGGACTTTCTGAGTATAACCAGTCTTTTCTCCCAAAATTAATAAATAAACAGATTTTTACTGCATTCATTCCGATGTTTTATTCGTTTTTCTGTGTTTGTTTCTTTCTTTCTTCGTAAATTGTTTAGTTTGATTTCTGACGAAGACATTTTTCCTTGCCCAGATTTTCAATATGACTGCATGGATCAGCCCGGACACGTAACCGGTGTTCCCGGTAGTCAGATACAGCCATGCACCAGAGTAAGATTAAAAAAAAGTATTTCTTGCCTAACGTACAGGAGAATTTATAAGAATTAAAAGCCAAAATCTTAAATCCTCCTGTTACTTTAGATAACTTTAATTTGTGACCATCGATGTGGGTGTTTTTCGGCTCTGTTCCCATCTAAGGATAATCGTTGTAAAAATATTTTCAGAACAATTGAATCATAATAATGCCTCGAATGTTTTACTACTTTGCAACTTCATAAACTATCTGCTACCGGCTACTAATAATAACAGCTCTAATCTAAGCTCTATAACTACAAACCCTGGTTATTATATCCCAAATTGGCATGTATGCCGATGACACAACAATCTACTCTCGCATCGATCAAAAACCAGGTGTGGACGACAAAGTGAACCACGCTGCCGTACTTGAAAAGGACATCCAGTCCGTCGTGGCCTGGGGTAGGAAATGGCTGGTAAATTTCAATGCCTTCTAAAACGAAGTTGTTTTCAACTAACCACCATAGACAATCGCATCTGCCTCCCATTAGCATGGGACACGCTAGCCTCCCAGAGAGTAAAATACTACGCCTCCTTGGCCTTACACTTTCAGCGCACCTCAAATGGAATGACTATATCGAATCCATTGCCAAATCTGCTGCTATGAAAGTCGGTTCTCTGTGCAGGGCCCGGAAGTTTTTCCCACCTGAATCTATTCTGCACATATACAAATCTACCATCCGCCAGTGTATTGAATATTGCTGCCATATCTGGTCGAGTGCCCCTGCTGCTTTCCTTGGGCTTTTTGACAAAATACAAAGGAGGATCTGTAACGTGGTTGATACTGACTTGGCAGTCCGGTTGCAACCACTCTCTCACCGGCGTGATGTGGCTTCCCTGTGCCTCTTCTACAACTACTTTCATGGCTTCTGCTCCGATGAGCTTAGATCACTGGTGCCGCCTAAGCATGAATTTACACGAGATACTAGATTAGCAACTAGGTCCCACCCTTTTACAGTTAAACAAATAAGATGTAACCGTAAATTCTACTCCAACAGCTTCTTTTCTCGCGCTTCCCGCCTGTGGAACTCCCTTCCACAAATCTGCTTTCCCGACAGCTACAATCTCCAGGTGTTTAAATGTAGGGTCAATAGACACCTCCTATCACACTAACTCCCAGTTATTCTCAGAACACTCTCATCTACCCAACCCTCATTCTCGGTATCCTTACCCGCCTATCACCCACCCTCTGACATTTCCTATATTTAATCATCCTTTCTCCACTTTATGTAGCCCCCTGCGCAGTAGTGGCAGTGACATGCTTTGCTCGGGGTGAAACGCTTATAAAAAAAAATTACTCACAGTTACTCATGGGGATTCGGATGTTAACTTTATCTGTGTCTACTACAAACGACTCGACTTTTGTTTTTTGCAGTTATGCATCTAGCTGTTCGTCTTTCTCTATAACAGATAAGGACGTACGGGATTCTTTTCCTTATGATGTCTCCTCTGTATATGAACAATCATAATCACATATCTAATCCCGGCCTCTCTCTCCTTCTCATTCTCGCTTTCTCTCTCTCACACACAAACACAGACACTCTCTCATCGACATGGACGGACGTCAGATTTTTCTTGTTCTGCTTTCTCTGACACCTATATAGACAGCATTAACGCATTTCAACTCTGTTGTTGATTCATATAAGCGTTGTTTTTATAAAGAACGGAGCATCGTGTTTAATATCACTGGCACTCTCTTTGTTATTATTATGATTATATATATTTCTTCCTTCTTTCGAAAACTTATCCATATGTTAATCTACTTTGATTATTAAGCGCTGGTGCTCTAGATATCTCGAAAGAGGTTGACAGGGTTTGGTTTGCTGACTTTCTGCTTAAGCTACAGGGCTACGGTATTTCAAGACATATGTTTGATTTAATGCTATCGTTCCTCTCATATCATTAATTGAAACTAGTTTTGAAAAGGCAAGTTTCCAGTCCCTTTCATACGAACACAGGGCTCTATCCTAGGTTCTACGGTTTTTTTCTGATAGTCGTCAATGATCTTCAGGATGTCATCAGTTCTCAAGTAGGGCATCTATGCTGATGACACTACCATTTACGTTCGTCTGAAGAAGAGATCGGGAAACAAAGTAAGTCTGTGTTGAAAAACCTGGGTAGGAAATGGATCGTAATTTGTAATGTTTCCAAAACAAAACTGCTCTCCTTCTATTCAACATGTGTAATCTTTTCTGCCTTCCATTAGTAGTTCCCTAAAAAGCAAAACACAGGGCAGCCTTGGCCTATTTCTCGCAAACAACATCAAGTCGAACGACTACATCGAATATATAGCTGAATCTAAAGCTAGCAAGTATCTAACTGATAAGTGGCAATATGTTAATGTAAACAAGGGTCAATATATAACTAACTAGTATATAATTATATTTTATTTTTTGAAAATAAAATATAAATGAAAACGTAAATAATATTATGAGGTAACAATAAATATTTGATGCCTTGTAAATTTTATTCTCACTGTTTGATCATGTTTTATAAAAACCAACCAACAACAACAACAATAATAAAAATGATAATAAAAACGGCATTGTCTTTCATGCGGTCTCTCCAAATAACTCCATAAGGAAAATCAACGAGAATTTAACATAGATAGAATCGATGTTACATTCGTTCAAAAGCACATCAATCTTAATAATGTCTGCAATATATTTCACAGCTCGATTCTGGCAATGAGATTCACGTTTAGCCTTATCACGGAAAATGTCATTCATACTGAATAAACCGACCTGATAAAGGAAGACGCATATCCAAATGCAAAGACGGTTCATTATTCCATCATCTGTCACAGTTATGAGTGGGGTATTTATCGGTGTTGTTTCTCATGGTTATCCTCCGTCCGAGATGTCACTAATCACGTAATTAATTACATTGCCCAGAATCACGTAAAATAAGTCCATGTCATACTAATGTGGCAAAGATTAGAAAGCGCATATACGATGCCGTCTCCAAATTAGCACAGTCGGAGTATGTCAGACAAGTTGAAGTGTTGTTCACATATTGAGCATAAGTTCTCTGTGTACAAAAGGAACGGTTTTAAACGTTGGACATTCCGTTGTGTTTAGTAACATTTTGAGTGAATATAATTATCTGTTACATAATCTTTTATGCTATTAAAGATTTTAATAATAGAAGCATGAAAAATCCGAAAAATTCAAAGTTAATGGTTATATTAACTGTTTCCTTATAGAGAAACAGCCAGTACATCTATCTATTGAAATGTATAAAATCTTTCTTTAAAACATTATGTCAAGAGGGAAAGTTTCTGAAGTTCAATGACTCTTTCCAGTATGTGTGGGAGGGACTTGATTTCTCTTTGAAGCAGTGTGAAGCGTATTCACCATGATTATTAAATAGTTGTATTTCTGAGTTACATGCTTTATTCATTTTAGCTATTGCTACGGTTAAAGTCTATCCAGTGATATGATTTATATTATCTGGTATATATATTTGAGTTTCTATAGCGCCATTCATGTAATGTGTCATTAAAACACAAAAGAATTTCTAGTAGGTGTACTGACACTATGAATTTTTAAGAAGAAAATTGAAAACGCATTAAAGTAAATCCAAAGGAAAGAAACTTTATCTGAAATGCAAAACATTGTGTTAATCTGATGTTCTCACATCCTTAGAATAACACTTTTAAACTTTTTTAATGGGAAATTGTAATTTTATTTTAATCACTTTATCTAATCAAGATTTTGATGCCACTAAGATGAATGAAGCTATCGAGTATGGTTGAAAATGAAACAAAAACTACTTTAGAAGTAACCGAAAACGAAGTACTTAAATGAAACTAAAGATAAACCTCTATATCTGTTAAAAAAATTGTGTAGATTGTGAAGCGGAAGATATGTTTTATTCTCAGGTGAAAGTCTTTATTAATGATTTTAGCAAACAGTAAATCAAAATGAAGTACGACTAATATTAATGTAGAAAATGTAAGATATCTGAAGAGATAATAATTATCTATTGATATTGGGGTGTTGTGGAATTATATCAGAATGATCAAACAAATACGTTAATCAAATTCATGGTTGCTCTAAAATATATGACATTCAAATAAGGTATATCCATGTTACATCTCAGTTAATTTTGCTTAGATTTTTATCCTTGCAGTGATCTCAATTATGACACTTTCTATTCTTGAGAACAGGTCATCTCGTCTTCTTCCATATTCTGTTATAAAAACCCTGTTGTCTCTTAAAGTGTCTAGTTGAAACTTGAGGGCGACTTGTACTGAAAAATAACAACAAAAAAAAACAAAACAAAGGCAAAATGCAATAATAATAATAATAATAATAATAAGGAAGAAGAAGAAGAAGAATTATACTGAAACGTGAAGGAAAAGAATTTAAATTTCCCAGAATAACTGATATTCGGACACACTTTAAGATTTAGGTTTATTACTGGCTTGTTGCATCTCAGGATGAAAGAGGTAGTAAAAGTCATTAGAAAAAAAAATGACGAAAAAAGTTCGCCTCTGATGATTTCTTGTTATTCTTTCCCGGCTGTTTAAATATGTCAGATTAATAACTATCTGGATTATTACCCTGATCAGTGAGCACAAAACTCTCATCTATTAAGACCTTAAAAAGAGGTACATATTAATATAATGATGTGTTATTTGGCGACTAATCGCGGCACCGTGATAAAACAACGACTGAGTCTCGGAGAACCTAATTACTGTTGTGAGATTGCTCCTCACCGTGTGCCGTATTGCTATGACCATTACTTTAAAAAAATCTTTGCAATAAATTTTGCTGTCGGGCAAGTTTGGAACGAGTCTCACACTTTCATTTACAGTTGTAAATTCGATTCTCTGTACATGACCCCACCTATATATATATATATATATATATATATATATGTGTGTGTGTGTGTGTGTGTGTGTGTGTGTGTGTGTGTGTCATATCATCAGTTGGAATAGAAAAGAACGCTAACAGACTTCGCCCAGACAAATTAACATTAAAATACCTCATTACACCAATCATTAGTTATTTATGTAAGAAAATATTAAAGAGTGCAGCAGAGTTAATGAGCCAATTACGTGCACATGAACGTGGAAACGCATTGTCGTTTGCAATCACTATCATAAATGTGAGCTTGTTGTAATTTGTTTTAAAGCTTTCTTAACCGGATATCGAAAGAGGAAAGGTTCAACGACTAATACGCGGAAACAGAAAAATTGAGTCCAACCAATAAAAAAGACATGCATAAAAAATATAATAAGGTGATTAACACGACAAAAATGCTCCTCATTGGGATGCATAAAATCCAAGGATGGAACATTCATATTAAAGAATGAGAAAATAAATCAGCGGTAAGTAGAATATATAATAGATCTATTCTACGACAAGAGAGAGACACTTAAATTACACACAAATACAGATGAACAAGAAATATTAAGATCTGAAGTGGAAGATGCATTGGCCAAAATGAATAAAAACAAAACAGCTGGACCAGACGTCATTATAATACAGATGTTAGCAGACTTAGACTACTTCGGTGTAAAGACAAAAGCACAGTAACTATAAATTAAATCAACAACAGTGGCGAAATCCCGGAAAACCTAAGCAGATCGATTTTTACAGCTGTCTAAGTAAATGAATATGAACTCCTGGGAAAGATCAGCGTATTGAGTCATGTAACAAAATTCATCATCCAATTCTGATTAAAATAGCACACAGCAGAATCATGACAGAATTTAAGAACTTTGCTATATTGTCAAGGAGAATGGATCAAGGAATGCGATATTTGTGTTTAGAGTGGAATCAGAAAGGGAAATTGAAGGACGTGTACTTGTGTTTCATCGAATATGCAATGGCATTCGACAAAGTACTCCACAATGACTGGGTAGAGGGTTTTGGCAATCTTGACATATTTGCGAAAGCTCATAAAGTAATCAACAATCTTTACTGGTAGAAAACAGAAAAGATTGGTTTCTATAGCCTTTGCTAGCAACCAGTCTACCGCAGAAAGCAATGGCAACCTACTGCGGGATAATCATTTGCTCAGTCAGTGATGTCTCTTTCGAGACATGATCGCCCAAAGCGTTTATAACGTAGGTACTTAACTGACTGACTGAATTAAGAAGGAAAGTTTGGATAAGCTGAGGATCACTGGACGGATAGAGGGGGCGAGAGATAAAGGAAAGCAGCACACGACATACCTGATCGACTTGAGCAGATGTATTGTCGAACGAAGTTTGGTAGAAATAGCATGAAAAGGGGTATTAAGAATGAAAAGGGATAGGGAAATGCAGAGGGCCATTAGCGCCTACGACCTGAAGAGACACGGAATATAGAAGAAAAAGCCTTAGATTTAAAAGCATATTAAAAGGATAGAGAAGAAGACAAACATTTCTTCTATACGCCATGTCTCCAGCCATATTTTGACCATATTTCATCATTGTCTATCGTTTTAAGATCTTTTTTATTTATACTGATCAAACAAATCCTCGTTTTGAAAGAAATAGTGGTTTTCTGTGGCAATCATCATACGCTCTCGCACACCGATTGAGCACCATGGAGGGATGGTAGATTTTAATAAATAGTAATGACTCACGCATTTACCCATCGTTCGTTCAGTATTGAATTTGAAGAGTTTCGGCTAATGGCATCCGTTTAAATTGAATATAACACGCTAAACGTCGCCTTTCTCTACCTAGCGCGCATGGCGCAGAGGTATAGTCGCCTACTGATGTCAATTCGGTCATGTTTCAATCCTGGCTAGAAATAATCAGATGTCTAATCATACTGATGATTTGTGATACAGCGAAACAGATCTGTGTGTTAATGATTATATATACATATATATATATATATATATATATATATATATATATATATATATATATGCCAACAATGGGCATGTATAATGATAGTATACACACTAAAAATCTGCCTCCTTCAACCGGGCGCCCATAGCTCAAAAGTAGAATCGCCGACTGACGCCAATTCGGTCGGGTTTCGATCCTGGGTAAAAAGTAATCGGATGTCTAACCATACTGATGATATATGATACAGCGAAACGGATCTGTCTGCGGAATGACTATATATATATGTATATATTGTACCACACTTAAATCAATGTCGTGTACCGCTTTGCCGGAATTGCAATGGATAATTTTGTGTTGAATTCTAACCTCACCATGTGTCACAGATTTTTGGTTCAGTGAGCCATAAACAGTTTTCATTTGGTAGGTTTTTACTGGGTGTTGGCGATGGTGAACTTTCTGTCTTTTAATTTTTTTACAGTATTTAAATTGTTCAGACTATTGTCTTCATCTTTGTTGCCATTTTTACGAAGTTTCGGCCGTTGTACGATCCGACCTTCTTCAAGTTCTAGGAATTTCGAACCGAAACCTTTATTGCAATAACTGGAGTATATCATTATCATCACTTGCGTAGTAATGCTTCTTTTGTAAGTCATAGTTATCTCTCTCTAACCCTGCAAGTTAGGTGTTCACCACTGCTGTAGCCTGGTATTGAACTCACAACTCTTTGGGTCAATTCACAGGAACTAAACAACGTCTATATCCACTCGGCCATGTGTCATTTAATTTTTTCTATCCCAGTTTTTCTAACTATTGCCGCTTAGAGCATCATCACATTGACACACCGGTTGCCGTACGACCACCGACGTTAACCAACATCAAGTACTTAGATTGGTGACTGCTTGGGATTAACAGTATTGTAAGCTAGGATACGTATTTAGTGAAATGATAACGGTTCTGGAGTATTAATAGTAGAGTCAAGTTACAATTTCTGTTGTCTTTACTATATTCAATTACATGCGAATTTTCTTGAAAATGGTATGAATTCTCCCTCGCCCATCTATGAGTTTAATAATAAAAAGTTTATTTTTATTTAACAGAATTTGTCAATCAATATATATTTTCTAGCTGTAAATAACATGCAAATTGTTGATTAGTCATAAAATTAATTCAAACAACCAATCGATTCTACTATTTTTTCACACACTTTTTTTAAAGCAGGTTTCTTCTTACGTAATTATCAAATTTTCGTCCATATTTATCAAATAAATTTCATATGTACTCTCTAGGTATGAATATCCTTGTTACTATTCTGTTGAAAACGTTTTCGTTGACAGTGTTTTCTCTCCACGTTATTCTTATCAAACCTTTAACTTTCTTTTTCCTCTGTGAGTAAAATATTAAACATACATGGTAATATAGTGAATTAAATATTACATAAAAGTTCATTATCATTTCCTTTCTTTCTAGGGACATTCTTCAATCTCTTAATAGCTTTCGTTGTTTCCGGAAGACATCTTGTGCATGGCAGGATTTCTGTGTAGCATTTTCTGAGGTCTGTTACTTAATCACAAATACAGTTTAATCTACTTCAATTGGACGACCCCAATATGCAGTGCAAACCTTAGGTTGTCAGTTTTAATGTATACTATGTAATGGACCTTCATACAGAAAGCAATTATTTCTTTCTTTTAGCTTTCCATTAACATTTTAATGCATTTTTCAGTTTTCATTCTGAATGAGTTTGCTAAATAACAATATCAAATTTGAAAACAATGATGACTTATTAATGAGTAAATAAAAAGACTCATAGACGCAAACTTGCAAGCGTTAATTTTCAAAATGTAGAAACTGAAAACACAAAACAAACAAAAATGTATCTGTCTCAATCGGTTTATTGATAAATAAAAATTTCCACGCAGAACATCGCTCTGTGGGATTCACCAGAATACAGGGTTCGAGAGGGCAAAAATTTCATTTTGGTAAGCAACTCCAACTGGAATTAAATTAAAGTCATTGCGTGCAGCGGAAAAGAATACAAAATAATCATAGGATAGACCAAGAAGACAGTCGGAAATCTGAAGCTTTGAAAAGTGGAAAGAATTACTCCAAGATAAAACATAAAATAATATTCGCTTATTTGAGCATTGCGCAGATGCTCTGCAATATTTAAATTACTTCTTGTTTCGCACATAATCTTTTACATGCCTTATTAATACTCGGCGTTAGAAAGTCAATCATATTTTATTGAACGTTTTAAAAAATATTGTCCAGCATTCACTTTCATAGAGGAGATTGATATATACAGTCGAAATAATCCGTAAAGAACTACACCCTTGTGCAAATTAATTAAAGCAACACAATACGAGCAGTTTTAGATTGACTAGAGTTGCTGGGTGTAATCAATTTCTATTTTTTCTCAGATTACCTAATCATTACGTTATGCTGCAATATGAATCTATTTTCGGGGTGTATGATGACATTTGTTTGGCCTTGAAAAATATTGCGTCATTCGTGATTACATCAGATTTGTATCAAGCAAAAACACTATTGCATTGACTATCGATAAGTTGGACTACGCCAATTGTTTTTGATGGAATTTATTCTAAGAAAGCATATGAAAATTTGTACGCTGCACGAACACATTTACTTTACAGACAGATCGCGGATATTGTTGGTGTCGGCCTTTCAACTTTTAGTCGTGTCATAAAGGCGAAGAAATAATTTGGAATCATTAGTCAATACGTAAAGGAAAATGCGGTCAGAATAGAAAACCAACGCCAACGGGATGAGAGAATGTGTGAAGGAACATATGAAAACTTTATTCGTTTTGTTTCAGTTAATTTGCACAAGGGTGTAATACATACCTAATATAAAAAGAAGAAAGTGACAATGTTCAGTTTGAGTCTTCAATAATTTTGCCTTTTGATTATTAAAAATAATTTAATATTCTTAAATATATTATTTCTTTTTTGATTCTATATCCATCATGATTTGTAATGACTTATTTTCAATTGTCAGACAGCTCTTTGATACAAACTGAAAAAAACAAAAAAATGAAAACAACGCAGCATTTGCCGGAAAAACTATTCCACAAACTGTTCAATCTAGTTATCGGACCTCTTTTATTTTTTTAAATCGTATCACCCCGAGCAAGGCGGTAACGCCACTGATGTGCAGGGGGCTACGTAATAGTGAAAAGATTGGAAAAGAAAAAGCCAGAAACCACATCCTAAACAGGGAACAAAGGATGAGCCTCTTAACCTGTTCAATAGATATGGGTGGAGTGTGAACCGGGCGATAGATAGATCTATCTGTTCCAATTGAAAAAAAAAACAAGGTGAGAATATTGGAAAAGAAAAAGCCAGAAACCACATACTAAACAGGGAACAAGGGATGAGCCTCTTAACCTATTCAATAGACGTGGGTGGAGTGTGAACCGGGTGATAGATAGATCTATCTACTCCAATTGAAAAAAACAAGGTGAGAAAACTAGAAAAGAAAAAGCCAGAAACCACATCCTAAACAGGGAAAAATCAAGGGATGAGCCTCTTAACCTGTTCAATAGACATGGGTGGAGTGTGAACCGGGCGATAGTTTAGTCTATCTACTCCAATTGAAAAAAAAACAAGGTGAGATGATTGGAAAAGAGAAAGCCGGAAACCACATTCTAAACAGGGAACAACTCTGTTAAAACATCTTGCCAGGACCAAAAAACGTATACTATTGACTGGTGAAAGATTAATGAAAAATGGTGGGTTGAGTAGAACAAACTAAATGAGTTCCCAATTTCCTTCCTTGTATTATTCTTGCTAACTAAACATCATTTAACATATTAGTAAAAATCAAGAAGGCCAATATTACCATTTCAGTACTGGGAATATTATACTTAGATGAGGAACTTGTAACGATAAGATGTTTGGAATAGAACTGCATCTATCAATTTACAGAGTGAGGCTTTGAGATCGGGCAAGATGGATAAAGTCTTTCTTAATGATATGGAAATGTCCTTTGCGGAGACTTAGGAAGAGAATTCACAAATTTTACAAAGAATAAATCAGTTTTCTTTACCTGCAAAATTAATTTCTCATATCATTATTTTTCTTGTTAATATTCCCTTTAAAATATGATTCATTAACCAGCCGTAATGTCGATAATAATGACAGGTTTATTTAGGGTATTTAAATTTAAAATACCTTGATTGTGAAGCCAGATTATCTTAATTCAAGTTTCGCTGGATACTAAGTTGATAGTATCGAGTCCTTTCTGGAGGACAGTAGCTGTTATTTACTTGTGGCATTCTACTCTAAAACGTGTTATATTGACTTACGGGAGACTACCAGCAGCAATTTATTTATTTATTTATTTATTTATTCTTGCCTTACGCAAAGGCATTAGTGGAAAGTGAAGATAAACTTTTTAAGATTTTAACTTATTTCACTGCTTCGTTTCTATTGAGATATACCAGGTTTAGGAAGTTGTGGAGAGCAATGATCGCCTATGTTCTAAAGTAACAACGTACATAAAGAAGTAAACATATCTCTAGAGAGTAAATTCCCATGTTCGAAAGTTTAGACAAGGAAAACTTTTTGTTTCTCGCTGTGAATCATCCATGATTCCCTCATCTTCAATAATTTTTATCGTATCCTTTAATTCTGTGATGATTCACGAGAGCTTTGCCTGACTTGAAAACATCAACAATATTACAAGAAAGACATGGCTTAGTTCGCAGTGTTGTTACTCTATCAGGGGATAGATATCTAGCGTAAAATATAGGGCCAACTTCCCTCCTTTCTGTGGAAGACGCACGCCAATTCCACCCCATAAAACTAGGCAAAATATACGCGACAGGCAGTGTACAATTGTTGATTTCACAGCAGTAATACGCCAGTGGTCATCTATCAGTCGCATTAGCCCAAGGGCAATTCCTGGTAAATAAGAAAGAATAGCCGTGCATGTCTCTGCTGACATGGACCTATTTGGATTTACCCCAAATGTTTTTTTTCTTCTCTTGCTCGTTTGTTGATTATCGGCAGTTAACCTACAATAAACAGAGGTTAGTGGAAAATTTCGCGGGCGAGCAGACGAAAGAGAAGCGTGTTGCCATCATTATTCGTAAAAAGTCCAACGACTACTTGGTGGGGAGCCAGATAACAGTTGGTTGTAAAAGAAGCATGATTTTCGACGGGAAGTGGAGAGGCTATGATTGCAAGGGGTTAAAGGCGATGGTGAACGATTAGATGGGTTGTGTATGGGTGGCTTTCAGAGAAAGGTTGCTTCAAGTGAGTCGGTCTCAAGGAAGACCTATTTATATACGTTGTAATCAGCTTGGGAAGCGAATCAAATTCATGAAGGCGAGGGTAGGAGCCATTAGAAAATGTTTACGCGATGGATTGTAAGATGTAACATGCGACAATAGCTGTCGGTGATGGAAAGTAATAAATCAGAGAATATGGAGAAAAAGAGACTGCGAGTGGAAGGTTAGTGATGGCGGGTAGATTTAAACGTTTCAGTAATGGAGAAACATATTATAAAGCTTGCTGGAACATGGCAGCTGACTTAAGAGAGATGTAAAAGAAAGAGAATGGGAAAAGACTGAGAATGAAAACGATAAAATGTTTTAGCTACATGCGAGTTGATTTTTTAAGCGCCGCCTAAATGTGGCACAGGACCGAAACTTTGAAGTACCCAGTAAAGATCGAAATGACTACTCAGACAAAAGAAAAAAAAAGAAATGCTGTCAAATATATAACTCTTCCGTCTTTGTTATTTTCAGTATCCTAGTGTAGAATCGCGTCTCTGATGCTTCGTGTCTCTTATTTAGGTACATCCAAATTTACCGTGGGAAAATCAGCATAGTCTAAAGTAAAAGGCCTCAAACTAAATAAAAACAAAGTTTTCGCGGCAAAATGTTTATGCTATCATAAAGAGGATAGATGAAAGTATTTTTTAATTATTTTTACAAATTTTTAAAATTGTTCTAACAGGTTCTGAAAGGCTCATTTATAGTAGAAAATCTTTTTTTCTCGTCAGTGAAAGGGGTAAATTGACGCTAGAGTTTATTACGTCAAAAACGTAATATTACTCGAAGGCATGTTTTGACTGTGAAAGACACCTTAATTTGGAAATTCTTGCAACACTCAAATAATCGTCTGATTTTGATGAAAATTTCAGGACTTATTCGAATATGACTGAAATGATTTTTGAAATAATTATTTTTATAAAATATTGGTAAAATTTGTTTTTTTAATTTGTTACCCCCCAATATTTAATTTCCAGAAATTTCAAAGGATGCGACAGGGTCACAACATATAGATAGTTTTCGTTAAATTCAGGAGTCATTAAGGAAAGATAATCAACTGTCTTTTCTTCTTCAATACAAGCTACCTTTTAGAAAATCAGCTCTGAATTAGAAAAACAAAAATGCAATAAAACTATAACAATGTTTATTTGGGTAAACTTTTAATTGCTTTTATAAACATAAATTAAAATTGTGTCATCGTCTGAATATTTTTTTCCGTTAGTAATGAATTTTTTGCAAGAATTGTTTTTATTTTTAATATTTTTTTTAAGTAATTTAAAAAGTTTCCTAAGTCTTTTACAATTTCCTCCTTATAGGTCTCTCAGATGTTTTGTAATTAATATGTGGCAAATATATTTATTAATTGAAAGATTTAAACAGTTACTCTAAAAGAGCTGATATTTTTTTGTAATTTAATTAAAAACTTTATTTTTGAATAGTTGAATTTCCCGTTTTTTGTATGTACGGGTGCCCATAAGCGATATAAATCTGTAAAAGGTCACGTGCCTCAAGTGTTGTCCGCCCTTACATAAAATTTTTCCATATATAAACCATGGAGGTCCTTGCTGCTATTCTTTTCTTGCGTGTCTGTGAATGGCTCAAGAAAGAAGTCATTTCAAGTCAGACTTTAAATAATTAAAGTAAGTTTTATATTTATTACTTATTAGTTTCATTATTTTTAATATTAATTGTGATTCTATCTACCTGACAGAATTTAGAAAATACCTCAAAAGTTTTTTCTTTTGGTGGGGGGGTGTTCATTCCAGTGGCATGTGGTAATGATTCATACAAGAAAATATTAGGGATAAAAATGTTTACTTTCAATGTGTGTTTGCAAAATGTGACTAAGGAATAAATATGTACTAAATGTTATGGTGCATAGGCTAAGATTAAAACAATTTGGAAAAGGTTACATTTTTTCTTTTCAATTGAATGAAAAAGCCATTGTTTATTTTCTTTATTTCATAGCCTAATCCTACAATTGAAAGTATGCATTTGTATTGTTATCCTCCTACTTTTAATTTTTTTAAATTTCAAATGAATGTACCAAAATAAAGAACATGTTATAAAATTATTTTTACCCCTATGCATGAAATTATGGGAGATACCTAGGTATCTCCCATAATTTGATGCCTAAGGGTAAAAATAATAATTTTATAACAAGTTTTTCCTTTTTAAATTCATTTGCAATTAAAATAAAAAAAGGGATAGTCGGAGTTAAACAATAAAAATGCTTAGTAGGATTAGGAGATGCAATAAAATAGAAAACAATGTATTTTTCTTTCAATTGAAACGAAAAATGTGTCTAATAAACAAATATGTACAACAATTTTATGGTGCCTAGCTAAGATTAAAACAAAGTGAGGAGGATTGGAGAGCCAATTAAGAAAACACCACGGCCATTTTCAGGGCCACAAAATATTCCCGAAATTTCTTTCTCTTCAAGATATTGCATAAATACAGTATGACATGTACAAAAATATAGCTACTTATTTATAACATCTAAAGTTATGTAAAAATTAAATTAGATATTTTTACCTAGTTATCTTACTAATTAATATGAATAATGCATGATAAAAATATTAATAAGCATAATTTTACATAACTTAGCTGGGTTATTTTAATTTCATTCTTTCTTATTAAATTGTAAAGATATTTTAAAATAAGAAATTTTAATTTTTATTTACTCAGAAAACATATGCAATCATCCAGCTATAATGCTAAACTAAAATTCTATAAAATAAGTAACTGCTGAAAATACTGTTACATTTTTATTATTACTACGTAATGAAAAACTAAAGAATGAAATTACAATTTTTGTAATTTAGCTACTTCCAATTTTGCCAAGTTTATATCCATTTTATAAGATCTACTATCAATTTGATAAGTATTAAGTTGAAGTTGGTGCCCAATATGTGATGCAAGAGCTGAACCTGGAAAAGCAGCTAAGCAATGAGGAGGATTGAATAGCCAATTAAAAAACACCACTGCCCTATTCAGGGCCACAAAACATTCCTGAAACTGAAAGTCTTTTCTCTTCAAGATATTGCATAAATACATTGACATGTATAAAAATTGATATTTTTACCTTTTTGTTACTAATTATTATGAAGAATGCATAATAAAAATATTAATAATTAGCATAATATTTCATAACTTTACTGGGTTATTTTAATTTCATTCTTTATTAAATTGTAAAATTCTTTTAAAAGCAATTTCAATTTTTATTTATTTAGAAATCATATTCAATCATCCAGCTATAATGCTAACCGAACATTGTATAAAATAATATGTAATTGATGAAAATATTATGTTATGGTTAGCTATGCAGTTAAAAACAGAAACCGGTTTTTTACACACACACAAAATTGGCACGTCCGGTCGCCATACTCGCCTGTTGACAGCCGGAAGCTGTCATAATTCAATCAATCGGCACCTCGTATTACGTTGATGGCAGGACTACTGTATTTAAGATAAGCTTTCTGTCTTAAATTTCATAAAGTAAGGAATTACTATTGTGTGAAATCAGATTAAGTTAAGTTTCAATTTAAACAATTGACTTTAAAAAAGTGTCTGCGATGTATATTTTCTTTTCAAGATTTTTTAAACAGAAAGTTGTCTACTGTTGACGTAACCTGTCAATAAATCAAACATTTCAAAAAATGGCAGAAAATTTAATGTTTTATTTTTTTTTTCGAAATATTTCGGATTCCAATCGATATAATTTCAGTTTAAAATGGACCAGTGTATTTTGATTACTGGAATTACTAACTTTAATCCGTTGGCTTTCAAATAGACCTAATTTTAAAGCTTGTAGATAGAATATTTATTTTAAAATTTTCATTTTAAATTGAGGTATGTAAAAATTGAGTGGAGTACCTACTCTTATTTATAACTAAGGAAAATTATTCAGGGGTAACAGTTATACAGGAAGGTAGATATGAAACGTAATTAAAGATTAAAAAATTGATGAATAAAAAATATCATTGAGAAATAGAAGTAATGTGTGTAATTTGAAGTTTTGCATAATTATAAATATATAATGGTCTCGGAATTGACTATTCAATTAAGTATCGTCCTTTTTGGACGTTATGATCATGGCAGTTCATATCATACTGTTCCTTGCCGCCCTTAGTAAGTTTTTCTTTTTGTTATTTGTCCTAAACCCCTGCTCTGCCATCAAATTACTTAATTCCCATAAAACATGTCACCCGTTGTTTTTACCTTTTCTTCTATTTTCTCTGTGAAGCCAACATTCCACATGTTCTAGAAAAATTAACTGTCTCATTCTGATGTTAAACACAGGCAACCTTTCTGTTTCAGTTCTTTTCCAAACCCTCATCGTTGCTCACATTTTCAGTCAGTGGTATCCACATCATGCTTCAGTAGAACCAAATTTCATTTAATTCGAGTCTCTCCTTTACCTTTGTTCCCGCATTTTCTGTCATATAGAAGGACAGATATCACGTAAAAGTTCAATTCTCTTTTTTTTTTTTTTTTTTGTTTCCAACGTTTTTTTGTGCCTCAATTCTCTGCTGGGCTTTGAAATACGTTCTTGGTCATCCCACTAATTCTTCGGATTCTGGTCTCGCATTTTCCATCCTTTATTAGAAGACTTTCTGGGTATTTAAATTGCTATACCTGCTAGATTTTAGTATATCCTACCTGTAATTAGATGTTTGATCTTTTAACTGATGACCATGAATTTGTTTTTCTTTTAGTCTATGTTTAGTCCATTCTTTTCACTTTCATCGCTACATTCTGTAGAAGATCTTGTCTTTTACTTTTTGTGCCTGCTATTAGTACTGTGTCATCTGTATATCATATATTGTTAAGATTTTGGCCGCCAATTGACGAATATTGGTAGGACTTCTAGTTCTATCAGAATTACATTTCTATATAGAATGAATAAATCCGGCGAGAAATCATATCTATGTCTTGCAACCCTTTCTATCTTTGTATATCTGCTGAACTCATTTCCCGCCTCTAATCAGGTGGTTTGCTGCCAGTATAGATTCTTGATTATTCTAATGTCTCTCTCTAATACGTCTTTGTGGTATACATCTTTGAACGATTTTGGGTAGTCTATAAAACACAGGTAGACGCTTTTCTGCATTTCTCTTGTTCTTACTAATAACATACTGAACATAATTGTCCTGTTTTGATATCTCTGACAAACCCTCACAGTTCTTGTTATAATCCTGGACTGATTTTGCTGCACACTCTATGAATTAAGAATGCGGATGACCAATTTTGGTTTGTGGCTCATTAAGCTGATCGTTTAGTAGCGTTCCCATTACTTTCCGCCTCGTTTCTTAGGCATTGCTATAAAAGTCGTTCTGCTCACGTCTTGCGGTATGTAACCAGAATTGTAGATTTACTTTATTGTTTCTCTAACCTTTTCTATTAAAAATCATCTGATATTGTCAAACTCTTTATTATAATTCTGTCTGTTCCATGCCAATGTAGCTTTCACTTTTTTTTTTTACTATTTTGATCCCATCAGTTTACTGCTGGTCCTTTAGTTGTGAAAGAGATCTCCGACGTATTCATCCCAATCGCTGAAGCTTATTTTTTCTTAATAATATAAGCGTTCCATCATTGGATTTTAAGCGTCCGCTAGATGAGCATATCTGTTGTATTTTTAGTTCTCTTACATACCTCCGTTATTTGTGATTTCTAATCTTTCTCTTTGTAAACATTTTTCGTTTTTCGTCTTTAGTTTTGTCTGCTTGTGTTCCTTATTTCCTTGTCTTGGCATAGTTTTATATCTCATTTGCATCATGTCGAGAATCCCATCGTTTCATTTTCTACGTCCACTTTTCTTTTAGAATGATATCATTTGCTGATGTTACTAAAGCGTCAATTAGTGTGCCCCATTTCAAAATTCCGTTTCCAAGTTTTCTCTTGTATCTTTTTTCCCACAGGCCATATATCTTTCTTGCAGATCCGGGTTGTTCAGGAATTTGTTGCATTGCAATTTGGGTGCTGCTTTTAGCTTCTTCAATTTCCGATGTCTCATTCCTAGTATACGTATAACTTGGATGTATTTTGCTTCTGACTTCTGCATTTCGATAGGCTTTACAGAAGATAAACTGCATCTCACATGTTTTAAAATGAAGACAGTTTCTGTTTAATTACGACTTTGTTCTACGTTTCTCCCTTTCTGTTTTTAATTCGAATTTCAAAAGCTAATTTTCATTGATTGCACATCTACTTTTAACTTTTTCCATTTCTTCTGAATTTAAAGAACTTTTTATATCTCGAATTTTATTGTTTCTGTTACAATGTAAACATGGTCGTTATGCTAGCGGTCTATCCTAAGGACGAAGTATGTGTATTGATCTGACATCTATGGTCAGAACGTGTGTTAGTGGCGGAAATTCAACGGAGGCTGTTAAAACAATAGAGCTACAGTGCGTAGAAGTGCGTATGAGTGGGGAAGAAGCCCTACAGCCGTCAAATTCCATCGCTGATGCGAAGATTTAGAACGCTAGAGAGATAATAATTACGAACCGGTGAGTTATCTTTGATGAGATTGCATGTTTCCTACACATATTGGTCGTTGCTTTTTGTTCGTCGTTAATACACACTGCTAGCAGAGCGGGCATGCTTACACTGTAAGAGCCGAAAGAAAATTCCACAAACTCAAACTTTGATCAGGTGATCACAATAATGGGCAGTATAACCACGCATAATAGAAGATATAACCACTGCCATCTGATCACACAGAAGCTAGTGCGAGAAATTTAAAGATATATTATAGCGATCGTGTTGATAAATTTACACTTAATTAAAATAAACAAATGAAATTTCTGGGGTGCATAATGAGAAAGTCTATTAAAACATTTACCGAATTTATTCAAAAATACCCATTAAAATAAAAAACCTATTTATGGCAAACATTAAATTTTATTTCAAATCATTTAATGACTTTCTTTCGTGTTAACGTATTTAAGATTCATTTTTTGCTAACTAACGTTTAAAATTTGCATTTGCGTTTTATCCTGTTTGGAGATGATTTAAATCACTTAATAGTCCCCATCTATCTACTCCTAAAGTTTATACAATTTTCCGAAGTTACTTGATTAACGTTTTTAATTACATATTTCCTATGAAGCACTTTGCTACACTGCTTTGGTTAATTTGCTTGACAATAAATCAACGCATTTGTATTAAGTGTTTCCGAGAATTACAAAATTAATTAATAGGAACATTTAAAGGAAGAGATTTATTCAAACTATCTCACCCTGTCTTTCGTTCTCTCTAAATATATATATATATATATATATATTAGTTATCCACATACAATCCTGTGTCGCTGCATCGCAGCTCATACGTGCGACTAGACATCTATTTGCTTCTGGCAGGATTCGAAACACGACCGATTTGGTATCAGTCTGTGTCGCTAAACCCTAAGCCATAGGCTCATGGAATCAGAGAGGGAAAGCTACCCCGGTTTCAACCGTGAGTTATCGTCGGGTAAAAGATCCTTAATTATTGAGTATATGTTTTCTCTGTAATTTCTTTTTAGTGAATTTGGCATTGGGGTCAATTTCTTTATATCATACATAGGGAGCGGTTACCTTCTGACTTCCTCTGCATTATATATATATATATATATATATATATATATATATATATATGACAATAATTGAAACAACTGCTTATTTTTTTCTCTCAACATACGGTCAGATTTAAACTCACTGGACTCATAGGTTTGGAATCGATTACAATTTTTTCCTGAGATTAAGTCATTTGCAGTTGTGGGCAGTAATATGAATCGGATGCGTATGATGAAATTTGTTTGGCCTTGAATAATAATGCATCACCCGTGATTGCAATCAGATTTTCATCACGCCCAGACACTATTGCCGCAACTGTCGATTAGTTGTCCTACAGCCATTGCCTGCCATGGACGTTACTCCAAGAATGTGCAAAAAAAATTGCAACGCTGAACGGACACACTGGCTATCGTTCATGAGAGTCCACGGGTATTTTTGGTGTTAGACGCTTAACATTCAGTCGTGTCATCAAGGCAAATAAGCAAACTGGATCCATCAGTCCAAAACGTAAGGAAATATGTTGTCGGAAATACAAAGTCAAGAGACGACGTTTACACGTTCAGGGAAATTGTGAATGATCCTAAGAAGGCATTATTATAATTATAATTATTATTATTCGTTTTGTTTCAATTATTTTGCAGAAGACTATATATATATGTGTATATATATATATATATATATATATATATATATATATATATATATATATATACACTACAGACCATAAGTTTGGGACTACTTACTACTTAATTCTCTAAGAGAAACAAATAACACATTTTATGTCTTAGAAGAATAAATATAGATATATTTTATTGTTGCTCACAATTGTACATTAATTTAAACCAAAATTAACAAAGAGTAACTTCAAATTGAATTAAAGTTTATTCATATTTTTTTCATCAAAATAACCACCACGTGCCTTTATTACTGCAGAGCAAATCCTTGACACTCTTTCTAATAATTTATAAAAATAAGTTTAAACAACATTTGTTCATTTTTAGAAAGTTCATTTTGAACTGTACGATCAACTTCATCCCTTATTCTCCTTCCTTAATTGATGTTTCTTAACTACTACACAGCCTTTAAGCCCAGCAGAATGAAGTTGTCTCTTAATAGTAGTAACATATACTGGATGTAGAATTCATTTCAATTGTTAATTCTGGAGCGGTTTTTCTTCTATTCCTCTTGTTAGATATGATCAAGTGCCTATCCTTTACAATAGATGTTACTCTGGGACTACCAGAGTTTTTTCACTCGATATTTAACTCAGTTTCAAGAATTCGTTGAAGGCATTAATGCACGCCATTTTTTGATAGGCCTAATTTTTTAGCAATAAGACATTTAGAATATCCTTCTTTCAAAAGAATTTTAACCTAAGCTCTTTTTTCAATTTGAATAAATCTGAATTTTCGGCAAAAACTTGATCACAATAAGTGAAGTTAAGTAGCAAAGTAAGTAAATATTTAATTTTAAGTTGAAAAAATACTTTTTTTACTTGACATCAGCATAAGAATAACGAAAATACAAACTCAGGCGAATTTGATTCTGCTAAAAATTTGAATGGTCCCAGACTTATGGTCGATAGTATATATATATATATATATATATATATATATAATTGTATATTTTGAGACTAATCCCTCTTTTATACAAATTTCATTAAAAACTTCAGACATTTACTGCGGTTAATTTTTTCTATCTTGTTCCTTGTGTTCTAATAATTTTCTTCTTTTCTAGATGTATATGATTGTATATGCGTCAGTGCATCTATCTATCTATCTATCGCTATATATATATATATATATATATATATATATATATATATCGTGCAAAAACCGATACATCCAAAAAGCAGATATTATACAATGAACTAAAGAATATAAAACAAACACTTATTAATGATAGCTTTACCAAACTATATAATTGATGAACAATTTCGATGCTTTCTTGCAAGTTTCAATACGAAGAAAAAAGAACATAATACTACTTCAACTAATCACAAATATATTAATCTCCTATATCGTAATCAAATGCACACAAATTATAAAAAAGATTAAAATAACCTAAAAAATATACTAAATACTAATAAATCTACAACAGATCCTAGCATAAAAAATTAAGTTAATTATATCCTACACTAAATCTAATATATCCGACTCAATTACTCCCAAATATTCTTCTTTTTCCGGTTAGCAATTTGCAAAGAACAACATATTTTACAAATTCTCGTGCTCTTTTGGAGATTGTATCTCCAACGGATTAAGTAATATTTATGTTGGTCACACCACAAGCTTGCTCTATCGACTTTCACGGCTTCTGCTCCGATGAACTTAGATCACTGGTGCCCCCTAGGAACGAATTTGCAGGAGATACTATATTAGCAAATAGGTCCCACCATTTTACAGTGAAACCGATAAAGTGCAAACGCAATTTCTACTCCAATAGCTTCTTTTCTTGCACTTCCCGCATGTGCAATTCCCTTCCACATACTTGCTTCCCCGACGGCTACAATCTCCAGGAGTTTAAATGTCAGGTCAATAGACACCTCCTAACACACTAACTCCAATCTCTCAAACATTCTTCCCATCTACCCAATCCTCATCCTCGGTATCCTTACCCGTCTATCAACCTCCTTTCTGATATTTTCTATATTTAAGCAGCTCGTTCTCATCACTACCCCTACCACGCCCCTACGCAATAGTGGCGGTGGAATGCCTTGCTTGGGGTTAAAATGATTATATATATATATATATATATATATATATATATATATATATATATATGATTTGAATATAAGGATTGTTTTCCCACAAGGATGAATAGAATAAGTAAGGAACAAGTAGAATAAAGGGGTCGTTAATCTAACAAGTTTTCATTTTTTGTTTATTATGTATTTTGAACGGAAATGTATTTCGTCAATGTCATTTAACCATACTAATGTTATCGTCATATACACACACTTAGTTCTTACATTTATAAAAGCATTTAATGTTTCTATTTCGCGTTGGCGCACAACTTAATCAGACACAAGTCTTTTCTTTCTTCTACATTTAATATTCTTTCGTTTCTTTATCACACGTGACATGTATCTTACCAATAAATTCTGTCTCTTGGATTTTGTAAATCATTCGTCTTTAATAGACACTCCTTTCCTAATTGTTCTTTACTTATTCTATTCATATATATATATATATATATATATATATATATATATATATATTCGTCATCCCCATACAAGCCTGTTTTACTGTAACACAGCTCATCAGTGTGGATATATATATATATATATATATATATATATATATATTGTAAATAAACTAAAATACATTTTCTATAACTTTTCTAACAATTTCCCAGATATTATTCTAGTAGGCCCTTGTAAGTTAAAATCAATTGAATATATTAATGCATATATCATATCTAGTTTAACATGCATTACAGAAAAATGAAAAAAATAATGATATATATATATTTATATCTATAGAGATTTGAGTAACAGAATGTACATTTAGAAATATTTTACATGACAGAACTCGCCCTTCCCAAGTAATGTTGGTTACAAATAGAATACCAAGCCGTAACGAGGCTTGCAGATCAAATGTTTCTGTGCCTATTTCCAATTCCGCCTAGGTATTCACATAAAGCAGTGGACCATTTTGTAAGGACCTTTGAAAGAAGACTACTTGCTTGTTGGTTTTCTATTGAATTTCTTTCTCTTATGCAGTGAGGATGTACATATATTTACGTTTGTATGCATACATATAGCTGTCTTTGTCAGTCTTTTTATATGCTTTTCAAACATGCGTTTCTACATGATTCAAACAACCTAAAGATAACATAAAAAAAATGGAATAGTTGTAATTTTTTTTGAAAAGACGACATATAAAAAATGATATTGCATTCTAACAATATATGCATCAAACAGCATCTGTAGCTTACAATCTTTGTTGGCGTTTTTTTTAATTCTTTAGTAACTATCTCTTTTTTCCATACAGTAAGACAACTATGCTCAAGTAAAAAAATAAAAAAAGTTTTTTATTTACTGATACAATGAGTGATAAACCTCAAGAGGAACATATACTGTTATGTTGGCTAGCAACATAAAATTGGAATAATAAGTAATTTATTTCATAAAATTGGAATAATGAGTAATTTATTCCATAAAATTGGAATAATAAGTAATTATTTTTCAAAAAGAATACATACATTCGATTCAATTGTCATTATCAAATGAAGAGATCAAAAATTATACATAGTCAATACCAGATAACAAAATAGTAAATTTTCTAAACAGGGCTTAGATGCAGTCCCTAGTGAGGATCGGGCTCAGTACAAACTTGCTAACGCCTAATTGTCCAGCTAATTCTCTAAGCGTAACTTAGATGTAACACAAGTATGTAACACAAGTATGTAACACAAGTATGAGAAACCCAGTGAAGATCGAAATTACAACTAAACTGTAATGATTCTAACAAGACACGCTTACTAACTATTGCATCACCAAGAGATGACCTGAACAAAATAGATAAACAAGTGTATCCAAAAAAATTATTGAGTAGACGCCAAGTTTGTTTTCAGAAGATATTTATAACTTCCGCTATTTCCATTCTTCGCATTGTCTTCCTCATTTTTGACATACTTACGGCGTTTCGGTCATTGTGCGCTCCTATCTTCTTCAGGTGATTGGTACTTCAATCTGAAGTCTTTTTTTGTCCTTACGGACACATTGCACAGTGGATAAACGCTTTTGTTGAATACAGTGAATTGGCGAAAGTGTTGTGAATTTATTATCTGGCCACAGCAGAGGCGAACATTCTTTTAAGAATTGAGTTAAAGAGAGATGAATGATACTGAGACACCTGGAAGAGGTATGGGTCGTGGAACTAAAACAATCTATCCTGGTGAACAATATAAAACGTTCAGTTCAAAATAATTCAACTGCGTCGCACACTAGTCAAATATTGTCTGGCATTCATGAGAATTTCTTTCCTGTTTGTTTGCCATAGTGAAGAGTCCTGTTGCCAGACATAATATCTTCTATTAGCAACTCTCTCGACCCAGTGTAGCATTCATTACCTCGTCAAAGTATTTGAATCTGTGGCACTGTTGGAAGACTCATGAAGGCATAAAGTCGTCATCATTAGATATTATTTAAATACGATGATGGTGACTGGCTATACCAGTCATTTTTTTTCGAAAAATCTGCACTGTCCTTAGATTGACAAACGCTGAAATGTTCGTATTGGAGCTTCCGAATGACAAGCAGAACAGCATGTTGATTTTTAATTTCTGGCAGAGTGAACTGTGTCATGGTGCAACAATCTTCACATACTATACTGTGCAGTCAACAAAATTAAAAACAAATAAAACGCATGCATAATGAAATTAAAAGTCTAAAATATATACTAGCAACGATATACGCATCGCCTTTTCTATTTGTATGTGTAAAAAAAATCTATGTACTATAAGGGATCGAAGAAAGTATGCCTTAAAATGACATGTTGAAAATAGCTATTTCCCCACTAAGTTTTATTTGAATTTACAGATATATATATATTATCATCCGCAGACAGATCTGTTTCGCCGTATCACAGCTCATCAGTACGGTTAGACACCGATTGCTTTTTACCCAGGATTGAAACCCGACCGAAATGCCGTCCGTCGGCGACTCCAACCCTGGGCTATAGGCGTTCGGTGGAAGTAGGCAGACTTTTTAGCGCATATCATTATACGCGCCCAATATTATTATTATCATTATTATTATTATTATTATTATTATTATTATTATTATTATTATTATTATTATTATTATTAAATTACTTTAATCCAAACGGAAAAGTAGGACGGTAAATCCTAAAAACCTGATCCTAATTAATATTAAATTTTAATATTAAAAAAATGATACTGCAGGAGAGCTCAATGTAATTAAAATTACAGAACTAATGTAAAATAAAATAAATTTTATATATATATATATATATTGTCATGGCAGCGTTACCTACAACGGAATGAACTCTTCCAACCAGTACTATATCTACCTCACAAGAGGTGAGAGGGCGTAGCTTGGGAGTAGCTAGTAGATAGCTTGAGAAGAACGACCTTAACATAGCTGAGAGTCGTCTACGAACACTGATACCGTAACGACCATTACGAGTCCCAGTTCGAGTGTTGAATTATAGTATTATTCACTAACCGTATTATCGTTCTACTAACAAAGTTCAAATGTTGTATTTTGCCGCATTTAATATATATTCGTTATTTCTTATTTTGGTTGCTCTGTATGTGTGTGTGTGTGTGTGTTCATATAGTTAGTGTGCACTTTAACAAATTTCTAACTTTATATGTTTTGCGATAGAAATAATTTGTAAAAACGATTAGAAAAAAGTAAATTTATATTTTCTGAGGTTTTGTTGAAATTTTATTTAAGTTTCAACATGTCATCCAATACAATACAAGAGTTATTTTGCAGTTTGCGGAAATCATTTGCCAACTGATTTACAGTAATGCGCGAAATCACATAAATTATTTTAGTTTTTAAATCTTCTAATAAACTAGGTTTGGTTGCATACACAATTGTTTTCCCATTAAAAAAATATAATGGAAACAAATATGACAAACGTGGAGTGCAATAAAAAAATTCCTCCTTTCTGATCCATCTGTTAGCAAATTCCTGATTTAGAAACTGTCTAACACGCAGAGCAAAGTGACAAGGAGATCCATCTTGTTGAAACACTGTATTATTTTTATTATTTTTCATGCTAAAATTAATTGTTTAAGCTCATTTTCCAGGTTATTTCTACCACAAATACATATAAATTATAAAATCGTTGAAGCGCACACGAACTCTATGAGCACACTGTATAAATAAATATATATATATATATATATATATATATATATATATATATATATATGTGTGTGTGTGTGTGTGTGTGTGTGTGTGTGAATGTGTATGCTAAGGAGTATAAGTTCTATGTTTAGTTAACGAAATCCATTAACTGCTATGTTTATTAAAATTTTATTTCATACTGTAATTATTATTTAATTTAATTCAAATTTTGAGAAATCATGTGTTATATGCAGAATGTTTTGAATGCAACAATTTTCTTTTAATTCAAATATCTTAATGTGTGCTACGTTTATGAAAGGTGATATGAAATAAATCCGTGTCTCAGTTTTATATTTTGATATATTTTAATAAGATTCAGTAACGACTTTCTCAAATTTTCTCTGGTTGTGTATCATCGAGAAGGATACGATGAAGAGAGAAAGTATGCTACGGTATTATTCAGCACACTATACAGTGCTCAAAGGATATACAAAGAAAGGTACAATAGTTACAATGACAGACAAGGCAGAACTTACAACTCAGAGTAGAATGGCTTAGATTGCGATAGTTGCCAAAGTAATCAGTTCGAATATTACTCACATGACACTTGAATATTATGCCTCGTATGCTACTATTCTTTACTTAAATAAACCATTTCATGTCAGAGGATGATATGTCAGTGAGTCATTGTCTTTAAGAAATGTGCCCCTGATCTCACCTCTGTTCTCTCTAAACTCTACAATTACTGCCTTTCTGCTTCCTGTTTTCCTGCCTGCTGGAAGTCCTCTTCCGTGTTCCCTGCATATAAGAAGTGTGGGGAATCCTCGGACCCATCCAACTATGGCCCTATCAATCTACTACCAACTTTTGGTAAGTGTTTGAGGCCATTATTAATACTGATATAGGTCAGCATCTTATTGCCCATAAACTATTCTCAGATAGGCAATACGGCTTTCGCTTCGCTATATGGTAATGACGATCATGAAGTATATATACCAGGCCCTTGATACGTCCGGCGAGGCTCCTGCTGTTGCCCTAGACATCTGCAAGTATTTTCATAGGGTTTGGCATGCTGGCCTTCAACGCAAACTACGGGGATATGGTATTGTCGGACGATTGCTTGATCTGATTCAATCATTCCTATATAACCGCTTAAGGAAGGTAGTCCTGAATGGGCATGCCTCCACATCTTACTGTACAAACGCTGGTGTCCCTCAGATGTGATCATTGCCAAGAAAGCATCTACGAAGATAACACCATAATTTACTGTCGCGCCGCTAAGAAATCTGGCGAGGTAGACACACATAACCTTGCTGCTGATCTTGAACGTGATCTACACTCAGTAGTTGAATGATGAAAGAAATGGCTTTTAAATTTCAATGCGTCTAAGACAAAGATGCTGTCTGTCAATCATCACAGGCAACCCCTCCTGCCTCCCATAAGCATAGACAAAGCGAGTCTCCCTGAAAGCAATAAACTGCGTCTCCTCTCAAGTGGAACCATTACATTGAGTCAATAGCCAAATTCACTGTTAGGAAGGCTGGATCACTGTGTCGTGCCAGCATGTTTTTTTCCTCCTGTCTCCATCTTGCACAATACAAATCAGCCATTCCTCTGTGCATAGAATACTCTTCATCTCAGTGTTATCGAGAGGTTCCAAAGGTGAATCAGTAAGGTGATAGGTACCAACTTGGTGGCTCGACTACAGCCACTTTCTCAACGACGGGATGTAGCCTCCCATCTGTCTGTTCTATAAATATTTTCATAGCTTCTGCTACGAGGAAATTAAGTGACTGGTGTCTGCCACATGAGTTTACTCGTGCAACCAGACTGGCAACTGGGTCTCACCCATTCACAGTTAGGTCAACCAAATGCAGACGACAATTCTACTCCGTCAGCTTCTTTTCTCGCACTTCCCGCCTGTGGGGCTCTCTTCCATATTCTTGGTTTTCTGACGGCTACAACCATCAAGAATTTAAATGTCAATACCCATCGCTTAATCACTTCATACTCTGTAAATATTTTCCTTTCTCTCTACCTTTGCAACTGTCATCAGACCTGCATTTCCATTCACCTTTTTCTCTCTTCTCTGACACAACCTTTAGCTGGATCGTCTTCCTCTTTACTCTCCTCCTATTTAATCTTTTCCTCTTATGTAGCCACCTGCGCATCAGTGGCGTTACCATCTTGTATGGGTTGAAATGATTATATATAGAAAAGAATATGATGTAGAACAGGTATGTTGATCTTGACTTGTATAAAAATAGTTATGCTGTTGACACTGAATGACTTTAAAAATTTAAGTCGGCACAAACATAGCAAATGGTTGCCGAACCCTGTCTTACAAGTAATACTAAACATAATCACAATGATGTTATTAATATTTTCCATTATCCTTCTTATTTCTACTTTTCTTCAGTAACACTATGAAAGACAGCCAACGTATTGGTTAATGGAAGAGCATTATATTTAGATAAAGTTCATAATAAGATTAGTCTGGAGCAAGTGGATACAATATTCATCAATTTATAATTGATTTTATTTATTCTTCAGTTTTACATGCAGTATTATCTTAAGCTGCTATCTGTTAATCATCGCAGATACTCGCTTCCACCCTCTTCCCATTATCATGGATCAGGCTAGCCTCCTCGAAAGCAAAACACTGCGACTCCTCGGGTTAACTTTCTCAGCAGACCTCAATTGGAATGACTATATCGAATCCATAGCTAAATCCGCTGCTAAGAAGCTCGGTTCACTCTGTAGGGTCAGGAATTCTTTCCCGTCTAAATCCACTCTGCATATATATAAATCTACCATACGCCCTTGTACTGAAAACTGCTGGCTTATCTGGTCGGGTGACCCTGCAATCCACATCGGAGTTCTTGATAAAATCCAACAGAGAATCTGTAATTCGATTGATCCCGACTTGTTAGCTCAGATGCATTTACTTTCTCACCGGCGTAATATGGTTTCCCTGTGTCTCTTCTACAAATACTTTCACGGCTTCTGCTTCGATGCACTTAGCTCACTTGTGCCCCTTAAGTAGGAATTTACTCAAGCTACTAGAGAAGCAATTATGTCCAATCCTTTTACAGTGAAACAAATAAAATGTAACTGCAACTTCTACACCTCAACTACTTTTCTCGCTCTTCTTGCCTGTGGAATTCCCTTCCGTATTCTTGCTTCCCTGACAGCTACAACCTCAATTACTTTAAATGTAAGGTCAATTGCCATCTCCTATCTCACTGACTTGCCTCCTTTCTCTCATGTTCTTTTCTCCGTTCACTCTACTCTCTTCACATCAGTATATCAACCTTCTCTTACCCACTTCCTGACAACCCTACTACCTGTTCTTTTTCTCTTCACTTTCCTCCTATATAGCCCCCTACGCAATAGTAGCAGTAAAACTGCCTTGTTTGTGGTGAGCTGATTAAAAAATAATATTTTAGACCCTAGAAAAGAAAGGTATTCCACGTTTGTCTATACATTAAAACACTTAAGCAAACTATTAAGACAGGGAAATATTTCGTTAGAAACATTTAAATGTGTACTGAATTGTAGCGTAATATCATTAATCTTATACCGCAGTGAATGGTGGATAATCTCTTCACAGAAGAAGAGACATGAAACAACACAACACTGGTTCTACAGAAGAATGCTGAGAATACTATGAAATTTCTAGAGCAGATAATGAAAAAAAGTGGGATTGTGAAGTTTGATACTAATAAGAACATTTGAAGAAAAGAGGAAAACAACGCATAACCGTCCTGAGTACGTAACAGACCCCCCCACCACCACCACCACTAAAAACGGATCTTTAACGTGAGAATTCTGAGCCCTTACGCTTGGGAAAATATCTTCAGTAGACCTTGCATAAGGCAATGTTGGGCTCTTGTCTAGTTTCCCCCGACGAGACTGGGTTATTCTCCGTCCGAAGATAGAGTCTGACAGGTTTCAACTCTGTCAGATCAATGAGCGCGAACCCCTTTTCAGTTTGAGTAAATAGATAGCAAAACATGGTTTTGAACAGATAACATAAAAACTACATTTATTAACAGCAAAATGACAGAAAATTGTGGAGGGCCATGATCACCAACGTCATGTTTTTATATAAAGGAAAGGAAGTATATTTCTGAATTTGTGTAATTATAATAAAATAAGCATTAAAGAAAATACATGACGCGAATCTCAATCATAGACTGGAAAGTGAGAATTTATCTGTTGGGCAAGAATTATTAAATTGTACTACAAAACTTACATACTATGACATGACTCAGTAGAGTTGTTTGTCGTGGCCCAGTGATAGGACACGTCACATGAAATGATTTCATTCCATATATTGGTATCGAAATTCATCACTCTTCGCACTGTCTCACGTATTTTAAAAATTTCTCAAAAACGCAGATGCTGAATCATCGAATAACTTATTTAAGGAATCAATTCAAGGTGAGATCATTTTATCAAAATGATGATATAATGAGGAAGGAATGCTTGGAGAGTTTAAACATTAACAGGACTTAGAGAAAAGAAAAATGAAAGGGCTCGTTGAAATCTTATAAAAATGTCTCACTGTGTGATAGCAAACAATATTCATCACTGTCAAGAGAGCTACACAATGTAAAACGTGTACTGCTAAGATTATCATGATCGATGAGGTGTGTTATAGGAATAAAAGAGCAGATTATAGTAATAAACGGGGTAGATGAGATTGTCTTTTGACCTGAAGATGGTAGTTTTCAGGGAAGCAACCACACAAAAGTCTCTTCCAATAAGTGAGCGTTCTTAAGAAAAATTTGTATGAGAAGATATCATCCTTATTTTTGGAATACGGAGAAAATAAGAGCGTTTCGACTTCGTGGATGTTGCATTCTATCAAATCTGGAAAATGAAGATTGAGCAACCTAAGGCCAAATGGCAAACAAATATTCCAATTTTAAAAACGTATTCTGACAATTATTGCTAGTGTTCAGTTAAAAAGAAGGAGATTATGTTGACAAATACTGTGTATTTAAAATGTATTTTTTATTAAAAAGCTAAGACCTAATTGATGTACTTACATATGCTGGTATATACATTAAAAATATAGTATGCAGATATGCAAAGAAACACGCAATGCAAAAATGTACATATGTTTCTGTGGGGGTTTATACCATATCTCTTTGGGGCGTAGGTAAAAGAGGCTATCCACAAATTTTGTTTTTGTATTATCTGTGAAGTACAATAACAGCTAATAAATATAGTAAAACTACGCGATATATTTTTCCCCGGTTCAAATTAAGATAATTCCGTCTCAGAAATTGGGTGAAATTTATGTTTAGATAAACTCGTCTACCATATTATTTACTTCGTAGCTGGAGTACTCTAAAATCAAGGAATTCATAACAATTTTTCTCTGTCTCTTAGGAATATATATTACGCTCTCACACCCTGATTGAGCACTCTGGAAGAATGGTAAATTTTGAAAAACAGTAGCTACTCTCGCATGTATGCAACGTTCATTCAGTAAAAATGAATTAGATAATATAATGATAATATACACGCTAAAAAGTCTGCCTTCTTCTCCCGAACGCCCATAGCCCAGAGGTAAAATCGCCGACTGGCGCCAATTCGGTCGTCTTTCAATCCTGGGTTAAAAAGCATTCGGGGTCCCTCCGTACTGATGAGCTGTGATACAGCGAAACAGTTCTATCTGCGGATGACTATATATATATATATATATATATATATATATATATACGTATATAATGTAATATGTGTGAAACGCAAGAAAATAAATAATATTCTAACAAGGCTTTACAAAATTAATTATTATTTTAGTATAAATTAATATTAATATTTTTGAAGCTGAATGAGACAAATTATAAAATTTCTCGTAAAGAATGCTCATATTTTTTTTCTTTTTTAGAAAAAAACGCAAATGAATTGAGTTAATGTAAGGTAAAAAACATGTGTGAAATTATCACGAAAAAATCAACAATTTACGTTATATTGTGTATGTGACTATGGTGTAAATTTGACTACAGACAGAATAGGTATTAGCACGAAAACAGCTATGCTTTGTTTATGTGCCACTTGGGCATTTTGTAATGAACAGTTATCAAACAGGTTCAGGAAAATATTTTGAAAGCAAGAAATCATTTACGCAAAAGAACATTAGTACTCAATAAATTAATCTTAATATGTGAAAATTGAAATAAACAGATTTATTTACATCACGATCGAAGATATCCTAAAAACTAGTCTATTAATTTACTCTGTAAGATCACAGAAAGTTAAACGATAAAATCATTAAACTCAGGATTTTCCTTGGTTAATAAAAATATTTCCTATTTTGTACTATCGATTTTAGGAGGGAAATGATTGTTAATAATTTTCTTGATTACTTGTGTAACCAGACTGGCAACAAGGTCCCACCCATTTACAGTTAGATTAACCAATGCATCCGAAAATTTTATACCAGTAGCTTCTTTTCTCGTACTTTCCGCCTGTTGAACTCCCTTCCGTATACTTACTTTCCTAGAGGCTACAACTTCCAGGAATTTAATTGCAATGTCAATACCCAACTCTTATCCACTTGACTCCAGTTCTTTCTACATCACCCTGTACATCTTGTTCTTTTCCTTTCTTTCTACCTTAGCAAAAGGCCTCACACCTATATTACCACCCTTCTTTTGCCCTCTCTTTGACACTCCCTGATTCGTCTTTCTATCCAGTCTCCTCCTGTCTAAACTTTTACTCTTATGTAGCACACTGCGCATCAGTGGTGGTACCACCTTGCTTGGGGTGAAACGAGTAAAAAAATGCCTACATTTTCTTGCATACTACATGAGATGTTTGTCTTATTTTTCAAAGATTGATTTTCACTTTAAAAACACGATCATAATTTTAAGCAAATATAACTACCTAAGTAAACAACACCATCCTAAATTAACAAATAATAACAGTAAAAATACATGCAGTTGCCGAAATCTTGATGAGTGTCTATTATATAAGAGGTGTCCAACAGATGCTATTGTTTGCCTATTCACTATTTCCACTAATGAAAATCCAACAGTCAATAAATTATACATAGGTAGCATCAAGCACACATTTACGTCTCGAAGGTATCAGCATAATTTATTCTTTTATAATAAGAAGTATAGGAATGACACCTCTCTGAAAAATTTTGTCATTCAAATATAAATAAACTACCTAGTGTAAAATAGAACATATGGAAAAATATAGAACATCTACATTGTTTCTTTTGTTTACGGGGAAAATTACACATTATTCAGTTTCCTAAATTAACCCTACTAAACAAAAGAAAAAAACTAACAGTCACTTGCTAACACATCTTTCATTTACCTGAAAGTATAGTTAATAACTTTCACCGCTATAAATATAACTACTACGCCTTTCTTAGCTTCTCAATATCCCCAGCCTATCTCTGACCTCTTATGAATTAACCTATACATCACTAACTTTATGACTTTGTAATGACCTCTTACATTTCTCCCATTTACACTCCAACCGCATGCGATCATCCAACTATATCTTAAAATCCCATTGGTGTATGCGGCCACATGCACTAGAATAAGGAGCAGTAGGTTCAAAATTTTATATATATCATTTTCTTGCAACTGTATATCGCCTGATGAGGTGGTGAATGTAGCATAGAATCACAACAGTCTCTGTGTAGGAAAATTGTTTTTTATAAACAGCAATAATAAAATGTAACTACAAACACATACACACACACACATACACGCACACACACACACTCACATACACACACGCGCACACACACACACACACACACACACACACACACACATATATATATATATATATATATATATATATATATATATATATATATATTGTTGCCTTGTGCAACAAAAAGGGACATTTACTTTTGGTATTTGTTTCAATCAAAGTGACAGCTTGTAATTTAAGAGGCAGTAAAATGAATGACGTCCCAGGATCGTATGTCACCCGTTGGTTCAGACATAAGCCTAGGTATGCGATGTATATCGACCTTTTGGAGGTAAATTCAAAAACCCAGACACAGTTAGTTCAGCACTGATAGAATGCCCCCACTACGGGTCACTCTGGTCAAACTGGCAATTCTAGCCTAACGTTCGCAATCTGTAACAATGTGTGTGTGTGTGTGTGTGTGTGTGTGTGTGTGTGTGTGTGTGTGTGTGTGTGTGTTTACAAGTACAGGTATAGGTAGGTATGGATGGAATAAAATCCCTTATCCAAAAAACACTATTCTTAAAAAAGTGCCCAATACAAAGTAGTGTGAATTATATTTTTTAGGTTTTAGGAAATTTTCATCCCAATCAATGCAAAATACTCACTCAGAGGATTGTGGAAACTGAGTGTAACACCATCATGAAAAGAAAATAGGGAGAACAAGAAAAAAGGGAGGGATTAAGAAGCCACGTGTTAATTATTAACACAACAATTAGATTATTGATGTATTTTTTTTCATTTAATTGTTTTCTTAAAATTTTTGAAAATTCTATAAAATAGATAGATAAAGAGATAGATATGAGCATAGCTAACTAGATTCCGTTACGAATGGAATTATTGCACAAAAATATAAGCAAATGTGTCGAGTTATCGGCGTGCTTTCTTACTTCTATATTATTTCTGCTCCGTTTATTTATCACTGGTGTAAATTACATGATTTGACTCTTTTTAAACGTATCATTCAGTTAACCCTCTAGGGCTATTCGTATCATATTTGATACAGTATTTCCCTATAAGGAAACATTTTGTATTTCCCTATAAGGAAACATTTGGTATTCATTGACTGAGCAGTCAGTACTGTTTTCATTTGAAATTTATAAAATATTTCTCTTAAAAAATTTTTCAGGAAAATATTTCTTTCAAGGCTTGTTTTCATACTGTATCAAATATGATATGAATGGCCCTAGAGGGTTAAGCGCCAAACGTGATACACGTATGGGCGATTATATCTCGAAAGACACATGACTGACTGGGAAAAAGATTATCACGCGTAGGTTGCCATTACTTTCTGCGATAGATGGGTTGCCAGCCATGGCTTTAGAATTCAAACTGTCCCGTTATTAGACCCATAACCGGAGGGAAGAGATGGATTAATACCTTTCCCAAGGTTATTTGTCCGTAAGTGAATGCAGGGAATTAAACTGGAATTCGAACTCGGCTCTCCTATTTCTCGTCCCGAGCTGATATTCACTGCACTACAACGCACATCCACATTATATGCATATTCTGTTCATATTGTATCTTGCCTTCAAAAATGGCTTACAGACACACCACGTTCAAACACCTGTATCCGTAAGGTGGCCGATTTTAAGGAATGTCCAACCGGTTCAGTACCTAGGTTTCTGAAATTATTATAAAATTTAATTGACCAAAACCTGGAGGTGGGTGTGGGTCATTGGATAATATCACGGAATTCTAATTGGAGAGCCGTGTTCACGTTGATTTTTTTATATTTTCTTAGGCAAAAATAATTTTGGAAAAGGTATGAATTCTTTTTCCACCAAGTTATATGTTAATTATTAATACTTGTATTACTGAACCATTATTATCTAAAAACAACATGAAAATTCTTACAATCTAGAAATACTTTCTAACTTTAAGAAAACTAGCAATGTGTTGATAAGCCGTTCTTAAGGATTCAATTAATGGATGTGAAAATAATGTGGAACGTAAACATCTTGATTATGTCATAATTTTCATTTCGTAATCTAGAGTGACAAAAATCTCTAGTAAATATAGTTAAAACATAAATAATATTCTGGCTAATAGTTTTGATAATGAAAACACTGAATTTCCGTACATGGAGTAAAATTAAGAAAATGTGGGTTTAATCGAGTTATTAATTTTTTCTCTAAAAAGATTATCCGAATAACACAATAATAACTTATACATACATCCTATAAACTAAATTTTAAAAAAATAAAAGTTATGACATCTGTTTCGCAGGTCATCAGTACGGTTAGGCTCCAATTGCTTTTGACCCAGGATTGAAACCCGAGCGAATTGGCACCAGTTGACGATTCTGCTTCTGGGCTATGGGCGCTCGGTAGAAGAAGGCAGACATTTAGCACGTATATTATCATTATACACGCCCAATAGCCAGAGTTCTCTAATTCATTACTGAATGTTTTGCTCTATCACAGCTCATCAGTACGTTTAGACACCGATTGCTTTTAACCCAGTATTAGACCGAACTAAATGCAAACGTATCTCTATACTCGTTTCGAAAAACACTCCGCGTATATAAGCAGAAGGAAAAAATAGTTGTAAAAAAAAGAAAGAGCTAAGTTCATGAATATCAGCCAAAGCGATTTGGACCAAGTGAATACATATATATATATAGTCATCCGTAGATAGATCTGTTTTGCTGTATCACAGCATATCAGTTCGGGTAGAGTCTGATATATATATATATATATATATATATATGTCTCTATGTATATATGTATAGGCTAAACCATTGTGTTATTAAGAAATTTATTTAAAATAATGTATAAAATAATAGAAACTATTCAGTTTAGAACTGTGAACAAGACAAAAGAATGGCTACAGAGAAAATAAATATATTATTCATAAAATATGTTACAATGAAAATGCTGCGCCGTTCATGATCGGTAAACACCTGGCTCTCAAGAAATTTTTGCAACCCAATAATACATCACATTGTTCAATAAACAAAGAACGATTTTTGCATCAAAGCAAAATAAATTTTAAAATTCTACTGAACATCTGGAAAACATTGAAATGATCGTAATTAACTCCTAATTTTTCTGAAATAAATATTCGACATCAGAGTAAATTTCTAAAACTTTCTATCATTCATTTCTTTTTTATATGCATGGTCTCTTTGAACACCGACAGAGCCACACAGGAGTACAATTACTCTTGCTAAAAGTATGACCTTCTTTTTCGACTCCCACCTATGGTTTGAATAGCAGTACAGACTGAGTCTTAGTTGGCAAACATTTTACCGTAGAAGAAAACGACAACCTACCGCGGGAAAATCTGCCCTGTTATTCATGATTTGAAAGAGACATTGTCGTCAAAGCCTGTATCACGTATGCTACATTGTCCTCGAAGCGTGTATGATGTATAATACATAACAGACTGACTAACTGAATGTTTCTTACTAAAATTGTTGATGATACCTTGTTTTTGTATGTCTAAGTAATATATGGCTTCTTACTGTCCCTCCTAATGCCGGATCTTCCAGCCATTTTTACAATCTCGTTAGATAGGTTACTCGAGATCTCCCTCGGTCCTAACTTGACCTCAATATCTTCCACGAAATAACTACAAATTCCTCCAAACATTCCTGTCCTCACATAGATACTTCATGGTAAGCTATATCAGGACTACAAAGATATTCTATTTCTTTCTGTTATGTTACAAATCACTTTAGGACTGGTGTGATCATAGATCTTCATGACTTCTTTCGTTTACAGCTGTTAGCAATATATGCCCTCTTACTATTTTCGAATTGAGTGTACTGCCGTCTATTTACAAAAACATGTTAGGTAGAATACTCCCTTCCTTGTCTCTCTTACGAGAGATACGTTGTGAGTTTCAATTTTTCCGAGTCGTTTTCTCACGTGATGTTTCCAAGATTTTCAGTTTTATTTCATTTTCAAATACAAGTTTTTATATATTCCATTTTACTTATTTTATTTTATTCTCATTACAGTTACCGGCCATGAGTAATTTAGCATTCTAGAGAACCGCGTGTTGTCTCAAGTTTCCTATTTATCGGTAAGGAGATTTAGCATTCTCTGAAGAAGGATTAATATTTTATATCAATTCAGCACAATTTTCTTTATTTGTAAAGGAATTCTCCTGTTTCGTAATTATTTGTATATTCCTCACGAGTTACCTTCCGCTGTGCCTTCGAATTTCTTTATGAAATTTTCTCTGAGATGTTTGTCGACATACTGACATATTATTGAGATTGTATTATGATTACCATTTGTTTCCTCATTTGCAGACCCCAAGTAACTGAAATCAACACTAAAATTTGTAAATTACAAAATCAATTATGGAAACAGTGACAACGATGTTTAAAAGGGAGAACAGCAAAACAGAAAATAAAAAATACATCTGCAATGTTGCAATTTAAACAAAGTTTGAGTTGAGAGTGATTTGCTAACTGCTGATTACCCGTTCCTCTTATCAGCGTAAGCCATCCTACAAAAAAAAAACAGATCTTGATCAGTTGCAGAGAGGCGTGTATCTGGACATATTAACCTATCCCGGAGCTAGTGAAAAAAAACTCGATATGTAACTGATGTGGACAAAAATGTTGACACTCTACCATAGGCCCGACACACTTCCTTATTTTCGTAAATGATCTCCCAGACATGATCAAGTCCCAAGTAGCCATCAACGCAGATAACATCACAATTTACTCCCGCATCGGCCTTATTCTCTTTTCCGATCTCAAGTGGAACCATTACATTAAGTCAATAGCTAAATCCACTGCTAGGAAGGTTGTGTCACACTGTCGGGCCAGGGTGTTTTTCTCCCTGAATCCATTTTGCCTATATACAAATCAACCATCCGTCCATGCATAGAATACTGCTGTCATATATGGTCAGGCGCCCCCGCTGTTGACCTCCGTGTTCTTGACAGGCTTCAAAGGAGAATCAGTAATGTGATAGGTACAGACTTGGCTACTCGACTCCAGCCACTTTCTCATCGATGGAATGTGGCTACCCTCTGTTTGTTCTATAAAAGTAGTTTACTTGTGCAACCAGACTGGCAACTAGGCCCCACCCATTCACATTTAGATCAACCAAATGCAGACGACAATTCTACTCCACCAGCCTCTTTTCTCGCACTTCCCGCCTGTGGGACTCTCTTCCGTATTATTGCTTTCCTCAGGGTTACAACCTCTAGGAATTTTAATGTAATGTCAATACCCATCTCTTAACCATTTGACTATAGTTCTTTCTACATCACCCTGTACATCTTTTCCTTTATCTCTACATTTGAAACTGCCATCACAACTGTATTCTCAGCCTTCTTTTGCTCCTTTCCCTGACACCCCCTGTAACTGGATCGTCTTTCTCTTTACTCTCCTTCAATCTAATCTTTTACTCTTATGTAACCCCCTGGGCATCAGTGGCGTTACCGCCTTGCATGGGGCGAAAAAATTAAAGAAAAAACAAATCTGAGGACTCTTTAGCGTCGACTGTAAAGAAAAGGACAAAGTAATAACAATGAAATTAAAATTGACATTTTTATCCATATAATTGCGCTTTTCTAGCATTAACAACTGTTAATTACTGGCAAATCAATATTTTTTTATTTATCTTAAGTTTCTGCTGCACTACAACTTTCATTTCATTTATATAATAAATATATTGTATTTATACATATAGTAGATCGATTTCATCTTAATAGTGTTTCTGTCAATTAAGATTTTTCTTCTTCCTTTGAAATGGGACCTCAAATAAATCCTTGATTAAACGCCTTATATTAAATGCATTAGAAGTTAATTTATACGACATATATAACAGGTATTTTCTTTCATTAAAATTTGAATAAATTCTAAGAATTGACAACTCACTTTTCAATTAACTTTTTGTCTCCAATTCTAGTTGCTATCATTATATTCACTTACGAGTGAACACCCTTGAAGGCATGAACCCAACATTTCTTCACCAGTCATTAACTTCATTAATAATACCTCTATAAGTCAGCACATTCTTATCTCTGAAAATTCTTATATAATCTAAGAATATCATCTGGACGAAAAACGTTGATGATCCGAAAAACACAAAGTAATTGGTCAATTAATAATATATTTACACAGAAATATATGTTCTGATAAGAAAATAATAATAAAATATATCTATAATATAAGAACATTGAATAACTCCTCACTGGTTTTTATAATAATTAATATTTCATTTACAAAACTTAGTAAGAAACATGTCACTGAAAGTATTGTTCATCGCTAGCCATTACTTTTTTCAATCTTTCTAGCAGCATTTGAATTCCACGTGAAAAACACTAGACGTCTTTTTAGGCTAACAAAGAGTTAAACCGTTTCTTGTCTTCTTCATATAAATAAAAATGCTGATCAGCAAACCCATGTGCCATTGATCGGAACATATGGTAATCAGACGGGAAAATGTTTGTTGAATATGATGCATGTCGTTGTCGTCGATAGCGATCTCTCCGGGTTAGTTTAATCAGCTCATAATAAAATACACTCAGTTGATCCCACCAAATACAGAGTAGAAGCTTTGGACTATGCATATTGCCACTGATGTTGAAGCATAGCCGTCCTTGACCCATAGTCTTCTGTGCTTAGAGTTAACGGAGTATATCCACTTTTCATCGTCGGTCGTGATACGATGCAAAAAAATCATTTTTTGTTTTCAAAGCAGCTAAGTGTTCGTATCTTAAATTTTGCAGAAAAATAATTTTCATTATATCTTCTACAGTCAAATTATTGCAAATAATTTATAATAAGAATGGCTGACTGCTTATGTTCCGGGTCTGCTCATTTGTTATCTTGGTTAATTAATCCCTATTACAGGTGCCTGCTCAGGCATCTGGTGTAAATTCAAGAATCATAGAAAAGAGTGTTTTATATTAGAACTATGCTGACCGGATATTTGTTAAAGTTTCTGGGTGGATGCTCATCGTCTTGGGTGACTGCTTATGTTCCGGGTATGCTCATCTGCTAGCTTGGTTAATTAATCTCTGGGTTCTGGGTGGATGTTCACCATCTTGGGTGATAAGTAATTGAACAAGGCAAATAGGCTCAGGATGTCCGTTGTGGTGCACTGGATATCGGCTCAGAACGAAGAATCGAGGAGCCAGGTTCGAATTCCAGTTGAATTCTTTTACACTCACTTACTCGCAAATACCCTTGAAAAATGTATTAATCCGTCCCTTCTCTCCAGTTTTGGGTTAAATAACAGAACAGATAGGGTTCTATAGCCTTGGCTGGCAACAAGTCTACTGCACAAAGTAATGGCAACCTATTGCGGGATAATTTTCTGCCCAGTCAGTCATGTCTGTTTAGTGACAGGATCGCCCAGGTGTGTATCATGTATGGCACTTGACTGACTGATGTAAGCTCAAAAATCCAGACATGACGACATGTAACTTTCTGCTTGCACATCCCGCGTGGGCTTCCGAATATTTTAGTTTAAGTGTGAGAGCAAACTGTTTAGAAAATTAGTCATTTTTCAGCCTGTTTCTTTTTAACTAGGCTGACATTATCAATTCGCTTCCATGACAAATTAACTAAGCTAGGATTCGAACCAAATTCTCGTGATTCGAAACTGGCTTTCTAATAACCTGCCTAGTAAATCGCTTGTATTTAACATAAATTTATCTTATTCTATTCGTAATTAATTTCTACTCCCCCTCTTGAGAATTCATACTACCTAATTTGCAATGCATTCCACATTGTTATCTATAACAATGCGTTTACATAATAAATATTCCTATTATCCCCATGACGTTAGAGTTATTCCTGACAACAGAATATCAATTAATTCAGCATTTCGTACGCAATCACTTAGTGCATTCCTTCTTCTACGATCCGTGTCCTTTAAGGACATTGGTTACCATATATCTTCAAAAGTCTTTTCATTTTCAGCTCTTAAAAGTTGTCTTTCTTCTTCTTCTTCTTCTTCTTCTTCTTCTATGTGCCCTGTCCCTTCAGGACCTAGGCGATCATGGTTCTCCACGTCTCCATATCCCTTGTGGCTCTTAGTATGTTTGCACCTCTTACACCTCGCAGTTCCGTCATCCACCTGATCAGGCCCTGCACATATGTTATCCGCTGCCTTCCTCTGTCTCCTTTTCCTTCTATCTGGCCAGTCAGTATCAGGTTCTCCAAGCTCTCCATCACCTATGGCACTTAACTGACTGATTAGATTAATTAAAATCTTGGAGCAAATCACCTGCATATGGAATTAAAATGTATTTAGTAAACTTACAAAAATAGAAAGATATATAAGAAAAGGATTGGTTGTTATACCGGTTTTCTTTAACGTATGCAGGCAGGTGATCTGAGAGACGTTCTACAAGGATTTATATTTGGCGACTACAATCATAAAAGAATATGATATTAAGATGACACAGTCTTGATAGCAAACAAAGAAAAGAAAATTACAAGAACTGCTCCAGAATGTAGTGAAGAAAATATAGAAGAAAGGACTGCGCAAGGAGACTCAATGTACGGTGGGCATGCAAATTCCAAATTTGAGATGCCAAAATCAAACAAGTATAGCAATCTAAGGATATGCGATTTGGTGCACTGTATATCGGCTCTGAACTTCTTCCCCCCGGAATGAAAAAACATGTGGAATAGAGGGTTTCTTTCCCTTTTTTATAGTCCTGTGTAAAACGCCACTTAACGGATGGAAAAAAATTCGTTACAAAACAAAGAATGTGATTCGTAATTTCAGTCCTTTTGTGTGCCAATGAATACTGGACAGTCTTCTCATAGATGGAAAGGAGACATCAGGTAGCAGAAATTCTGTTCTACAGTAAGATGCTGAGGATGCAAAGGGTGAGTAAAATGCAAATGTGAGTAAAAACGAAATTTTAATGTGATGGAAAGAAAAAGTAAACTACTATCTGATAGCAAATGGAAGATATCAATTTCCCAATTACAAATCTGTGATACCAAAATCAAAACAATTACGATCATTTTAATATCTAGGAATTGTTTAAACAAAAGACGGAAATTGTGAAAATAAACTGTGATGGCGCATTAGAATAGTAAAATATACTTCCTAAAAGCTAACCCAACTATTAACAAATAAAAATCATTAGAAATTAAGAAAAGAGTACAGAATGTTATGTAATATCAATTCTTTTATATGGTTGTGAGTGCCGGACAATCTTTTTTAAAGATAAAGATGAAACTTGATGTAGCAGAAATGTGATTCTAGAACAGGATTCTGAGAATAAGCAGAAACAACAAAGATGTTTTACAGAAAAAGGAAATAAAGTGGATAATTATGCGTAACTTCATAGATATGCAGTTGAAATATACAGGAAAGAAGAAAGGGGGTTAGAAATATTTGATACACACAGGACAGATTGAAAGTAAAAGGGACCCAAGAAAACAACGGGTAACCTACCTAGCGAATTTGAGTAAACTGTTGGCAGGACATGTTTTACGACCGATAACAAAAAACGACAGCATTTATTACGAGTTGCAAATTTACGAGCTGCAAATGACAAGAACTTGTGTAGAGCAATCATCGCCAACTTTATGGTTTGGCTAGTTTTGTTTTACGGCATATCAGTCTCAATGGATTGTTTAATGCTTGCAGGATGTCTACAATAGATGTGTAAGATTAGAATAAGTATTTTTTGTAAGAAATCAATTGGTACATCGGGTTTCAATGAAGTATTTTTGTAAAGAGGGTTTTGTTGAGTCAGATGTGCTGATGGTAATTTTTTTTCCAAAAATATATTGCTGGAAATGTTATCCCAAAAATATATTGCAGGTAATATTTTTCTTCAAAATTATATTAATGTCAATAATTTTTTTTCAAAAATGTATTTCTGAGAATATTCTTTTAAAAAAGATATGGTTGTTAATATTTTTCTTCGATTTTCCTCAAAATTCTTTTGCTGGTAATATATTTCATCAACAATATAGCGCTGTTAATATTTTTAAAAAATGCATTGCTTGTAATATTTTATCTAAAGTATTCCGGATGGAATTTTTATTGCAAAAGTTTATTTTTACACTTCTATATAGTTTCGTCTCCAATAAGGGTGTTAGCTATTTTCCCACAGTTGAGACCATAGAGGCGGCACCACATTAAGTCAGAGAGAACATGGTAAAACAGCAATTAGGAGTTAACTCAACACTTCTCACAACCTCCAAAATGGTGTCTTGCTGCCGGATAAAGTTTATCGTCATACCCAGGAACAGAAACATCAGATAAGAGAGTCTGGATATGAACTATTTACCGATAGCTGGTACCATCCAACAATTCCTACACCCCCCCGTGTCAGACACATACTTCATAATCTATTGATTGATGTTAACAAAGACCGTACAAAATATTTCTGATGATATTACAGACATTTTTCTGAAAAAATAAGCGTTAATTAGTATTAAAAAAGAGATCATCTTTTTATTATGAAAACAGGATACTCAAGTATCACAACGTTTAAATTTTAAATTTCGTAACCCCTTTTTATGAATTAAACCTGATCCCTTTTTTACGTTATATAATGGCTTATTGTGGCAGTGCCAAATTGTTCACACACACACACACACATATATATATATATATATATATATATATATATGGATCATGTTTCTTTTTCATTAATAGGAACATTAATATTTTAGAACCATTAACAAAAAAAATTGAAGGGGGCATTGACCACCAGATCTTGAAAGTGCATAATGAGAAAACGTGCATAACACGCGTCTGTATTTGACTTTGCATATATATATTTTATTTCTGCTCATTGTTCGCCCCGAGGTCATAGTAATGTCTGTCACAATCTATATTAAAGCTTGTTTATGAACACTGCCAAAATCCCAGCTATAAATGATAGCATATAAGACAGATGTGGCTCTCTACTCTTGGTGGAATTTTCATTTTGCATTCAGGTCAAGCGTTAGCACGTTAAAATTCATCCGTGATGGATTTTCGACACTATCAGAATTGGCAGAAAAATGCGGCAGGTTTACGCGTATTTGACTGTTTCAAGACGAAGGTGAGGATTCCTGAATGCGTACTCTGCGCAAACAATACGCAAAAATTACAGACCGAGAAAATACTAGTATGCTTGCAAGGAATGATAAATAGAAAGGCAGATCTGGAATGACACACGAACATTTGTAAGGGTTTTACATATATAGAAGTAGAGGAATTTGTATGTATAGAAACAAAATTTAAGAGAGAAAATACTGAGAGATAGAAGGATAAATAGATAGATATTACGAGAGATGAATAAAATATGCACAATGCCGTGCCAAAATACATAGAGTTGTCTTTAGTATCGATCATGTACACCCTTGTGCAAATCATTTTAAACATCTGCGTTAGTTTCCATTTTTCGTCAGTTTTACACCAACTGAAGCTACAGGATGTAATCGATTTTTGCTTTCTTCCCCAAATTTTCTCAAATAAGATATTTTGTTGTGGTGTACAAAATATGAATCTATTCTTACATGTTGGATAAAATTTATTTAGCTTTTAAAATATTGCGTCACCTGTTATTGTATCAGATTTTTATCACGCCCAGACGCTATTCTCAGCTGCATATTAGTTGTTCGATGGCCATTCGGTGCGATAGACGTTCCTTTACGGAAGCGTACGGAAATTGTAACGCTGCACGAATACGCTGGCAAGATTTACAGAGATCGCGGATATTGTTGGTGTCAGCTTTTCTATTATCAGTCGTTATATTAAGATGAAAAAAAACTATTTCACTCAGTACAAAGCATAAAGAAAATTGCAGTCGGACGAACAAATCAACATCCTGAGACAACGTATACGTGATCAGAGAAAGTGTGAAAGATCTTAGGAAGGCATTATGTGTTTTATTTAAATTTATTTGCTTAATGGTGTATGAGACACATTACGCCGACTAGGTATCGATTTCACAAGTGATCGGAAGCCGTATCGGTAGATGCCGACAGTTCTGTGATATTGTAAGTGGCGTATCTTGAACGAATTATATCACCTTCTAAATCTGCTCGGTTATGCGCCCACATAAAAAACAAAGAGGGTTGCAGTCTGGGTAGGTCGTGATGTGGTCGCGGAAATTATCTGACAACCATGGCAGGCTTCTTCTTTGTGATGCAGTGTCCTGGTAGCAGACATAGGATTTTCAGCAGCGACCTTCTGTAGAGTGTAGTACTACCTCTTCAAAGCAATTTATGTCAGACTCCTAGTTAAGCCTATGATCTTGTGGAATGATAAATTGAGGCTTAACGTCACTACTACTAGTGATCACTCCAAACGCTCAAAAAAAATATTAGACTCATGCAACTCTATCCAAAACCACAACAGTCTCTTTCGATTGCATGCGCGAACTTCGTATACACACACACACACACGCGCGCGCACACACACACACACACACACCACCACCACCACCACCACCACCACCACCACCACACATATATATGTGTATATATATAAATATGTATATGGATGTATTTGTATATAAACACGCACACACACGCACACACACACACACGCATATATGTATATATATATATATATATATATATATATGTATATATTAATCTGATATATTGATATTACTTTAAGCGATATTTTTAGCGGATACTCATGTTTAAAAAGACACTACGTTTATTTATTAAAATAATTATTTAATACGAACCTGAGAAGAAAAAATAATGTTTAAATCTGCCTATAATGGTTCTAGTCTGATGTTGCCTGCGGGGAAAAAATATTCACAACCTAGACCGTTATGTCAACTCACATAAAGCTATGGCGCATGATCGATATATTTTTCTAAATATTATTTCTTGAAAAATCACTCCGGCAGTTGAAAATAAATTCATATACTTCAAAATAAATATCAGAGAGTCTACTCAAATATAAGCAGCTACTAAAAATAATGTTAAAATAATATATATATATATATATATATATATATATACCACTGAGCTCATTGATGTTGTATTCAGCACTAATGCTCAAATGTTCTTCAAATCCTTGCTTAAGTATCTACATTTACCCATTATTTCATTTTTCATATTTGTAGTTTGTTTTCTTTTTCACCAGCTTTGATTTTATCTTCAATGTTAGGGTAACAATGATATCAACGTTGTCACACATATGGAATGTGAACACACTGCTAATGTAAAATAATTTAAACAGTTTGTACGTTTCTCATGGAATTTTCTTCAGGGCTTTCGTGACCATGTTTTTCTGGCACATTGTGTTTTTATTATCTCTTAATTGTCATGCAGTCTTCGAAAAATTAATACAGTGGTATATTGGTGCTTCTACTTCGGTTCGGAATCCAAAGTTTCCATTTTTGTTTTCATAGGCTGGTTACTACCTAAGACTAGAGAGAAAAAGAGAGAGCGAGAGAGAGAGAGAGAGAGAGAGAGAGGGAGCAGTTGACGATGCTTTTTACTCTATAAATGTGAATAAAGGAGATAGGTTCATGCCGATTTCATGTGCATTTCTGCAAATGTGAATGCTGCAGCCTAGCAAAGAATTTACTCAGCATTTCAGATATAAAAGCTATACAGCGCGATCTAAATATTATTTTAGTTATCTATCTCTTGGTTCTATCAACTGTTTTATTGTTTAACATTTTTCACCCAAAGCAAGCCTTAACAGCTAAAAATAAGTATAGTTTTACTAAATGCCATTATTGTAAAGGTGTACAAAGAATAATAGTTAGATTTTATAAGAATACATTGTATCGATAAAGCTAGAACTGTATATATAAGATAGAAAGATAGATAATAATTGAACTGGGATTGCATTCAGTGCAATATAGTACTCCAGATATACCATAACATTTCAGTACATTTTTCTCTGCTTACAACGAAATCTTCCTGTCTCTCAATACTCTGCTTTGCCATTAAAATGCGTCTTTAGCTGCCAATACACCTTCGGATCTCATTGTTGCACTTTCTCTCCTCCGTTAGAATGCTTCCAGTTATTTAAACCTCTGTACCTGTTTGATTTTAGTGCCCCTGACGAGTAGTTGACATTTTGGGGACTTCTTTTTGCTAATAACATGGCATACGGTTTTCTTGAAATTTATGTATAGTGATTTCTCATCAGTTTTCCTTGTTACCTTCTGTAGGAGGTCCTCTATTTTCTTTTCCCTGTTTGCTATCAGCACTGTGTCATCTACGTATCATACATTGTTCAAATTGCGGCCGTTAATGACAAATCCTGTATAGTCTTCAAACTCTCTCAGAATTGTTTCATTTTACAGGTTGAATAGATCCGGTGAGAAGACACATCCGTCTTACACCACTTTCTATTTTCGTATGTGGGCTGAATTCATTTAATGTCCGTATGCAGGTAGTTTGCTGCCAGTTTAGATTCTTGATAACTCTTTCCCGATATGTCTTTTCCGATATATCAAGGTTCTCCAGAAACTGCAACGCGTCTTTGTGCCGTAGTTTGTCAAACCCCTTTGCGTAATCTATAAACCCAGTAATACAAACATTTGCATTTGTATCGTTCTTTCTGAAAAAATTATGAGCATGAATACTATGTTAGTTTAATATCTATTTTTATATGTGTGTTTCTGTGTGTAAGAATTTAATTATAACTAAAATGTATGTCTAAAATTAAAATATGAATATAGACAAATACATTTTATATCCACATGAACCATGTAGACAAATTTAATAAGGTTTAAGCTAAATTAGATTTTACGCTTCAACATAAAATTAGCAATATTTTAATCATCCAAGATATCATGCTACTTAGAACATATCATGACGTTCTCTTAATTCTTTGAAGAACATCTACCAGCAAGAATGACTATATTCATTTCTCTCATCAATGCAACAGAACAAAATATAGCATAATAAAAATGTATTATTTAAGAGTACTATGAATCCGAAGTGTCGAATATTTAGCCAAAGGAAAACATATACATTGTGTAAAATCTTCCACCGTCCCTATCATTTTATGCAGAAAGCGAAGAGAAAAAATAAGACAAAAAATGATAATTACGTTGATAATAACAGCATCTATAACAATGACAAAAACTATATATAAAAGAGATATCACTTACAAACACTTTAACATTTGGTAACCAAACCCTTATTCGATTTTAACAATATCAATATAATTCAAATCACATCTAAAATTATTTTAAATATAATCTGAACAAAATTACCGATAGCAATAACAATTATTCGATCGAAAGAACGTCAAACTTATTAAAAGAAAAAGAAAACATTTAGACTGAACATTCTTGATCGTGCGTTTATAGCATCTTACCAAAATGTAAATCTGCACCCTTAATTGTTTCAAATATCATCTTTACTAGAATATATAGCCCATTTGTAAGCCAACATACGTAACCAAAATAATTTAAAATAATGAGAAAAATGTTACAACACGACTTTACATTATTAAAATAAACAAATATAATAATGAATTACTCAAACTAAATAAAAATAAATATTAATTTAATTAAAAATATTAATCATTTTCATTAAAGTTTGTGATTTAGCATCTTTTCTTTAATTTAAAAATATTAAAAAACTAAAGTATATACTTCTTTATAAAAATATATGCTGCCAAAAGATCGTTATAGTTGCTCTGATAAAGCCTATCATTAGACGAAACGAGACACATCAATAAAGAGTGGTCTCTTTTTCATTATTCACGCACACTCGCACATACACATACAAACATACAAGCATATATATATATATATATATATATATATATATATATATATATAGTCTAAATTATATTTTAGAACATGTAAAAAAAAATTTTATATATTCACTACAAATCGTACATTTGCTTCGACACTGAATTTCGTTCACTATTCACTCGGATATATATATATATAATCGTCTCTCCCCAAGCAATGCAAGTAAAAATGCCACTTGAGCGCAGGAGGTTACATAATATGAGAGTGACGAGCGAGAACAGGTCACTGTAGATATCGGAGAATGGTTAAAAGAAGGACTGGTACATTGGTGTAAAGAGAGCTGCATGAAAGCAAAATGTAAATTGAGAAGAATGGAGATCAAGGAGATAAGATATGACATTTGAAGTTGCATTTAAACTCTTGGAGATCGAAGCTACTGATGGGAGTTCCACACGCAGAAAGGGCGAGAAAAGAATCTGTAGAGTAGAAGTTGTGATTATACTTGATTGTTTTCACAGTCAAAGAGTGGAAGCTTATTGCCAGTTTAGCAGCGTGAATAAATTCGCGTAAGATGTCGCCAAGGAATCTAAGCTCGTCGAAGCAGAATCTATGAAAGTATTTGTAGAAGAGACAGAGGGAGGCCACACATTGTCGGTGAGCTAGAGACTAAAACCGGGCCGCAGGCCAGGATCGATAGCATAGCAGATTCTTCTCTGGATCTTGCCGATAACTCCAAGATGAATAGCAGCGGCATCCAACTAGATATGACAGAATTTTTCAATTCACGGGCGGATGGTAAATTTTTATATGTGAATGATAGATTCAGAAGAAGGAAAAAAACAGTGGCCAGACAAAGGTACCCGATCTTTTTAGCAGTAGATTTACATATTAATTCAATGTAATCGTACCATTTAATGATAGCTGAGAGAGCGAAGCCGAGGAGGCGCAATGTATTACTGTCATGGAGACTAGCGCTATCGTGGTCAAACAATAACATATATATATATATATAGAATAGGATGAACAATTAATCTCAATTACACAAAGATGATAAGAACACTGTCATCTCATTTTGACAGCTATATTTACCAGAATAGTAGAAAAATATTTTCAAATATTAAAGAGTAAATTTTTTCAATAAATTGCTATTCGCTTCAACCACAACCACAATTTCCAGCGTTTGTTCTGGAAGATTATTTTGCTCAAATCAATGAATAGTGCCATAATCCTTGTTTTGAGTTCATCTTTACATGGAGAAATTTTTGGTCGCTCGCTCAACTGCGCCCACATAAGAAACAAAAGTGGTTGCTATCTGGGTAGGTTGTTGACAAGATTTAGAGGTGATGTGGTTTCGGAAATTATCTGAAAGCCATGGCAGGCTTCTTCTGAGTGATGCAGTGTCCTTTTAGAGACATAGGATTTTCAGCAGCGACCTTCTATAGAGTGCAGCACTATCTCCGCCAGGCACATCATGTCAGACTCCTAGTTAAGTCTATGACATTCCGGAACAATAAATTGAGGCTTACCGTCACTGCTACAAGTGATCACTCCAAACACTTCGTAATCAACATTCGACTCAGGCAACTCTATCCGAATCCACCACAGTCTCTTTGGATTTCATGAAGGAATTTAAAATATATATAATATGACAATGTACTCATAAAAACGCATGCGCACACACAAGCATTTGCATTTGCATTTGCATAAACATGATTTCTGACTTCCTACGACGGGTGGAGGATATTTGTCTTACAGATCTGAACTGGTAGAAACAATGAAAGTAGAAAGACGGCACATTAAGCATTGGAACCGCAGTAGTTATCCGATAGCTTTGGGATATTTCGTCGGCGGGTGCTCTGAGATGAAAATAATTCATTGTCTAAAATGCTGCAGAAATTCTTCTGAATTGTACTAAGGAGAGTGACGATTGGAAAGCTATATCCATCTTGGTGGATTTAACACCTCCAGACTTCCATCTCTTTGTTCTAATGAAATAGGTACGGATGCGTAAACGTTATGGTGGTGATGAAAACGTGAACCGTTGTAAGAAATTGGATACAGAAGCAACCAACTGAATTTTCCGAAGGTGGGATACATGTCCTCAATTGTAGATGGATTAAAGCAATAGAAGTATAGTTCTACAAAAGTATTGTGGTGAATAGAAAGTGAGAAATAAATATGTTTTCTTCACTAACTTCAAATACGTAGTTCTATATATATTAAATTGCCTTAATAATAAGTACTTCACTCTTACAACCGCAGAAGATGTTAATAGCAATGTTTCCATAGAAAGATTAAAACCAGCAAAAATGCCTAATATTGATAGAGCAATTTCAGCAAAAAGTGATACTCCACCAGAAATCGACAAATCTATGAAGACAAACAGCAAAACAAAAACTACGTTTAGAAGTTACTTGCAAAAAGGGACAATATATACGACTACTGAATTATGAACTTATTCATTTACTAAAGCATAGTTAGGGAAATCTGAGAAGGAAATTGGGGTGGTGAATACGAAATAAAAATAACTCCTATTTTCTTCAATGTTTTCGAATTCGCGAACCTGATAGATATCTATAGATAGAGAGAGAAAACTGATATATTATCAGACAATGATAGCAGGGGAATTTCAAAGAACGCTATTCAACTCCTAAGCTAATTTACTTAAATATATCGTTTTATTCATGTTGAATAAAACCCAATAAATTTCATGTGATAAATGAAATCTCTCAATTTGTTTTAAGAATTCTGGAGTATTACTTCGTGACCGATTATTTAATATGAATATTCTCTTCTTGAAAACTCAGCAAACTACGAAATTTTAATGTTTTATTATTTCTCTTGAAGCTACTGAAACTTCAAATGTGTCAATTTGTAAATAAATTCCTAATCGTGTGTCGCTGAAAAACAAAAACACTTGTGTTTCCCCGTCATTATCTCTACATACTTCAGAGAATATTATGGATCGAACATGTAAGCAAAAAAGTCTTAGAGAAAAAAGTGACATTTATACTTATAATTAGGAAAAAGAGATAGTTAAAGATTCTAGGGAATATAATGAGGAAAAAGAGCTTAAAATTTTAATAGACACGGGACGGTTTGAAAGTAAAATGAACAAAGGAAAATGCATAACCTCCCTGACGACAATGAGTAAATGAATGGAGTTACAAGGTTTAGCAAAGATAACAGAAAGAGAAAATTTATTAAGAGCGAAATGACTCTTTATTTTATTGGATTTGAACTCCTATCATTTTCTCACTTTCTAAAGATAGAGACTGATGTCGTTTAGGTTATATATCTTTTCTAATTTGTTTTTAGTTTCTTACGTCAATGAATGTCGTATTAATTGCATTTTAAAAAGTGGTCTAAATGAAATAGATAGACATATCTGCAATTTTTTGTGAACCATATAAATAATTTTGTTTTGTATGTGCCTAGTTCCCTTTAAGATGTTGGCGACTATGTCCCTCCAAAATTTTGTGTCCTTGTGGTATGATGTTAGCATGCATTCCTCATTTTTTATTAAATAAATTCCATTACATTTTTAACCATCCTCGTATATTGATATATAGAAAAAATATTTCGAGAAATCAAACGTAAACACCAGCGATCGTGTCATTTTGATTATTTATTGTCACGCGGCGTGCACACGGTACAATTGATATAAAATAAGACATTTATTATCTCCACAAATCTAAAAAAAAACAAAATAATAAAAAATCGATATATAAATAAATAAACGTCATTGAATAGTTTTCTCTGCATAGATTTATTTTTCTGAAATACAAGAATTTTACAATGAATAAAACGGCAAAAAATATTAATATTGACACGACGTATACTGGAAAAAGGAAATTAAGCAGGTTTTTAAAAAACAGTCAAATTTACAAAAAAACAAAAAACAAGAAGAAACATAATGTAGCTTGAATTACTATGCAAATTTGGAATTTCTTTACAAATATCCCCAAACAATATAAAATCTCAGTTCAGAATCTGCAATGCTATATATATATATATAAATATAAATATATATAAGCCAATCTCGAAAGCAACACATTTTATTTATTTTCCATTGGGTTTAAATCTTCTATCAGTTTAGTTTCACGGAATTAAAAAATGCGAAAAATAGTCCCCAATTACACGCCCCGAGGAAGAAAAATAAAAGCTCACAAAATGAAATTGCTGACAATAGTAATATATCTGCCGGAGGACATAGCAATAAAATCATTCTGATTTGAGTAAAACGTTGGAGGCGATTTTGTGGCTGAAGGAGGGACACTGACAGATATGTCAGTAATGACAAGAATTGGGAAGACTCTTGTCTCTGCAAGAAATATCGTGGGTGATAATACCTCTTTGGTGCCATTCTGTTATGGCTTAACTCAATATATGTTCAGCGAGATAAAAGAGAGAATAAAAGAGTGACATATATTTGTAAGTCAAACAACATTAAAAAACGTTTTAAATATTAAAATGCCTCCGATTCAAAAGACTTATATAAATATATTTACAAAATAAACACACAAACAACCCCACACCCACCCACACCCACACACACACACGCACACACACACATATAAAGGAATTTTAAGGAAACATGATGTCTCAATGTGTTAATTTTGCTTGCATTTTTATTGTTAAATATATGATAAAACTGTTTACAAAACATTTCTAGGGCCCTAAATAAAGTAAAAATTTCAGGGATTCTTCGACATCTAGGTGTTGACAATAGATTTTAGGCCCATAATATACACATATATATATATATATATATACACACACACATATATATATATATATATATATATATATATAATAATGTATCACAGTTCATCAGTGTGACTAGGGATCAAAACTCGACCGATTTAGTATCAGTCAGAGACGCTACCCACTAAGCAATAGGCGCATGGAATCAGAGAAGAGAAATTTTAACGTTTTGTATATAAGCAGGATGTGCGTTGTGGCGCAGTGGATATCGGCTCGGAATGAGAAATCGGGGAACCGTGTTCGAATTCCAGTTGAATTCCTCGCATTCACTTACGCGCAAATACCCTTGGGAAAGGTATTAATCCGTCTATTCCTTCCAGTTATGGGTTAAATAACAGGACATTTGGGTTCTATAGCCTTGGTCGGCAACCAGTCTACCGCAGAATGCAATGGCAACCTACTGCGGGATAATGTTCTGCCCAGTCAGTCGTGTCTCTTTGGAGACATGATCGCCCAAAGCGTGTATCGCGCATGGTACTTAACTGACTGATACTCGCGTCAGTCACCTAAAGTCACCTAAAGAACTCAATTAATTTCTGAAGAGTCACGCATATATCGCAGAATTAGAAACTGTTTTGAAAATTTTCTCCTTTAGAGAGCTCAATGGTAATGTGAGCATAATATATTAGTCATCCACATACAAGCCTGTTTCGCTGTATCACAGCTCATCAGTGTGGCTAGACACATCCACTTGCTTCTGGCCAGGATCATAACTTTATATATATATATATATATATATATATATATATATATTTTAGTGAAAAAGATATTATCTACATTTTAAGGACTGGCTCATTGATTTTGTTAGAAATAAACAAATTTACAAAAAAGTTTAGCACACATACAAAAGCAAATTCAAAAAAAATAAATAAATAAACATGAAATTTTACATCTCGATGCAAAATGTTTTTTCGCCAACAGAAAACTTGCAAACATCAAAAATCAAAATAAAAAAAATCTTCAAGTATCAGAAAGAAATTATTTTACGGACCCTTTTCGTGAGCCGACTCGAAGTTTACTCGTCGTCCAATGAAAAGGCCAGGATCATATCCGGGACTGAATTCCCAAATGACCCTTTTTTGAGCCCCACAAACGAAGTAAAAGAGTAAGTCGAACTTAATTAACACGTACCCTTGACAAATTTCAAGGGATCGTTGTTATTATGAACTCTATCATCTCTATCTATTCTGACGGCCCCTCTTTCTGCCTTTTCTTCTACATAATAATTGAACGGAGCTCATACATACATATACACTTTCATACATCCGTTCCTGCCTACGTACACATAAACTCCTTCTTGCAAAATCTACTACGAATATTTAAAAGACCTTGTATTAACTAAAATACATTAATTTTATTTCTAATAACCTTATCTCTTTCAGATGTATCTCAATTTGTTGTTTCAATTCACAATTTGATTTTCTTGTTTTATACCCTTGTTTTAGTGGGCTATAACAAGGTCAAATCAAACTTATCTGTTTCGACACATATACACTTTATTATAATTGGATACCCCACTTATATATATATATATATATATGCCGCTATATATATATATATATATATATGTATGTAATTATTAGACCTGTACGAGATACAGCTATCGGCAAATGCCGAATCCCCAAACAAATAAAATAAATTTGAAATTATAAAAAATATTTTATACTAAAAAATTCAACTATACATTTTATACAAAAAAAAAACACAATAATATATATTCATAGTAAAATTACGAACAATAAAATTTTAATTTCCAATTACCAACAATACATTTTTATTAAAATTATCAACGATACATTATTTAGACAAGTAACCAACAATTCTTTTTATCAGTAGTTGAGGGCATACAATTACGTTCAAGATATACTTAGCTGAAGCGATATAATGTTTAGATTTTGGCTTTAAATATCAGCTAGATGTTAATATGAGGCTAAAAACAATTAAGCCAACGAACACTATATTTCTTCTTCTATGTGCCATGTCCCTTCAGGACGCAGGCGATCATGGTTCTCCACGTCTCCCTATCCATTGTGGCTCTTAGTATGTTTGAGACTGTTGCTCGTGGAAACCCCCGTTCCGTCATCCACCTGATCAGACCCTGCAAATATGTTATCCGCTACCTTCCTCTGTTTCTCCTTCCTTCTATCTGACCAGTCAGTATCAGGTTCTCCAGGCTCTCTTTCCTCATTACACGTCCTAGGAACTTCAGTTGTCTCTTCCTGATGCTCAGCATCAATTTCCTTTTTGTTGCCATTCTTTCCAACACCTCCTCGTTGCTTGCATGCTCAGTCCACGATATCCGTAGCATCCTTTTGTGGGACCACATTTCGGCCGCCTCCAGTTTTGTCCACATTTTCGATGATATTGTCCAGCATTCACTGCCGTATTGAAGAACTGACATCACGTAGCAGTCTAGCACTCTTTTCTTCGTTTCTATTGAGATTTTCCTGTGTGTTAGTATTTTGCTCATCTTCTGGAACGCGTCCTTTGCCATGCCAATTCGCCTTCGGATCTCCGTGTCGGACTTTCCATCTTCTGTTACAACACTTCATAGGTACTTAAATTTTTGTACTTGCTTGATTCTGTTATCCCCCACCTGTATTTGGCATTTTGGGTTGTACCTTTTGCTGATAACCATGCACTCTATACAAACTGACCATAATCTATAGGTATATTAATTTGGTTTAAAGAGTCCTCTTCACAGAAGTCTGGTATATTTTTCAGCGGCAAAATTTCGCTTTATGTTTACACAGACGCCGACCTCTGGTGTGGTCCGTACTAGTCTCACAACCTTTCCGCGTTCAATGGTTCCTTTCAAATAGTAAGGAACGCAAGGTGTCATGGTCTAGCACAGAGTAAGAAAAGCAGATCTGATGGGTCCGTTTTTTATGCTAACGTAACCGAAAGACTTATTTCACTATGATGAGAGACCAGTTAGTAACCAAATTTTAAAAGCTAAGCAAGAGTCTGCCTGCTAAATATGCATATATATCCATATGTTAGTGTTACTCGATATTTGTTTTAAGGTATCGTAAAAAATACGGAAATTATATCACAGTCAGCACTATATTTACATGTAACAAAAAATTTACCTTTAAAATCAATATAATTACTCGTCTAATATCTTGTTTATGCGGTGCGTATAAAATAATCCTATTATTTTCAATTAACACCGTATTAGAAAATAAGATAATTATTTTAAATCGTTAAAATTAATTATTTAATGTAAAGTTTTAATTATTTAATGTAAAGTTTAACGTAAAAACAATCAAATTATTGAATATATCAGATAATGTTTGAAAATGGAATTATTTATCCGAGTGCTTATTCTAAAAAAAGTTATCCACTACACCACAGCATACAATGATATCAGTTTATAAAATTGTAAAACATTAAATAAAAAAAACGTTTATGACATGGAGTTATTCAAAATTCGTAAAATAGAGACAATTACTTGAATCTATGAGAATTTTAACCGTATTGGCGTAGTGACATATTGGTAAATAGTACTGAATGAATGCTAAATTCTTTTCTGATCTTCTCATAGAAAGCCCCCGTTTTCCTTGCGTGCTGAACTGAGAACCACACTTCTCTGCCCTTTTCTGTTCAATGCCAAGAATGTAGTTTCTGATCTATGTTGTGCTCGCCTTGCGAAGGAAACATGCAACGTTTAAGTGCATTGTCACATTTTGCAAAATGGCACAGAAGATTCCGAAAGTACTGAGACATAACCATATTACTCATCGGTGCAATACATAGACGTATCGAGTTGCAGTCACATACACATATATGCATGAGTCACCATGTAAATATTTGATTATATAAAATGCCTATCTTACAGAATGCCTACCAACATCGTTTCTACTCATTCATTCGAAAAGCACAATGATAAATTACTAAATTATATCAAATATTTACCTACGGTAGTATATTCTTCTTCGCAGCTGTGAGCTTACGCACACGCACACACACACACACACACACACACACACACACACACACACACACACATATGTATATTTATATATATATAGAGAGAGAGAGAGATAGATAGATAGATAGATAGAGAGATAGAAAGATAGAGAGATAGATAGATATACAACCCGCCATAATTATTAGGCCACCCAGTGTTTTTTAAAAAAAATGATGTAGTTCATACTATGTTTTAGTATTTATTGCAAATTGAATAATTATAAATGAAAATAGAATGGTTCTTTTGTTAATGCTGCACAATAACGTGGGCATCAAATGAATTTATATATATTTAATAATTACTTATATTTGCAGACTCATCAATGAAAGAATGAAAAAAATTTAGGGTGATTCGGATGAGTTTATCTTTGCTTCGTTGCCTTGTGAAATTTACAAAGTAATAATAATAAAATAATTTTCATTTAGAATTATCCAAAATAATTAAAATCTATAGGGGGATGTAAACATAAACTTTCACAAGAGCAATAAAATGAAAAAAAAAACAAAACAACTCACAATCCCTCTAACAAACGTAAAGAGCGAATGAAGTGCTCATTCTGTCTACACAGACTAGGTTGGTGGGTTTTCAATACACAAATCACGAAAATAATGTGTCCTCATACCTTGAGGCACAGTCTCGATTATCAAGTAAGTGTTGTCCAATTACCGAATCATGAAAAGTCTAAGTGGTTCTTAATGACCTTCTAGGATTACTCGAACGTCCATTTGCGGGGACCTACTGTGCTACTCGTGATTCCAACATTTTAATTATTTTTTTATTAAAATTATGTTTTTAAACGAGTTCTAGCTTATCCATTTGTAAGTAAGTTTCGTGTTCTATCAATCATTAACATTAACGCCAAAAACCACCTTTGATAATGTGTTGAATTAAGGATCCTAAGGTTTGACATTATGACGTCAACTTTCTATATATATATATATATATATATATATATATATATATATATATATATAGATATATAAACAGATTTTTTAAGGTACAGAATTTGAGTTTTGCTGTAAGATTTATAATTGTTATCTAAGGGGCATAATGAAGACAAAATATAAAAAAGTAAACAACCAGTTTCGCTCCCGCTCGTCAAAGTTTTTCTAATTGGTAGAACTTAATGTAAAATGTAAGAAGTGCGAAAAATGAAGGGTCTACAAGACCAGATGTAAACAGTCTCCAGCACCTTCAAATAAAAACGTGAATATGATTTGGCCAATACGGAAGACAAATCTACATCTACATTAAACTCCATGGGAAGTTTCCTATTTTTTTATAAGATATTCACAAATTGGGGAACTCTACGTGTTGGGCCAAGTTCATTTTCTTTCTAGGTATGGTTCCCGATTTTCATTGGAATAAGCTGTTTGATCAGTCGCTAGCAGTTCATTTTCCCTTTCCCATTACTAATCATTTCATCCTATATTTTGCATAAACTTCCCCCATTTAAAAAAATCTTTGACGAGCAGGATTGAAAACGTTTTTTTTTATATGTTATCTGTTCTGACTCTTTTTACCTTTTTTTTTTCCTTCTTCTTACATTTTCATTTTTTTATTTTTTATCTTTCTCTTCAGTTAAAGAAAATGCTATTCTGACAAGATCTTTTGTACCATATAGAAGGAATATTGTGTGGTCTGATGAAATCTGCTAATTAAGCTCATTAAATTTATAACTGATTTAAATGACGTGTTGAGTTTTCCTTTATAAATACCATTGAGGTCTCTATATAAAGATAACACTTAATATTTTATATTAAGTTGATTTTGTTTGATTAACCTCGCCGTTTACGGCCTGGACACACACACACACATATACACACACACATACACACACACACACACACACACACATATATATATATATATATATATATATATATATATATTCAGTTTGGTTAACAGAAATGTGGCATGAAATTATCAAATTGGAAACTTAAACTCTGTCAGAATTTCAATATCCGATTTGAATACAGCATATATTACACTTATGCCAGGTCTGCTGAAAACTTATCGTCACGACCAAGAAGAGATTTAGAAAGCTGTTATTAGAATATTGGTAATAAATGGCCATGCCACAAGTTTGAGGCCATATAATGTTCATGTTTTATATATGTGTTTCTCTCTTCCAGATGTGTATATCAGAAGCAATGAGTTGTTCCTCACTTCCCAACGTTGACTTAAAGGACGAGGGGTTCATTAAACCTCGTGTTATGGCAACCATTCCGCGGTACTTTTTTATTCCTTTTGATTTTGAATGGCTATAGTTGGCTTATGTAGAATACTCTAACACTTTTTTCGCTGAACAGACGATTCATTTCTGATCATTCGATAAAATATGCTTAAAAGAGTGAATTTTAATTACGTTTATACAGTAAATCACGGATAGAAATACGATCCAAAATGAGGAGGATGAGGATGAAAATCATAATGCTTTGAAGCAGAAAAAGAAGGAGCAGGATCAGAATGAGAATGGTGGGGATTTTGACGACAATGAGATAAAACAAGAAGTACAATGAAGGTAAAGAGAATGAGGATGAGAAGAAGAAGGATGAAGAAAAGAATGACAATGAGGAGGATGAGTATCATGATCATAGGAAGCAGAAGAAGAAAGAGCAGGATGATGATTATTACGATAATGAGAAGAAACTGAAGAAGACGGATGAAGATGAAGAGAATGATGATGAGAAGATGAAGGATGAAGAGGAATGATAACGAGGAGGCTGTGTATGAGAATTATGATGCTGGGAAGCAGAAGATGAAGAAGCAGGATGAGGATGAGAATGGTGATGATTACGAAGATGAAAAATCCGAAGAAAGATGAAGGTGAAGAGAATAAGGATGTGAAGAAGAAGAAGGATGAAGAAAAATGAGAATGAGGAGGATGAGAATCATGATGATAGGAAGCAAAAGAAGAAAGAGCAATATGAAGATGAGAATGGTGATGTTTATGACGATAATGAGAATAAATAGAAGAAGACGGATAAAGATGAAGAGAATAAGGATGAGAAGAAAAAGAAGGGTAAAGAAGAATGAGAATAAGAAGGAGGAGGATGAGAATCATGAGGATGGGAAGCAAAAGAAGTAGTAGCAGGATGAAAATGGAATTGGTGATGATTATTACGATAATGAGAAGAAACTGAAGAAAACGGACAAAGATGAAGAGAATGAGAAAGAGAAGAACAAGAAGAAGGATGAAAAAGAATTTGAATGAAGAGAATGTGGATGAGAATTATGATGAAGGGAAGCAGAAGAAGACGGAACAGGATGAGGATGAGAATGGCGATGATGAAAAGTAACTGAAGAAGAAGAATGGAGATAAAGGCAATGAGGACGAGAATGAGGATGGGAAGAAGAAGAAGAAGAAGAAGAAGAAGAAGAAGAAGACGAAGAAGAAGATGTTTTTTCATACTAATATTTGCCTCGCCATTTAACTTTCGTGCACCTTGTGGGTGTTTGATTTTTCAAGCATTATTTTCTCATTATATACCCCACATAATATCTATTGCTTTCGGCATTTCCTCATGTCTTAAAACATTTAGTGCACCCTTTGTACATGATATACTTAACTTTAATAGGTTGAACACCTCCATTCGTTTCTTCATCTTTAACGAAGTCGTGTAGGGTGCCGGAATGCAATTTATGAAGCACACAGCAATAAAAGAAAAACTTTCCTGTATAACGAAGACACTACATCGCTTCAGATTACATTGTGCTTGTGTGCCTTTTATCTCCGACAAACTTCATCACAAAATGAAAATGTTTTAGATTTTACCAAATATTTATCATCTATTGTATAATAAGCACCGCGTACTTTTTTCCATGTTATATAAATAACTCGCATTCCAACCTATATTAACCGATTGTACATGTACATATGCATTGACACATATGTTAAACAGTTACATAGTTTTGAAGTCATCTAGGTACTGTCTACAGTAAAGAAAGGAGACAACAACCTGGTATCTCAAAGTAGAAATCTTAGTGGATAAATCGTTCGTGTGTCTATTGCAATGTCAATCTTATAACAAAGCTATCTGGTCGTTTTTAAGAAAGTGTTTTTGATTTTCCTACTTACATTAATGCAAGTATTTAATGTCTGAATCGCTGAAATGAAGGACGCTCATTATATATATATATGTTTTTTTAATAGTTTTTCTTAGAGTGCATTCAATCTTTGGTTATCGCTAATTTGAGTTCATTTTTACATTCGACTGCCATTACACCAAAATTCCCCCGAGATCACAAAGAAAAATGTCGACGGCGACGAAATTTAAACTGCCATTCTGTATTCTTAAACGCCTGTTTATAGCAGCAGGTTATTGATTTAGCTCCGATATTTAAGCATTTGGTCAGTTAGGTACATCTTTTCGTTATCGTTTCTTGTCTCGGTATATTTTTTTTCATTTCTTGTAAAATGTTTAGATAAGGTAGTAATTGAGTGCTTTGATAGAGTAATGAAATATCTTAGTCGTCTCAGCTCTCCAATGTCGACATTAGGGATTAGTGTATCAAGAGTTATACCTGTAAACATTTATATATAACACTAGAATATACAATTTTCATTTATATATATATATATATATATATATATATATATATATAGAGAGAGAGAGAGAGAGAGAATGTATTTATGTGTATGTACGTATGTTTTATTTTTAAAATAAATTTGATTTTTAATTAAAATACATTGCGACACGGAATTTTTATGTTTCACAATTTCTACCTTGTTATCAGGCAATATTAGATCATAGCTGTGAAAACGATTTTCATTTAAATATAAGAAACAATACTTTCGTTATTTATAGATATGGGAAGACTTAAAATTTATGTGTGTGTTCAATTTAACTACTCAGTATAGAGATTCACTTTGAATTATATATTTGGTGAATATATGATTTCTTTTTTCAATTTTAATGACCAAAGTGTCAACGTAATTTTTAAAACCCCTGTCTAGACCCTATTTCCATTGATGTATTCATTATTGTTACAATTTTTTTCTTTCATTTTTTCCATGTCCCAACACTTACTAAATCAAAAACGAAAACAGAAAAAAGAAAATAGTTGAAGAAAAAATATGCATTCATTCTATTTATTGAAAAATAAAATGTTCTAGTTTTATAATTATCTTTTTGATGTTATGTTAAAATTCATCAAAAAAGGTACTGCACTTTAACCTATTTTAAAATAATTATGACCAAATTTGTTTACAAATAATCGCCATCACAACGATTAGAAGGCATTAAGTTTGTTTTCACAATCTACAACTAAGAATGATCCCTGAAGAGGTCGAAAGTACTTGGCTTAAGAAGAATTACGGCACATTTCTTTAGGACTTTCAACTTTACACCAAGAAGAAAATTATAGAACTATAATGACTTATTTAAAAATAAATTGTAAGACCGTCGGCCGGTCCTTCGGTCTAACCTCAACCCGGGAACCTGTTGTGATGATGATAACCGGAACCTGAGTCAGAATCGATGCTGTCGAACACGGCACCAATTATGACGACGCACTCGGTTCGCTAATCGCTAGCCTCGTCAAAGAAGCTGGTTCTCAAGACGTCTATTACAACAGTGAACTTTCCTGCCCACGCTGTTTATGTTGATCTCAGGAAAGACACGTTGTAATCCCGGTAGCCGTTCTCTACCACCTCAAACCAGAGCGCACACACGTGTACACTTGTTTTGATGAAATAAACACGGCACCAAATAAACAAATCAATGAATAAGTTCGAAGACACCTAGAAGCGGTAAAAGTCTTTATATATATATATATATATATATATATATATATATATATATATATAAAGTTATTAACAACAAAACATAATGTTCAATCGTCGAAATCAACTTTCACAACGGAGCGAAATATTTGTTTAGAATAATCAGAGCTTTCAATTTTCCCAATTACTTTTACAACAAAATCTTATTTCAGGTCTCTTTATCTCGAATCTTTACGGAAGTAGCCGACGTGGAGCGGAAGTTTTGGCGATGATAGTAGATTCGTCTTGTCTCTTTCGCTCTGCAGCTCTAACTTAACTTGGCTCTTTCTGTTTCTATACATCTTTAACCAGAACTCTATCGGATGCGCATTATTCGACTTTAAGTCTTTTATGATCGGCGGCAGGCTTTTCTACGTTTATTATATCTTCAACCATGAGTTCTATGGGAGGCGACCGTCACTGTCTCTACGTCTGGCACCCTATTGGCATTGCTCACGGTTGGGAACTCTTTTCCATCAGTCGTTACATCACGACTGCAACTTAAACTGCAACAACAACTCATATCCCGATTTTTATACTTGTCCCAAATTCTCTTGAGGAATGTTGAGAGACCTGGGGTATCTTATGCAGATCAAATCTTTGACCAATGAAATTACTTCCACCTACACATTTCAAGGGGTGGGTGGGTTGGTTCAACCAAGGACCAGCAATCTCTCTTCTGACGTAATCTGTCTTCGTCCTTTTCTTCTTAATTCAACTGATTACGTCAGCAAATCTGGCCTTTAGCTTGGAAACTTTAACTCCAGTGAGATTTATAATTCATTTTTTCTCGTAGTCAAATCTTGACCTTCTTAAACTCATCAAAGGTTTTAGACTAATTTTTTGACTATAGCTATTTTCCACTTCCCCTAGCCCAAAATCCGTTTCTGAATAATAATGCAAAAAATATATTTCCTTTCTTCCCAAATTTGAGCTAGTTTTTCTGTTTTTTTTTTTTTTGGATATTACAAATATTAAATATTTCTAATCAGAGCTCATATCGCTATTTGCAATAAACTGCAAAATCAATAATACCCCTACTATGAATTTCTTTCACGCCGATTGCTTTCTGCCCATGATTGAAACCCGACCGAATTGGTGTCAGTCGGCGATTCTACCTCTGAGCTATGGACGCTCGGTAGAAGGAGGCAGATATTTCATTAAAAAATATAGTCATATTAGGTCTATTTATTTTGTAATAATCTTTTCTAGTTCTCTAATTATCTTTTTGATGGGTAATTTGTATACATCAAGGAAGGCGCTGTAGTTTTTCTTGACCCAACTACTTGATCCCAATAATATCATCAGAGATGGATTGCGAAGACAAACTATTAAAATTATTATTTTTTCAGACGCTTTCAGCCACTTCCCTGGCCATTTATTATTGTTATATTTTCGATGTTGTCATTTTTCTTACATTTTGCCTGTAACGTAATTAATTTTGGGTTTTTGACTAAGAGCATTCTTTCAAAGCTTTCACTTGCAGTTCACAAACTGTAAATTGTGTGAGCATCATGCTATTAACAAAAAGACTGCAAGTCTTTAATTTCCGCTATCAAATAATATTTGTTTGATGGAGGGAGAGAATTGTTTGATATACAGCGACACTCTTATTATGAAATGCATTTCCAAAAGCATCACCTACCATCAACCGTATATTATTTAATGTGTTTGTCCGTCTCTCTCTTTATATATATATATATATATATATATATATATATATATATATATATATATATATATATATATATAAATTCTGGCTAGAAGCAATCGGGTGTCTAACTGTACTGATGAACTGTGATAGAGTGAAATTGGACTGTCTGGGGATGACTATATATATATGGCAAAAATAAAACATGTAGCAATAAACACGCCTTATGTGTCAACGCATACATTTAAGAACCATAAATTAAAAAGACATATATCATCAGATCGTAAACCGGGGCCAATTATCACTTTAACAAAGATCGAAAAAGTCAAACCCTACTATCGGTTAAAGAATACACATATAAACCATACACACACATACATACATACATATATACATACATACACAAACACACATATACACACGCACACACACAGACTCTCACTACAATTAACGACAGCAGTAGCTGCGACAAATAACCATACATAGAAAGGTACAGTCCATAAGCGGACTTGAAACAAGCTCTCCTACCATTCTGAAGATGAGATTTTGATCTCGAAATATTCCTGAATAATAAATAGATAATAACCATTACCAAACGCATTATGTTAGCCTTCAAAACCTACCCAATCACCATATGTTTTCAGCATGAGTGTGTGGAGTAGTTTGAAAATAAAGTTCTAACCATAAGCTTTGAAACATCAAAAGAAAAAGTCCTTTTCATATTAAAAAACTATTCATATTTAAAAAACACGCACTCAATATTTTATCTGCTTAACTTTAAAACTAATGCGGGCCTAAAACGTCCCTCTCTTGTGTCTGTTATTGATTCTGATTTTGTCGTCCATTTTGTCGTACAATATATATGATCTATTAATTTTATTTTAAAAAGCAATTTATAGATCCTCATTAAAGCAATATTAGAAAACAAATTTTATCTTTTTCAGAGTATGATTAAAATCACTTTGAAAATTACTTAATGATTCAGGAATATGCTCATTCCTTGTTTTATATTATCTGTTAAATACCAAGTAGTAAGTTAAGTCTACGCTGTTATTTGATATATTAATCACTATTTTAAAATGGTTAGGGGCCGAACAAGTGTTACAATCCCACGTTATGAACAAAAGCGGTTTCCATGCTCCTCAAAGCCTCCTAATCAGATGCCTTGCTGCCGTATATAGTTTACCGGCATAGCTCCACAAAAACAAGGAAGAAACTGTTGGAATAGGTGTGATGGTTGCATTTAGTTATATCAGCAGTAAAAATGCTGGATTTAGATGCTAATCTAGTAGCACGCTTAGATTCCTGTTGTCAGATTACCAGGTTAGAATGCGTTACCATGAAAATATTTGTAGAATAACCACCGGGATGTCACGCCACGTCACGTCGATGAGAAAATGACTGAAGTCGGGATGCCCAGTCATGACCGATTACATTGCAGTTCTTTCTTTGGATTTTGTCGGGAACTTCGAGATAAATAGCAGGAACCCCCGACCAAATAGAACAAATAATATTCAATGCAAAATTAAATAGTAAATTTGTAAATGTGCAAGATAATTTCAGGCGAAAACAAATCTTCTGTTTCAACACAGTGACCCAAGATTATTTGCAGTTATTAAACAGATGTAGACACTCTACGTACCTGAGGCCAATAAGGCGCTGTGTGTTGCGGTCCCAGTGTCTAGTTTTAGCCATGCTAATAGCAGACAGAAATGTTTATCTATTGGGATATTATAAAAGCAATTTTGTTTTGAAGGCTTTAAAATGTACAAGTCATTTCTTGCCACATTTAACCATTGATTGGTTTGAGATCAGACGGGTTTGCTATAGGGAGAAGAGCATTTGAAAATCGATGCGCTGATTACATTTATTTCACCAGTTAACATTCGGCTTTTGCTCCCGCATCAACGAAATTCAGTAGTCGAGATTCCAAAATGAAAAGAAAAAAAGGATTAAATATATTGACAAAATGTATAAATATTTTTTAAATGGCAACAACCTATGCTGGGCAGTAAAATAACAAAAACACAAATAGCCAGAGCATGTGGAAGAATTAGCAACATGAAAACTTTATCCATATGTCAGATGAGGAAAACTTAATCAGCAAGATAGAATGTAGCGATTGACATTGCATTTAATTTTTTGTAAAATACGTTGGCTAGAACACATGGAATCGAAAAAGAGTTCAACAAGGGAGAAGTACAAGAAGAGAAACTGTTAACCTAAAATATATGGTTGTATCTAGAAAGCTCATTTGTTAATTTATATGATTTCGACAACAATATTTTACTGAGCTTGAATTAAACAGGTCTAGCTACCATAACGACGAGCTCAACCGAGCACTTAACATAAAAATATTTATAAAAAAGACGCGGTAACCTTACGATGGTGGGAAAGTGAATGAGGCCAAAGCGCGAGCTCAGGACTAATAATATTGTTGACTGTTCTATATAAATGGAAGACAGTGTTATTTGTAAGTTCCTTCGAAAAACTGTTCAGTGAGGTTATTGTAAGAGCATAAAGTGTAGGGCAAAATGTAATGAGGGTATTTAGCCTTGACCGTGCATGAAATAGATAAAGATTGTAGTATGCATGGAAGCAACCTTTCGGGTGTTTTTTCGACAATATCAAATTTCAATGGGGAAAATGCAATTTGAGTTGAAATTCCTTCTTGTCAATCAATGCGAGGGAGATCACGATTAGTTGAAACTCTTTACATGACATGGCGCGTCTTAACTGGAATCGTTTTGAAGTGATAGATCTGATGTATGTATGTCGGGGTAAAATTTTGCCAGAGAAATAACGATATAGGTGCAGGCATCATTTCGTTTAGGAAAGAAGAAGCAGGGTGAAAAAATCATAACCCAGAAGGGTGCTTAGTTGATTTTGAACTCTGAAAAGTTAGGAAAAAGCAACGACAGAAGTTATATGGCAGCATTAATACAATTTTGGTCAGAACTGTATTGTATTGAAAAGAACGTATCGAACGTATTGAAAAAGAGAAGCCACAGAGATAAGCATTGTAATTACAAAATAAATAAATATTATATTGACTTCATAAGTCAACAAAAAGAATACATTAATGTCCACAAGAACACATAGCCCAGTTATTTGTTAGTTACAGTGACCTGACCAAAAGAGTTCTGAGTTCAAAACATGGCTACTTGGAGAATTTTGGATTAAAAGAGAGAGAACTACATGAAAAGTGGCATCCCACATAGAACAAGAACGATCTACCCCCGTGATCGTAATAAAGGGTTCGATTCAAAATATTCCTAGCACTTGAAGAAGGACGGTGCATACAACGACGTTTTCATCTGTGATATGGATAACGTTTCATTTGTAATATTGATGACGTTACATCGTAAACATGTCGATAAAGATTAAGACAAGAGTCCGAACAAATAAATATGTAATGTAAATGTGTAAATAATGTAAAAAATGCAAATATAATAAAAATTGAAACGTGTTTCAATTTCTTCTTCGTGAGAGAAACGTTTTCAGTTGTTCCGATTTTGTTGTACTAGCGGCAAAAAAGTTGTACAAAATAGATGCCGGTTAGGTAAGCTGAGAAAAATAAAAGAAATGAAAAAGATGAGAATAAAGCAAAAACGAAGAATGACACGTTTTGCAGGTGTTAATGAAACCTAGGCAGGAATTTTTGAACAACACTGACGTTGATTGCATCCAGCTGTTTTGTGTTTATTTATTACTCGAATGTTTTTCCAATGTGCTAAACTCTAAAGGCAAAACAATTACGAGAAAAAATTGCTTAAAATATGACTTTTCATTTCTAATATTGATAACGTTACCAGACTGAAGTAACTTAACACGACCTCTAAACTAACGGTCGGAGTTGATAAAAAAAAGCATTCTTAGAATTTACACACACTAGAATTAAACAGCACATACCTTTATCTGTCGCTGTCTGTCTTTCTTTCTTTCTTTATATATATATATATATATATATATATATATGCACATATATACATAAGTTTTTAAATTACTTAGTTTTTGGTCATAAGTAAATTAGAACAGTACACAGTTGTATTAAAAATTATACAGACAATAATATTGCAGAACTTTTGAATATTTTTCATTTGTAAACGAGTTATTAAGCGACCTGTTAAGATCAGATGTTTCAATCACAGATCTACATTGAAACTAGAAAACTAAGAATTGTACAAAATTGGCTAGCCACGTGTGGAAATTGAAATTAAAATATGAAAAAGAAAGACATAATGTGGATTATATTGAGAACAGCCAAGTCTAACAACAGAAGCAGACTGTGCCACGAAAAATGTTAGCTATTATGTTATACTTAAACAAAATTTAATTAATGAATGAAAGAACAGAAATTATGACTAAGTGTAACCATAACTTAAAATACCTATTAGTGACATGCAACCATAGATGAAAACGTTAGAACTTCTTTCAATTTTAAAAATTGCCCGTTCAAAAATCACCGTTACATGAGTGTTCTCAAAAATAACTCAGTTAAATAAATTACAAACATTGTGTTTGCTTATTTTTAATAAAATTCTTTCATACTCACGGATAATCTTTCGCGTATTATAATTGAAAGATGAAAATGTTACAGCTCGTTTCCGATATCTTTCAAATATAATATGTGAAAGATTATCCGTGAGTATAAACGGATTTAAATAAAAATAAGCAAACACAAGATATAATCTGACATATATATATATATATATATATATATATATATATATATATATATATATATGTCCGTTTATGTGCAAGCAACATACCCAGGTATACAATTATAATGAAATTGTTATACCAGGCATTAACACACCGGTTTCACAGAGGAAATCGACTGCCGATAATATATATATATATATATATATATATATATATATATATATATATATATAATGTCCGTTTATGTGCAAGCAACATACCCAGGTATACAATTATAATCAAATTGTTATACCAGGCATTAACACACACCGGTTTCACAGCGGAAATCGACTGCCGATAATATATATATATATATATATATATATATATAATGTCCGTTTATGTGCAAGCAACATACCCAGGTATACAATTATAATCAAATTGTTATACCAGGCATTAACACACCGGTTTCACAGCGGAAATCGACTGCCGATAATATATATATATATATATAATGTCCGTTTATGTGCAAGCAACATACCCAGGTATACAATTATAATCAAATTGTTATACCAGGCATTAACACACCGGTTTCACAGCGGAAATCAACTGCCGATAATATATATATATATATATATATATATAAAACGCAGTTTACTGCTACTAGCGCGCAGGATGTTACATGAGAGGAAAGTGATGAAAATGAGTGAAAAGGGAGTGTCAGAAAGTGGGTAAAAGAAGGATGAGATTACAGATGAGAATGGTGTCGACGAAGAAAGAAGCATGAGAGAGAGGATGCAAGTCAGTGAGATAGGAGATGACTATTGACTTTACATTTAAACTCCTAAAGATTGTAGCTGTCGGAGAAGCAAGTAAACGGAAGGGTGTTCCACAGGCGGGAAGTGCGAGAAAAGAAACTGAGGAATAGAATTTGCATTTACATTTTATTGGTTTCACAGTAAAATCGTAATAACAATTTGCTAATCTTGTGGCTTGAGTAAATTTTTACATAGAGGGCACCAAAGAGCTAAGTTCATAGGAACAGAAGCCGTGAAAATATTTGTAGAAGAGACACAGTGAAACCTCCCCATTTCGCCGGTGAGAAAGTGACTGTATCTGAGCTACCAAATCGCGATCGATCACATTACAAATTCTATGTCAGATTTTGTCAATAGCCCCTAGTATTCCAATGCACGGGCAGATGGTAGATTTATATATGTGCCGGATGTTTTTAGACGGGAAAACTTGCTGGCCCGACACAGATAACCGACTTTCTTAGCAGCAGATTTAGCTATGAATTAGATATAGTCATTCCATTTGAGGTATGGTGAGAGAGTTAATCAGAGGATGCACAGTGTTTTGCTATCAGACAGATTAGCCTGAGCCATGCTAAAATTGCGTTTGAGAGATTGCCCTGTAAACTACGTCAAAATTAAAATAACACTGACTTGTCATTTTAGCAGATATATTTACTAAAATTGCACAAAACTATTTTGAAATAAGAAAGATGGAATTTATTTGATATAATCGCCATTTGCTTCTACCACGACCCCGAAACGACTTCCAACTCTAGTGCAAATCTTCCGGACGGTCACCTTGTTTAAGTTAATGAATGCCAACATATTTTTGCTTTTAATTCATCTTTTTTTAAAATTCTTTTGTTGGTCTCTCGGTAAACTTCGCCCTAGATCTGATAATCAAAGAGGTCGTAGTATGGGGCTTTAGGTGATCAGAAATAATGGGGGTGAAGTTGTCAGAGTTTTTCTCATTGTGTGACATGGTACTTAGTTATGTTGCTAGATAGCATCTTCTAGAAACCACTCTCTTTATCTCATATCTCCTCAATGCTGTTGAACTAGACCTTCGTACTGAGTTTGAGGTTAGTTACCAACAAATTCTAATGTTCTAATCAGAACGATCAGAATGTTCTTATGGAGTGCCATACCTTCATAATCATCATTAGATTCATCTAACACTTTCTTAATTCTCTGCAGTGTCCTCAGACTGAAAACACAATCACTCTGAATTGTCCATAATTGGGCTTCTGGTGCAAATGCGAATGAGTACAGCATGCCGTTTCTAATTCAATAGATAGATAGATAGATAGATAGATAGATAGATAGATAGATAGATAGATAGATAGATATGACAAAAATAACAAAAGAAGTAGTTATTGTTATAAGGAGCCTTTCAACTTGAACCGTTTTATTTGATTACTTGAACGTATTTCTAACTTACAACTCTATGAGATTCTATGAATCTATGAGATTCGAAACGTTTGCTAGAAAATTGCTAAAATATGACATTTCAAAATTTGCATCCCCACTAAAACGCAGAGCTGGAATTAAGAAATAAATTTTCAACAAACTATATGTGGGCATTAGTTCAAATGTAAATTTTATAAATATTATTCAGTTTTAATTGAAAAAGAAAACGGATATGTTGTTGTATTTCAAAAAAGAAGAGCAAGAGAAGCTTATAACTTAATCATATAAATATAATCATTTTAACTTTAAAATGATGAAACATTGCTGGTAATCTACTATTATGGAGGAGTGTGAATGAATGTGAGAAAATGTTCTGACTTATTAAGGGGCGAGGACAATAAAAGAACAAGCATTAAAAGATAGGATATCCACATTGATATTGCATTTCAATTAATGAAGATCAAATTGCCATGAACTCAACAATCCTTAAGGGTTTTCCACGATCCAGCTGGACGATCAAAAACACTGGCGGCACATGACTTACGGTTATATCTAGCAATTTCAACTGTAAATAGATGAGACCTTACCGCCAATTTAGTACTGCACTGAAATCCATGAAGTAAAGTTACCATTGAGAGATGATCACCTGAACAACTATAATGAAACTGTTTATAGAAAATAATATAAAGAAAAACTAGATTATGCGAGTCAGAAAATGTCTTAAGATGAGATGCCACGTCAGGACAACTGACACTGCAGATTCTTCTTTCTGTTTTATAATAATAATAATAATAATAATAATAATAATAATAATAATATGTAAATACACGGTGGACGCATCAGATCAAATTTGGTAATTAATATTCTGTACATAAACGAATGGTAGATTTATAATTAGATTAAATCCATATGGAAAAATTATATTCCATTTGGCTTCGAAGAAGCATCTTAAATCCTCAAGAGACAGTCTTCCTGTAAGTTGCTCTAGTGATCATCCTACCAAGTCAAACACATCACAGCAATTGAAACCTAAGCATTAGAATTTTATTTTACATGTTATCTGTTGTCAGGATTTAACTCGTCATAATAAGGTCGTTGGATTACATCTAAATTTTAAAATGACCTAACAACGCAATAATCATTAAAGACTTAACAAAGCTACAAACCTGAAAGTAATAATGGACAAGATACAATAAATTATGACAATGATGTATGATAGTTATTAGTAGTTGCAGATTGTAAACATATCTTATAGATAAATGTCGTAGAAAAAATGAAATTGAATTTCGATGTATATCATTATAAATGTTCTTATAATTTTGTATAGATTTACGGGAACAAATATAAATGCACGCAGTGCAAGATAATATTTCAAGTTTCCTAAATCAATTTTTTTTCATTAATCATTTATACATTTTGCTGGTACGATAGAAAACATTTTTTAAAGGAAAGCCATTTATAAACATTTTCAGTCAAAGAAAATAGTTTTGTTTTCAATGTGTCTTGACCATTGATGTTAGGATCATTATTGACAATCAAAAGACAGGGAGCTCATTGTATAACTTGACTTAAATCAAAGTGGACACGTGAATTCATTGCAACCCGCAGCGAGTCGTGAAACAAAAATGTTTCGTTTTCAATGTGCTTTTACTGACGTTGTTAGAATCATTTGCAACAATAAAAAAAGAAAGCTTATTGGATAAGGTGATATAAATCTAAGTGAACTTGCGAATAAGTTGCAACCCCGAGCAAATCGTGAAGCAAAAATGTTTCGTTTTCAATGTAACTTGACCAATTCTGTTACGATCTGTTCCTATGATAAAAAAAGAAAGCTTATTGGATAACACGATATAAATTGAGGTGAACAGGTAATCATATTGCAACAACCAACGAATGGTGAAACAAAAAACATTTCGTTATAAATGTGCTTGACCAAATATGTTATGACCATTTGCGACAGTCAAAAGACAGGAAGCTCATTGGATAACGCGATATAAATCAATGTTGACACTTGGATAAGGTGCGATTCCAAACGAATTGTGAAGCAAAAAATATAACGTATGACAGTCATGATTAACTTTGAAAAACTTGCATGCTTTGGGCTGGGATATATTTGGCAACGGCACACGAATATAGAGAGATCCGTAAATATTCATAGCAACATCTTAAATCCTTTTTACATATAAATTCATAGCTATTGTTGCAAACGGAATGAATCAAACAACATCCAGAATTAGACACGTTGCTCTTTGTTCGAAATGTTTTTACCGTAGTCTTTGCCCGATTAAATTGTGTATTCTTAAATGAATATCGAATAACATTAAATGTTCGCCTATATCTGGTTGATGTGAATAGTTTCGCCTATAGTGCATTGTTGCCGGAATATGACGTGTATTATGTTAAATTTTACCAATTTTTATATTTAAGGTAAATAAACTCAGGCTATTATAGAATGAAATCTTCATAGCATATTAATTTATATTATCGAATAAACGAATATAAATGTAGAAGATTTATAGGAAATTAGAAGTAGCACCAAGTAGAATGTACACAGCGTTTGCTCAAGTCAAGGGTAGTAAACTTGCGACTCAAAATTGTCCAAAATGTTTTCCAAAATTACGGTGGCTTATTTTATTAATAGTTTGTTTGACAATAATGTCAACCTTGTAAAAAGGCCAAAGACAACTCGAGGTAGAACGTTACAGAGTGGATATGTTTGGAAGATAACCGTTAATCCTAGGTATGAACAGATTTAGTTTGTTGGGATCGGAGAAGCAACATCAAGATATTTGCTTCCACAAGGCAGTGGTTGAAAAGAAACGGCTGGAAATTATACAACAATTTGGTCAAATCACGGTTTATAAAAGCCTTGGTTAAATAAACTAAAATGTGACTTGACCCAAATAATAGTAAGCCAGTAAAAGAAACACTTGGAATTTTGAATTACTAAAGGAAATCAACTGATACTGAGATATTAAAAAAGCTGTAGTAATTGGAATTCGAACAATCTACACCTCATGGGCTATATAAAATGTTTGGTTTGAATTTTTAAGGTCGATGACGAACAAGGTTGGAGCAGAGAACAGTCGAAACGTTCCAACATAGAAATAAAGGTGAGGATGAATTTTCTAACGATGCCAACAGTCGAATTTAACTCAACATGTTTTTTGTTATTGTTAATGTTTCTTCTTCTTGTTCTTCTTCTTCTTCTTCTTATTATTATTATTATTATTATTATTATTTTGTGAATCAATTATATATACTTAACTTTTTATAGGGCACTACATAGGACAACTACTGGGATCATGAAATCCGGGTTCAAATCTCTCCGGAGACGATTAGCAGGAAAGTGAATTATTGATATAATCAGTACATAAAGGGCAATCCTAGCGTGCGGCACCTTTAGAAAGTGCCTCAAAACTATAACTCGGGTAGACCCAAGCTTTGTTATGAAATTGGTTAGACGGGACTCATTAAGAGCCGCCAGAGTTTTGGAAGATATCTTGAGAATTCGTTGACAATCTTCCGTGAAATGGTGTCTCTCATATAAAAAAAACACCCGGGTGTAGGGCCGGGGATCCATATATGTATTGGCCATTGAATGACGTCCACTCACAGCAACAGGGTTATAGCACAGCATCGGTTGACAGTGTCGGTAACATTGTCGATGGATTTTCGACCAAACATTTATTGTCCAAAAGATACAGATGAATATCCGATTCGTCATATCAGGGACTATAAATAATGCTTTCCTAATACAGATGATATAATAAAAATGACCCGTTATAAAGTTAAAGAAAAATTCAATTGGTTAAAATAAATTCTTGAAAATAAGTGAAATCTACTGAAATTATTTTTAGCAGTTAGATTTACATACACCGAAAATAATATTCTTGTTTTCTTTCTGGAGATGACATTTGGCTAGTGTTACTGCAAACGCTGGTTGATGATATTCTGTCGTGTCAACGATTGTTGAGTAATTTAATCTTAAATTTTGTACTGAAAATGAAAGCTTTCTTAATGGAATTTCACATGAAAAATCAGTGTCACCTCACTTGAAATGTATTTTAAAAATATATATATAATAGAAATATAATAAATTCAAAACAGAATACAAATAACATAATAAAATTAATCTGAAACCGAATATCTGCCAAAAAATATGTATTTGCAAAACTTGAACAGTTGCTCCATTATTTGGTAGATTAGACAATTTCACAATCGAGAATTTCTTCACGTTTACATAATAAAGTAGCCAATAATTTCGGTTAAATTTAAATTTCTTGCTTAAATAAATAGGACGAGGTGGAGCAAGTGAGTACTCATCACAATTAATAACTTAACACAAATGGATTTCACTAAAACTTTAGAACGTGCTTGATATAATTCAATAAATATTTCCAGTTCGAGGCTTTAAAAACGAAATTTCATTAAACCGATATTATCCAACTGCTTATCTATATTTTTATGTAGAAATGTGTGTATCAAATGCGACATGGAATTTGAAAATATAAAAATAATAAAGAAGTTTCCTTAAATATGCATTTATTTTTACAAGATTACATTGCCTAGTAAGCTATATAAAAATAAAGATTTTTGAATATAAAACATTCCTAAACTTCAACTCTGATAATTTGGGAGGTACCTAGTATTTCTTTGGCATCAGTGTGTCACAGTGCATCAGTTGTGGCATGCTGCATTGAACGATCGAAGCCAAATGTTGTGGTGAAGTGCAAACTGTTAAAAGGCCAGAACGAGCAATTTGTTTTACTTGGGTGAGTAAAAGCTGAAAAGTAGGGTTTTTGTCAAGTTATTTATAAAAAAAACAGCATATTCTAATTTTATCGATTGGTTTACGAAATTAAACTAACGTAGATTTTGTAAAGCTCACTCGAAGATATTAGCGATAACTTCAACAATACTAAATGATGTGTGGATTCAACAACCGTCAGCATGTTGCAAAAAATCTAATAACAAAAACAATGTCTAGGAAACAAATCACGTCTAATTTATTTCATCAATATGTACAGCAGAACCAAACAATCGAAATAATAATGTTGAATAGGCCAGGTTCTCGGTTACAAAACAGTTATTGTTTCCGGCCAATCTTCTCCTAAGTCAGTATATATCTTCGCCCTGAATAAATAAGAGTGTTCATGAAACGATCATGTAAATCCGGTCTAATTCTTCGCAGCAAAGATGATGTCAGTGTATATCATGATTTATCGAATAAAACATTGCAGTTTCAGCTTCGTAATGGATTAGGATGTCCTAAAAGATTTGCATTCAATGTTTTTTCCTCTCCATGCATGTGCATGTGCCGGGCTCACTTCACATTAATTTTCCGATATCACGACGTTGCCAAGGTCCTTCAAAAAGTGCAGAAAAGCCGAAACCATCTGCGTATATTGTTAGCTAGTCGTCGGCCGCGCTCATCGCAAATGAAGGGATTGAGGTTCTCTTTATTTCATGGGATTTAGAGATGTGGAATAGTGATTCAACAGATACAAAAAATAGAAGGACTACTGATTGAGACCTTTAATAGGAATGCTTGAAATGAAGATTAAGAGGAAGAGCAAGGTAACGATTAACACTATAGATTATACTGTCCATGGTAGTATACCCACGAATCGTCTTCACCAATAGAATGGTTCTTCACAAAAACATGTGAGAGTAAAAACTTTCTCTTTATAAATAGAAAAGGGAGAATGAAAGCGATTCGAACCCATAAAATGAAGAAACCTCAAAGTATGTCAGCTCACATTCACTGTTTTGCCATCCTATAAGTCCAGCAAATCAAGAATTGTCTGTAGAAAGTCGATTACCCAAAAACTATTGGTCGTTACTTTATCTATATTTAAGTGTTTTGCTCTTACATGTTGCCAATTTATTATGATGGGTCTCTTTTAAAGTTAAATTATGTTATGCCTATGTAATAAAAGCGTGCATTTGGAGTCCCTGAAACGAACGTGGTTAAAATACGAATTGGATTATTTCTATCTTTAAACATTTTATAGTCTTTCACGCACACTGATCTGAAAATCTTTAGAATACTAGCAAAACATCAATAAAAAGATTATAAGTTACGCTCGTGATATTCAACTCAACATGCTTCAAAGAAAGGTTTTGACCATATATATATATATATATACATATATATATATATATATGAGAAAAAGTATGGTACTGATTGGGCGCTCCAAGATAGCTACTATGTTTTTCATTTGTTTCTGCGTAGTTGTAGTCGTAGCAACGTACCCCGTGTTCTTTGTGAATATGTTTCCCCTCGTTTCTCTAGTCAGTCTCTATTCATGCTTGTCTACTAATTTGCATACGATACTATATTAGCAACAAAAAAGTGCTCAAAACAAAAATCGATGAAGAAAACGGAAAGCAAATTATATATAATAATATGCTACCCGTGTTTCGACCGTTAAGCATTGCCATGTATTACATGAGAAAGACAGCAAAATATCACTTCATATAAGAGACTAACGGAAGTTAAGGAGTAGTAGTGTGAGAAAGTGAGGAGGCACAAACCACAGAAAAAAAGAAAATACTAGACGAAAATAAAGAATATATATATATATATATATATATATTAGTTTATTAGTGCTAATGTTTTCTCATAAAGTGCTGGATATTGGTCGATATCAAGGTAAGAATGAAGAAAACTTACTCTTAAGAGTGAAGATATTACATTAACACCTTCACAGAACTTCATGTTCTATATGACTGCAAAATAACCACGCTCATGTAAATTTATATATATATACATATATAAAGGAAAACTCAACACGTCATTTAGATGGCTGAATATATACGGCAATGCAACCATTATCTATCTATCTATCTATATATATATATATATATATATATATATATATATGATCGCAAACCTTTCTACTAGTTATATTTTTAAGTCATCTCATGAATACCTTCAAATCCTTATTTCTACGAGACCAAACAATGCCACCCTCGACTCGCGTGATGTTGAAAATCTATTTACTAATGTAACTGGTGCGGAAAGTGTTGACATATTAGTTAATTCTGTATTTAAACTAAATACAATCTCACTCCCGTCTATCATTTCTAATATTCTTAAAGAAACTCTTATTTACACTCACCACTAAGATGCATTTTTACACCATCATGCCAATATTTACACACAAACTAATGGTGTACGTATAAAAAACCCTCTTCGTCCGTGGTTTTCAAAATTTTATATATCCTATATTTGAAAACACCGTTTCTTTAAAATCTTACCAAATCAAAAATGATACGTTGATGATATTTTTCTTTTTGGCTAACAACAAAATTGAAAGCGATAAATTTAAATCTACTTTTGAAAAAAATCTCTTTGCAATTTCATAGATGACATTAGCCAAAAACCAAACTCCTATTTCTATATGTTCTTCTAATAATAATACTTTCCTTACTTCAGCATAGAAAAACACTCAAGCAAAAATTATTGACACCATAATTCTATTTGTCACTGACCTCTTCGATACAAAATTGAGGTCATTAAAACTTTCTTCACGAGAAAGTACGACAATTAATCTTGTCAGTTCTTTTTCTCAAATAACTTTATAATTTTGAAACAAACGCTTGTTACAACAACGGCTTTCCAAATTATTTACTTGACTACCATATCAAACTTTTTTTCGTAACTTAATCAACAGCATATTCATATCCCTAAACAATTACATTGGGTAAACTACCACAAAACTGACATGAAAATTTACATTGAACCTTTCACACAACAATTCCATCCAATCTCATTTAAACATACACTGAGATCTTCCAGGACCTATCCATGATATACTTGTTGCTAATATATACATAATAGTGATATCCACATGCAAACGAAGACTAAAACACTGGAGGCATTATAAATTAATAATAAGAAATCCTACACTTAATAACATCAAAAATGAACATGGGAACAATGTGCTTTTCCGTTCTCGAAACTTTACATGCACATAACACTATATACATATTCTTTACATATGTTTATTTGCAAGTAAAGCTAAACTAATACTTAATTGTGGATAAAGATATAGCTGAGAGCGCTCGAAATTACAAAACGTTTAGACAATTCTAATATAATCTGAGTTCTGAAAAGAAAAAAACATAAGAACATATAAATATCTCTCTCACTCACTCTCTCTCTTTTTCTCTCTCTCTCTCTCTTTCTCTCTCTCTCTCTATATATATATATATATATATATACAATTTAAATAAATTAGTCAATTTCTACCTATTTAACTTTTATATTATATTTCAAATTTTTTATCAAGTTGTTTTACATCGGGATTATTTATCTTTGGTGAATTTCTACTGTCATAGTCATTGCCAAGGATACTGAGGGATCAGGAAGTTAAATGTTCAAAGTTTGACGGAATCAGAAATTATAATTAAAAGTTTACGTCACCTGAAATCTGTAAAAGAAAAAAAGAAATGATTGAGGTTTTATTCGTTCTCCCTCCTCTCTCTCTCTCTCTCTCTCTATATATATATATATATATATATATATATATATATATTTATATATCTGTACTCTCATCTAATTTGCCGGCCCTTAAATCTCAAAATGATTTGGCGAAGTTTGAGGGTTTAACTATTTTTGCGTAGAGAATTTCAATGTGTGTCATCTCTCATACACACTGCCGATCTTTTCATAGATTAAGCTCATGTAATATCTGAAACAGATTCACCCCCATAAAAAACACCGAAGATAAGATATTTAAAAATAATAGATATAAATAATTCTAAGTAAATAGTATATATATATATATATATATATATATATATATATATATATATATATATACCAGTTATTTTATACACTTTTTCTAGAAGCTTCGATTAATTATGCATAAACATTCATCATCTCAGTAAATGTTGTCAACGATTATATCTTGTTGTGTAAGCATTATTTTGAAACCAAATACAATGCATTCCATATTTCTTTTAGATAATCTGAATACGCATCAAAGATGCGATTTTTCTCTGTACCACCTCGCTACGCTATTCTCTGGCACTGAGAACAGGCTTTTGAGAAGGCTAACATACAGAAATAACACCTTTTATTAAGCAATCTGCTCCTATTTTTTATTCGTCACACGACGCATTTTCTTTTTGGAATTAGACACTAACCATTTTCACAACGTGATCAATTAAGTAAACGTCCACATAGAAAGGCTGGGTCATTTAAACCGTAATTTAATGGTGCCCGTTCTCTTAATGCAAAGAAATTATTTCTTGCGATATTAAACTGGTAAGTACTACACGGACTGTTTAAACAATATAGCATTGATACATACTTTCATGTCTTTATGCGAATTAACCTGTATACCATCTGAACGTTGCAGCAGATATCCTGTCAAAACGGAGATATATTTTGTGGTGCCTCTCGATTCCATGATGAAGTGTACTGTTACACCAGAGTTTTCTAATGATTAACCAGATAGATTTTGATATATTTCATTTGGGGTTTTTCCCTCTCATTAAGCGGTTTTGTCACCTTCTGAAATATGTGCCAAACTCGCACCGTCCATCTAAAATGTAAATAATTCATTTTATCGTAGGAGGAACCTATTATCAATCAGTTACTTATTAGCTTGACTGGCTCTTGGGCTTTTCAATATGCAAACACTTATTTTAAAAATTACTCCATTTTTATTTTTATGGATAACATCTTGAATAGGATTCTTACATATTCTTAGAACATACCTAAAAAAATCTAAAGAAATGCTTTCTACTTCTCCAGAAAATCTCAAAAATATATATGTCAAGGGGTGTTCTCGCTTGTCTATTTCTGGATTTCTTGGAATTTCAAATATATTATACATTATAATTCTATTTATTAAGATGTATTGATTGGTGGTCTATTATTTATCGTCATGATACAAACCATTTAAATTGAGTTACTAAACACAATAAAGTTCACAGACACACAGACACACACACACAAATATGGACTCACGCCGATTCAGTCGGGTTTCAATCCTGGCTTAGGAAGCGAACGGAGAAGCCGTACTGATGAGCTGTAATACAGCGATATATAAATCTGTCTGCGGATGACTATAGTATTTACGCTCTCACACACCCTGATTGAGCACTCTGGAAGAGTGGGAGACTTTGTAAACATTAGCTACTTCGGCATATACGCATCGTTCATTCGATAATGAATTGGAGCTTTCTAGCTATTGGGCGTGTTTATACGCGCTAAAAAGCCTGCCATATTCTACCAGACTCTCGTAACCTAGGAGTAGAATCGCCGACTGACGCCGATTCAGTCGGGTTTCAATCCTGGGTTAGGAAGCAAACGGAGTCTAAGCCGTACTGATGAGCTGTAATACAGCGAAACATATCTGTCTGCGGATGACTATATATATATAGGGTGTTTCAAAATAGATGGCAAAACTTCAGCACTGTGTTCCCTATATCTAAATAATGAAAAAAAACTATATATGAACAAAGCTTCATTTATCAGTTATAGGCTTTTCAAGCATGTGATAAGCAGACTGCCTTTATCTTCCAGAGGTGATACCTAACTCGTTCAGCAGCGAAGCAGACAGCCGGTCAAATCACCTTTTTGCTGTTAACCGAAAAGGAATTCCCGCTTCTTTCTCAAGTTGGAAGTGTTGCTGAACAACTGTTTGTAATGCATGTTGATTGGACATGTACTCAAATCAATAAAAGTCATATATGCATTCGAGTATAGTTTGGCGGACTATAACGCTGTACTAGCTGGTAGTCTCTACCAGAATAGGTTCCCACTTCTATAATGTTCCGATAGCAGTACATTTGGGAATGTCCGCCTCTGTCGATATGGGACCTTCGAACATTGTGCTGGCGACAGTGGACGACCAAGGTATACGACGCCAGAAGAAAAAGAACAAATGCTGGATATTGTGCATGATACTAATGAAATCAACAAACAATATTTGGCAAGGCAAGTGGCAATTCCCCATTCGGAAATCTGAAGAGTATTGCGAGAACAGAAGTACCCATACAATCTACAACGTGTACATATGTTGTCACCAGGAGCTTACTCTGCACGACTTGTGTTCTGTCAATAGTTCTTACTGCGTCGCAATAAAATTTCAAACATTTCTGCTGAAGCACAGTTTAAAGGGAATGGAATAGTCAACTTCCACAATCAGCATGTATGGGCAAATAGAAATTCACAAATGCAATTCTTCTATCAAATTGCAAACATCTGTGCTGGTGTTGTTGGTGATAGGTTGTTAGGAGTTCATATATTTCCAAACAAGTTTACAGGTGCGTACAAGAGCTTCATGGAAAACAACATACCTGATTTCTTTGACAATGTTACACTGAACACTCATCAACAACTGAACTTCATGCATGATGATGCTTCCGCGCACTCCCGTCATAGAGCCCGCAGATACATAGATCGAAGGTTTTCAGGTCGGTGAATAGAAGACTAATTGCACGGCCTCCACGCTCACTAGACTTGTGGAGCTACATGAAATAGCTGTTGTATTCGTCTATGTTTAATGATGTGGACACTCTGCGCAACCGAATTATTGCAGGGTGCGAGACAATACGAAACACGCCAGGATTTGGGTGCGTTTTCGTGAAACCATGACACGTCAATGTGACGACTGTATTAGGGCAGATGGTGCGCATTTTGAACACTTACTAAAGACACTAGAAAACATTGTATGTCTCGGATATGGAAAATAAATGCATTCTGATTAGCATTAGTTTGAAAAACCTATAACTCGGAAAACCAAGTATTAGACATATGTTCATGGATTGTTTTTCATTATTTAGATATAATGAAAATACAGTCCTGATGTTCTGCCTGTTTTTAAAACACCATATATTTATGATTTATTTGTTGAAAGCTACTATCTAATGGATACTTATATTTGAGTTTATGCCCTCTTTTCATTATTAATGAATATTTATTTATTTATTTCTACCAGATTGAATATTCGAAAATTCACGTTAAACAAAAATGTAACATCCGGCAGAATTCAAACCTGGGTTCCTAGCGAATACTGTCATTAGATTTGATGTGATAGGGATCACATGGCTACATAGATTTTAATAATAACAACTGATCATCTACTCAGATATGGATAACCATTAAAAATATGTTTTAATAAATCAATTAAAATTAAATGGATAAAAATAGGTCAGATTTAATCAGTTACTTCTTTGATTATCGATTCAGAACAATTAATCACTACACCACTAGTATAGGAAAACAGCCTTCTCTGGTAATCTCACGAGATAACCCATCCGATGTTGCTTGACTTCGGTTATCGCACGTGAACTGCTCTTTCAACGTAAGTATATATATATATATATATATATATATATATATATATATGGCTCGTGGGAGCCGAAAGCTTAGAACCAGCCTAATAAAAAAACATCCAAATTCTTGTTAATTTTTGTCTTTATTTTCACCTGAAATTAAAATTAAAATACGAAGTTTAGAACGGCTCATGATTAAACATAATATATATTCATTGTCTGTTATACTTAACAATATATGGTTAGAAAGTATATATATATATATAATCTTAATGTAAAGCAGGCTAATTCCGATTTAAGAATTTTGTGAGGAGGCAGTTATAGTGTGGTCATATGTCCGGGTCAATTTTTTTATTATTTTTGAGCAGCTTGTAGTAATCCTATCAAAGCTTTTTCTGTACCTGATGTCGAACAGTTTGCGATAAAAAATGGTTAACAAAAATTATTTTATATGTAAAACTACAAAAAACAACAAAATGGCGTTAACATTATCACAACTCAACAATATATATATATATATATATATATATATATATATATATATATATATGACAAATTAGAATCTTACAAGTCAGAACATCGTAACGTTGCCCTCACGAAACGTCAAAGTTGGAATGAGTCTGCTCAGTTAAAATGAGAATGTCTGTGTGCTTATCAATGCTCTATCTCCGGATATCGAGGATTTTACGATAAAAAAAAACAACTTACCAAAATACATTTTATCAGTATAACACTGATAAAATGCATTTTGGTAAGTTTTCTTTTTTATCGTAAAAATCGCAGAAATAAACAACAACCTAGGCGTCAAACTTTATCGGAATTCAAAACTATATATATATATATATATATATATATATATATATATATCATAGAAGAAGGAAACCGTTGTGATCGAAATCTAGATATCATGTAAGGGAGGTGTATTTCGCTCAATGACTTACTGAATACTCAATGACTCTGATATTCATTTTTTGGGTTGTTTTTATTTGTGGATTGCCCACTATTTTTGCTCTACCATCTACTGGTCCAACCAGCGCATCTTTTGCTGATATACATATATATATATATACGTCCGTGACCAGATGCGTAGCAGTCTCCTCCGTGTCATCGGACAAAGTTAATAGATATTCTATTAATCACTTCATTATTCACTCTGGTTTTATCACCGATTGACTTGTAACATTTTTTCTTCATATATATATATAACTTCTTTTCGTCGGTGCGAAATGGTTTTATCTCCTCGTGTTCTCATGTGTGCACTCCTGTGTGTGTGTGTGTGTGTGTGTGTGTGTGTGTGTGTGTGTGTGTGTGCGTTTTGTCTACCTGCCGTGCTCATACGTCTGCCTGCGCTTATGTTCGTATGTTTAGAATATCATAGCTATTCTTTTTTCGCCGTAATTGTAAGATCATAGGTGACAAGACTATTCGTTGCTGAATGTTTCATGGTAAAATCGAGCTTGAAATATCATTCGTTTGTTCATATTATCGAAAATATAATATATTTATAGGTAAAAAGAGCTGGGTAATTGGCAGATATTGTTCGTAGATATAAGCAGTTTGGATACAAAAATCAACACTTCATGGTGACACATTTTCACACATTAACCGTGAAACTGTCAGTCTTGTCATGAGACCGGAGTTACTACACTTTTTGTAAGCTTTAAATATCGGATAATGGAGACACTTGCCTAATGCAATAAGGGGACCATCTTTATCCCGTTTTTATGTCTATTGTTTTTAAATAGTTATCTACCTGACCCAGTATTTACGTATATTTACGTATCATTTTATTATTTTAACGTATTTATTGATCATTTTTTAAATTTTTTTTTATACTATATTGCTTTGTAAATTCTGGTCTTGGAGAAGATTCAAAATATCAGTTTTCCAACTTTTCATAAACTGTACCTTGGGTTTACATAAAAAAAATACGAGCATGGTTGAATAATCGCTTAGCGTTGATTTAATCTGTATAGGAGTGATGATTTTCTAAGATCGAAAGTATTGGGCGCCCAGTAAGAATCAAATCACTGCACAATAGAGAAAAGGTGCCCAAAGTTTAATATATCTTGGGATTGTCTAAGAAAATCTGTCTAACTATTACTGAAAGTGGAGATGACTAAACTTTCATATGACTTAGGATTGTCTAAGAAAAGCTGTCTAAGTATTACTCCACGTGCAGGTGCCCAAATCTTTATATAACTTGGGATTGTCTAAGAAAAGCTGTCTAAGTATTACTCCACGTGCAGGTGCCCAAATCTTTATATAACTTGGGATTGTCTAAGAATAGCTGTCTAAGTATTACTCCACGTGGAGGTGCCCAAATCTTTATATAACTTGGGATTGTCTAAGAAAAGCTGTCTATCACTCCACGTGGAGGTGGATAAGCTTTCATATAACTTGGCATTGTCTAATAAAAGCCGTCTAACTATTAACTCCACGTAGAGTTGCCCAAACTTGGGATTGTCTAAGAAAAGCTTAGATTTGGCGCAAGGCCGAAATAAATGTCACCTAGAGATGGTCGAAAACACTACTCCGTTGTAATTATTCTTGCGGGAAAGGTTTCTATTCATTACACCGTATCTAAATGAACAGATCTTCAAAGGAATAAATAATTTTTATTGTGATGTAAAATAAATTGGCAGATGGCTAAACAGAGGGTGGTATATGTGTTGTCAACACCTTCAATCTTTGACATAGATAATCAGATTCAAGAACCCAATCACTCATTAGAATTTGTTCATTTACCACAAGAACTCATCCATCAACTCCTAATCTTAGATACAATGCCACATATTTTAAGGCGGGGGATAAAAAAGAGGAAAACCTAAGAATAAACATTTTATTTCATATAAATATATATCTTTTTACAAAAATATATTTAAAATATGCTGAACTCTGCATAAGACTGACGGCTATAAATATTTTCTCCCCAAATTTATAAACGAATCGCACTGATGCATGCTGGTATTTCTTCCTAAACATTAAATTGTGAGCCATATTTCTGTCCTTTCAAATCCTGATGTCAAAAAGCTTCAATCCCTTGACTGTATCTCTTTTTCACGTTAACACTATTTTGAGCCTTTGAAATTTCTTCCTTATTACTGTCGCTTTGCCTAATTTTCTCTTGCATGTTTGATTAGTATATTATCGCTCTGTACTTTTTCTTTCTTTTGTTATTGTTAATTTGAAAATTCATCAATCATGTTTGTTGATTATTTTTGTCATTTGCACTAGCCAATTATTCCACGATGATGAAACTCTCACCATTCAGTTTATGACTGCCATTTTCTCGCTTCAAGAACTCTTTTTAACATGAGTCACGAACCATAGATTGGGCTCTATATAAACTACGGAGCGAAAATAGTAAAGGATTTCTTTTACTTCTTCAGGTATAATATATTGCATTGTGTAGGTTATGATATTTAAATCACCTATTTTGTCTGTTATTTTAGATTTCTTAATGTATTTCTCTAAATTTTTGGCTGATTCCTTTTCTTCCGTTTTATTATTGTTTTATTCAATTAAAGGTATAGGGTTTTAATTAGCTGTTTTGAAACATGTGTTTTGTAGGTAGCAGAGTAGGAACTACGTTTTTGCTGGTGTTTGACAAAGAGATTTCATATTTTGTTTAAATATTAATGATTCGAGAAAGGTTAATATTATATTTTCTACTATAGGCAACTGGTGTGCTATTTTGAGGGTAAAGTTTAAGCTGGCATTTGACTTTCGTATTGTCTGAGTTATAGGCGTGTTTTGGTTTGTGTCTTTATAGTTTCTACATACGCTTTGAGATACTGGAACCTCAAATGTTGTTACATACATTCGACCGTTGGTCACATTTAACCTACGAATCACTATAAACAGATCGACATCTTCAATTCGACACCCTGCAAAATAATTCACCGATATTGATTATGCAGATGACCTAGCTATCTCGACAGACATCAGTAGCAATGTCACAGTTTCCTACATCATCTAGAAAATTCCGATAAAGATGTTGCAATCTATGTCAGTGCTTCAAAAAGTGAATTTATGCGCTTCAACATTCAAGCCACAAAATAAACAGATTTTTCTGATTAAAATCTGTCGACACAGGGCTTAGTGGATTTAAACGTTAGTTAGTTCCAGTGACTTGCCGGAAACAGTTGTGAGTTCAATACCAGGATACGGCAGGGTGAACAAATAAATTAAAAGAGTTAAGTTAAAGGGAGATACCTACATGTATACCGGATGTGATACCACACATTGAATGAGAATGATATAAACTTGTGATCATATTAAAGGGTTCGGGATGAAACTTCTTGAACCTGAAGAAGGCCAGAGCGTACAAAAGCCGAAATATCGTAAACATATCATTAAAAATAAGAACAATAATCCGAAAAATGTAAATAGTGTAAAATCTGTCAGATCCTTTACAGATCTAGCAAGAAATATAAATTCTACTTAAAAGAATGTGAAAATTTGCATAGCAAAAGCCTGTGACGACTTAAATAAAATTGATGTAATCAGTAAATGTAATCTAGCAGACAAACATAAACGGAGATAATTTCGCGCAATGTAAGTTATTTACACTTAAACATTAACTAACACCCTACAATTTGTTCTTGATGAAACCTACACTTAGATGATGAGATCTATACCTACGTCTTTTAGTGATGCTATCTAAATAAGTCACATCTGTATGGAACCATTGCTGGTAGTTCTGCAATATATCGCGAGCACAGAATGTTTTTTGCAGTAAAATAATGACAAGAAAAACAAAAACCTGAGAGAATAATATTGCTCTGGACAACTAGCCATAACTCAAGTCAAACTAACCCCCCAGCAATAATTTACAGTGACTAGCTGTTATGCACAGAATGTTACGGAATGACATTTTGCTCTTGATGAAGGACGGTGATGGTTGGCGTGATAGAATAATAAAATATGCAACAGAAGCTTTATCACTTGGGACATATTATCAGGATCATTGGGTGATAGATACATTGTCGAATAACATAATTATGCACATTTTCATTTAAGACTTCAAAGAATCTATATGTAATACTTTTAGTTTCATACCTGAATGTTAACAGTAATCATTTTTAGATGTTTTTTTAAATAACATTAATTCTAATTATTACGAAATTTAAATTTAATAGCTACAATTATTTATGTTGTTTTCTTTGTCTTTCTTAAGTTATCTTCTTCAATAATCTATTAATTACAATATATATATATATATATATATATATATATATATGTATATATGTATATATATATATATACATATATATTCATACCGAGTGGATTATGTCTTTGTTCAAAAATAAGTGTAGGGAATGTCGGTTGTCATCCTTTGAAACAATTGCCAAAACCGCTCAAGCAATATCCTTCAGATGTCAGACAGATCCAAAACTAGATACACATCTCTGCGTCTCAAACATTTAAAATTCATGCAACTGTGAAACTAGTCAAGTTACCCAAAATGAGTTAGTCTGCATAACACAATCGACAGATGTTGATTGAGGCCTAAAATTTGCATTATATAGATACACACGCACACACACACACACACATACACAAACATATATATAGTGTTGAATTTTAGACTGCTAGAGTTCCAAATTTTTTATTTTTCTGTGTTTTATTGATAAAAAGATATTTGGTAAGCAATTTTTTGTGGTAAAGATAAGAAAAAGATAATGTAGAGTATCATGCCGACTTCAATGTTCTTTGAAGGGACCACTAAATATCCTCACTTCTCAGGGTTCTGCAGATTTAGTGGTTAGTGAGGAAATCACGAAATTTCAAAGTTTTCATGACACTGATTTTTCATGAAAAATAATAATTTATTTGCAAAATCTAGTAAGAAACATGTCACCAAATGTATCGTCCATCGTTAGCCACTTCATTTACCATTCTTTTGTGTAGCTTTGAATGCCACATCGGAAATACGACATGTCTTTTGAGGCTTACCACGTTTCGACCCAATGTTTGCAATCGTCAGAACTGTCATCGATCGGAGCAAGTGATAATCCGAGGGCGCTGTGTCTGGGGAATACGGCGGAAGAGGTGGGACGTTTTATGTAAACGTTTTTAAGTAAGTTTATCCCATTTTGCAACATGTGGACTAGCGTTGTCATGTTGCGAAATCACATTGTCGTGTCCCGTTTCGTATAGAGGCCGTGTTTTCTTCATTGCTCGACTCAAACACATTCTTTGTAGTTGATAATGACTTTCTGTGATGGTTTTGGTCGGTTTGAGCAGCTCAAAACTCCTTCCTGTAGATAAATCTTCGAAACCATAGATATTCGACTTTGATACCGATGTTGATGCTGACCAAGCTTACTATACGATATTCTACACTTGGGGTTATATTCGTGTATCATTTTTTTCTTCGCCAATTAACAAGCAATGCAATGTATTTCCTTTTTCTTGTTGAAGCAGCTGTTCACACTTAACAAGAATCTGTTCCAAATTCCTCGGCATCAGCTCCTACAGAACAAAATGTCCTTATTTTTGAATAAATCCTTATATATTCAAACGGTTCGAAACTGTTGTGTGTTCAATCCATAATGATTCTGCGAATTCAGGTTGCACCTGACATGAATCCTCCGGAAGTAAATTCTCCAATTATACGTCTTCAACCGTTTTTGGTGCGTTAGTACGTTTTTTATATTTGGCATCAAAATCATTATTTTTGTAGCATCTAAACAAATCAATGGATGTTTTCCTTCCAACACAACATGGTCGTCTTATCAAGAATCCTGCGTGCTTTAGTGGCAGATTTTATTGGAATAATGTAGAGTATAATACTTCATGACAAATAGACTTTCTCTTGCACGAAAACCGACTTGTGTAAAGCTATGAAAAACGATGTTGTTAACACTTTGTTGAAATGAGATAAACTGAATTTCAAGCTTACTTATAGTACTTTCATATAGATACGTTACGAGCTGAAACAATACGAACGCAGTTCTGGGAACGCAAATCTGTTGACAAATAGTGAGGGCTAATTCAAGGTCTTCATATATATATATATATATATATATATATATATATATATATATAGGAAAAACTACTTAAATGTTGTAAGTTTAAAAATGTATTTTTTGACAGTATTTATTTATTTCTATTATTATATATATATTTTTTTATATTTCAGACCGGAATCGACCTTTTATCAGAAATAAATGATTTTAAAATTTAAACAGGAAGCGTTCATCGTGAGGAGTGTCTGCCGCGAGATGTTCACATCACGTGATGCGGAAAGTGATAGAGATTTTTGAATATTTTTAAACGTAAACCTAACTGTAATAATACTTTTAAATATTGTTTTAAAGAAAATTTTTTAAGTGTATCTAAAAAATGTTTAACAATTGAAATATTTATAAAGATTCAAAATACCCAAGTCCCTATTTAACCCTAGCCTATATATATTTAATCTTAAAATCCAGTATTTTTCTTTCTTTCTGCGTGAGTATGTGGAACTAAAATCGGATTCTATCAGTAAATATTTGCAGTTTTCTAATGTGTGTCCTGGTTTATTGAAGTGTTCAACTATGGCGGAATACCATAATGGTGAATAACGATATATATATATATATATATATATATATATATATATATATATATATATCGTTATTCGTATCAACCTTGATTGTGTATCATTATATGTATGCATAGAATCATATAGAATTATCAGTGAGGGTTTCTCTGTGTTGGGAAAAATATTTTGTGAATAGAAAGATCAAATACCTGACTGCATACTACATTTTTTTTACTTGTATTAGTTTCCAACATAATAATTTTATTTATTTACTCATTTATTTTTGATCAATTGCATAACTTTTTATATACCTATCAACACATAACTTGGTAAATATTTAGACATAGAAATACATCAAATGTAACCAACAAGTGAAGGTAAGAGATAACGAAGTAAAAAAAGCATAAAAAAGAAGCACGTTCGCCTGCGCGCTCATGTGCAAATCCAGCTGCGTGCGGGCGTCCGTGAATACAAAACACATGCTGTTAAATAAAATATTTACATTTAATCTAATACAAAAACACGTAAATGTGATCGCTTTCTCACCATTCCACTTTGCCAAGAAGGTTACTTCTTGATGTTATCGTTCAGAAGAGAGACAATCCGTGTGGAATGTGCCAGAAAATCAAACCACAGTTTGGCCAAAGCCTTCTGTATGAAATTGGGGAGGCTTGTGACTTTGAAAGAGTCACAACTATGTGACTTCGAGATTTTCTCTTGGAAGTCATCGTTTGTTTTTTGTTTTTTTGTTTTTTTTTTCCGAAGTAAACAAATCAAGGTCAAGATGCACATCGGGCTTCGATCCACCATTATGACTTGTGACTTCGAAATCCCATCTATGTAGTAGTCGATTGTTTTGCTTTTAAAGGCACGAGGTCAAGGTCAAGAAGCACATCGATCTCCAGCTCATCATTATGACTTGTGACTTAGAATGCTTTTCTTGAAGCATTTAATGTTTTTGTTTTTGAAGTCACATGTAATCCTAACCGATAGAAGTCTTATACTTGTCACGATTGTGGTTCACGCCGTAACTAAGTTTTGTATATTGCAGGTTGTCTCTGTAGGTGTTGAACAAAACACACGCCTGCAATAGCTATTACCTAGCTGCGATTTTAGACAGGCAATTGTAGACATACTTACAGATCCCCATACACAGGGAAAACAAAAGAATATATGCTCACACACTGTTATATATATATATAACTTGAAACAAACGCACACACACACGCACACTTAAAATATTTCCATGCAAATATTTTGTTTCAAGTAGAGTGAAACGTCAAGATCTTTACTATATCATTATCTTTCCTCCGGGTTACATCTGGTATCTATTTTTTGTTCCTGTAATTGAACGTCCTCAAGTCATGTGCTTTCTTTTAGTAGGTATTGTAGCACTTATAACATATGGTCTTTCACGAAGCTGAAGCAGTTTTTAACCCTTGATATAAGAAAATGTTTCTTTACAACTGATAGATTTGACCTTTCTGAACGATTTTGGCATAGTGCATGTTATCCATATGAATGTCGCTATTTATGAGGCGATTGAAGGACACATCTCGTGTTTTCAGGGAAATGTTTCAGTTGTGTAACAATTTGTTGAAAAAATTCATCTTAATGTGCTAGCACAAACCGAAGCACAAAAAGACAGGAAAATTAAATTCAGGTTCATAGTATAATTGTTCAAACCGCTATATATTGAAAGATGTATTATGTAATATTGTGTGAAAACACAATATGGCTAAATAAAGATTTTGAACGAATTAAGTTTGAATATTCCCTGAAGTTAATATTCGATATGGACAAATTTGCATAACGTACGTACAGTCGGTAAGCCATAATGAGCATGTTTTCCTCTAATGAACTCACTCCATTCAGAATAAAGGCAATCATTGCTATCAGTGTCTTCCTATCCTTCTATATTTTACCAATATTTTTAATTCTACCCATTTTTTTCTATCATATATTAACACAAGTTTGTTAGGAATGATACTCGTTGTTTTCAGCTGATATACATTCTTTTAATATAACCCATTTTAATCCGTTTTTCTTTATGTCTTGGTACCAGCGCGCACACCTTTGAAAAGTGCCTGGAAACAATTCCATAGTTTGACCCAAATTTTGTGAGTGAAATTGGGTAGACGGCTCACTTAGGAGAGTCGTCGATGCAAGTTCGAAGTCACAAGTCACCGTGACCAAAAATTTGGGCAGTCTGTTCTTGTTCTGTCTTTTTTCTTACCCACAAACTCTAACTTATTTCGGCTCAGCAGAGGTGGGTTCCCTGGATGGCAAAAATACACAAGTGTGCGTGAGCAAGCGACTGCAATAGGGATTAGCTAGCGACCATTGTTGACAGGTATTCTCGGATATGAATAGACAGCTATATGAATATATATGTTTGTGTTACTTTGTGTGTGCATGTGTATGAATGTGTGTATGTGAGAGTCTTTGTTTTTGAGCATGTATATGTGCATCCACACAGGTTTTTTTTTACTCGTGTCACCCCAAGCAAGGCATTCCATTGCCACTATAGCGCAGGGGGTTACATAGAGGGATTGGGTATAGGAAATGTCAGAAGAAGGGTGATAGACGACTTAGGATGTACATAGGGATAGAGTTGGAGAGAGTGAGTGTGAGTTAGTGTGTTAGGAGGTTCTATTGACCTTACATTTAAACTCCTGGGGGTTGTAGCCTTCGGGGAAGCAATAAAGTGTAAGGGAATTCCACAGGCTGGAAGTGCGAGGAACGAAGCTGTTGGAGTAGAAAGTGCGGTTACATTTCATCGGTTTCACTGTAAAAGGGTGGGATCTAGTTTCCAATCTAGTATCTCGTGCAAATTCACATCTAGGGGGCACCAGTGATTTAAGTTCGTCAGAGCAGAAGCCATGAAAGTATTTATAGAAGAGGCACAGAGAAACCACGTCGCGCCGGTGAGAGAGATACTGCAGGCGGTCAGCCAAGTTGGTATCAATCACATTACAGATTCTTCGTTGTATTTTGTCAAGAACCCCGAGGAGAATAGAAGGGGTACCCGACCAGATGTGGCAGCAGTACTCAATACACGGGCGGATGGTGGATTTATATAATTTCAGGATAGATTCAGGCGGAAAGAATTTCCAGGCCCTGCACAGAGAGTCGACTTTCATAGCTGCGGATTTAGCAATGGATTCGACGTAGTCATTCCACTTGAGGTCCGCTGAGAGTGTCAGGCCAAGCAGGCGTAGTGATTTACTCTCTGGGAGGCAAGCCTGTTCCATGCTAATGGGAGGGAGGTGTGGTTAGATCTAGAGCTTTGTCTGCCTGGTTTAAAGATCTAGTTGAAATATGAAACCAACTGTCATCATACAGTGATGATTCCTGCATCTATATCTTCCAACACCTTCCCTTAGATGTAAGGTACTCTTTATATATTTAATAAATATTACATAAGATTCATCACCCTTTCTCGCTCAATATATATATGTACATGTGCGTGTGTGCTTGTGTGTGTGTGTGTGTGTGTGTGTGTGTGTGTGTGCAGAGTGTTCAATAATTAGCGTGACAATAATATTTTTGTACATTTTTACGAAACCGAACGGTTTGAAATTTTCTAATGAATTAGAACTAAATATCCATAAAGTTATTGGATGCACTATCTATTCAATATGACCTCTTCTCAATAACATGCAGAAAACGCAGGAGGTACGGATAACAATGAGAAAGTTCGTCCCATTGATTCAGAGACACCTTTCTTTGGTGGGGTATAAAATATACCATCTTTTCTAAGATACCTAAGGCACAGTAGACTGGGAAGTATAGAGTTCATTCTGCCTTCAAGATAAAGAGATGAATATATTCATTTTCTAAGCGCCGCTTAGATATAGCAAAAGGCCGATAGTATAGGGTACCTCATAAGGAACTAAATTCACTACTCAGTTGTATATGTTCTAGCAAGAAAAGCTTGCTAACGATTAACTCACGTTTAGATGCCAGATTAAATGAGGAACATAGGCTGTTAGCAAATCTTGAGTCGGTTAGGCCCCATTAGAATGTATTGAATACAGTTGGAATGGCCTACAACTTTCTTTGAAATCAATATTTGCTTCAAGCAAGAATGATGACTCAAGAATGTCCTTCGCATAGTTTTCTCGGTTGGGTTTGACATCAGGTTTCACAAAATATAAGCGACATTTCCTGTCACATAGAGAGTATCTCACGCTATCACAGAGGCCGCCACTTGTCTTAAAATAAATGTTCAAGTTTTCCTGTCTTCTATTCTGATTGCTAAAATTCTTTTGAACGTCAAATTTCTTCTAACCACTTAACACAATATTTGGTAGCGTACCTGCCAAAATGAGTTCGAGGAGAACTTGACATTTGGCCCGCAATTTCTCTACAGGGCTTTGCGATAACAGCATTTTCTTTTGATGTTTGTAAAGAGACGTCTTAAGGTCTTAATGGAAAGTGGTTGGCATGGTTATGAAGTCACATTCACCAAAAATTTGAGAGACTCTTTTGAACGTCTTCTCAGTTTCTTTCCAGGTTGATTTGACGAGCTTTGTCTGCACAAACGTATCTTTGTCCGCTGATCGAAAGCTAGGTTCACTGATTATTGCTGTCACCTATGCTTTGTTTCTCTTGCTATATATTTAGACATCATTTATAAAATCAGTCACTTTCTCATCGCCATAATGTACCTTCCTTATATCTTTTCTATCAACTCTGTGAAACACTACACTATGTTAGCTAGAATCTAATAATTCAACCGCATTACTAAATTGACAGAAAGATCTCATAATTTTATAGTTGAAATGGATAGATGTAATCGTAACAGTTTCTTTTCGTGAATTACTCACGTGTAAATCGTTTTTGGCTTCTTGCTCTCCAGACAAGATTAATCTTTAGAAAATTAAATGCGATGTCAATCATTATCTTCTTAAATTCTGTTCATTTATTTTTCTCTCGTCTTAGTCGTGTTTTTCTTATATTCTGTCATCACTGAGTAAATCCCTGCGTGTTAACTTCTTTGTCTGGGACGAAATGATGAAAATATTTATATCTAATAGTGCCATTTTTATTTTTGTAACTAGTTTGCTGTTTCTCATTTAGGCATTTACAAAGGTATTAATCAGTCCTCTTATTATTTGATCGAGCGATGGATTAAGTGCTGAACATGTATATAAACCGCATCATATATAAAAAGTACTGGAGCAGGCACACTGGGACTAAGGGTCAAAATTTGTCCAGCTACGGCATACGCCTGTCTGTTCTTCGCAGGTGAGTCTGTGTCTCTAAACAGAGACTCAACTGATTCAAACTTTGCCCAAAACAGAGCTGTCATTCGGAGCCTCGACTGATTTGTTCTCCACTTGAAGGCAGAGAACTGGACTGAAACTTTTGAGTTCGAGTGGAACTTTTTTTATTTAACCTACGTTCCCCATCTGAAACAGAATTTCACACGGTCGGTATTTCGATGAGAACACAAGCGCTGATTCTCGGACCAAGGGTAAAAAAGGTATCCGAAAACCGTTCTGATTGTCTGTTTCATTACATTTCTTAGAGTTGGGTGATATTATGTTCAGTCAAGAATATTTTATAAAACTCTTTAATTCTGTGTGCCGTTATTCGATAATATGACATCCGGAATGACATATCTCTCAAACAGTTAATCTAAGTAATTAAATGCAACAATGAAAGTTGTTTTTTGTTTGTTAGACTTAAAAATTTCAGCCCACTTGGTAAATCTATGCACAATCACCAGATAATCTGTTTGTTGAAATTGCAAAATCTGTACAGTCTTAACCACAGTTTATTTGGCCAAGTTTGTAATCTTGTGTGAGAGGATATTTCTCCCAGAGCAGAAAACCCTGCACTTTTTTTTACTCATTTTTCAATGACTGGTTTAATTTTGGTCCAGTACACATAACTTTCACAAAAGGTTTTATCCTTGAAAATCGTGGATGATATATTCATTTAATAAAATATATTTTGCAATAAGAAAGGTTTTGCTATTTTGTGCAAACATTTTCACTGTGTCACATAGCGAGTAACATCTTGAGTCTGGATTTCGTTTTAAAAGTCGTCTATCATATTCATTTTCTTTTAGTCGTCTTGAAATAAACATATCATGTTGTGTTTTAATTTTATTTCTTCAGGTTAACCGGTAGTTCACATATTACGCTGGATAGTATATTTTTAATTTTAATTTGTTTTTCAATTATTCATGTTGTAATCACAAAACCGCAAATGGTACAGTATATTTTTAGATTTTATCTTAACAAAACATCCGTATGTTCTAATGTTATAGACCATCGGTATTCTATCCTGAAATGGTAATTTGATAAGATGATACAAAAGCGTTGTAATCAGTTCACTCTATGCGTCGAAATCCATTTGGTTTTTTTTTTTTGTTTTTTTCATTAAAAATGGTACTAGATTTTGTGGTCTGTCGGTAAACAAAACATATTCCGTGTATAAATTTGTCAAATTTATTCACTGCAAGTATTATTGCTAACCCCTCTTTTTCGATATGGCTGTATTTTTTATGATAGTATGAAAAACGAATCACGTGCGACGGATTTCATGTTACAGACTTAAACTTTATGTAGACGTACCATTCCATTACCATAATCGCTAGCAAATATGAATTGTGCTTTCGGATATTAGTGCGTTAATTATAAGTTTGATGTTATTATTTTCTTAATTTCTTCAAACGCCTTTTAAGACTTATCAGTCCAGTTCCCCTTTATATCTTTTTTAAGCAAATTGTTTAGCGGAGGTCTCAAATTCTGCATATTCATTATGTAGGTTTCATGATAATTTGCTAGATTTTGAAATGCTTGAAGAAGTTTATTGGAGAAGGTATATTTTTTAATTTCATTTACCCTTGACGAACATTTGTGTCAATAATTTTTCCTAGGTACTTGATTTTAGACAAAATGTACTTGCACTTTCCACACTAAATTTGAACCTGTATTCTCGTAATTTTTCAAAAATTCTTTTTACATGCTCGAGTAGTTGTTCCTTAGATACACTTTTAAACAAGACATTATCCAGAGAGCTACTCTGAAATTAACAGTCAGCACGCATAGCCTCCATATCTTGTTGAAATATGGCTAGGGTATCTTGTGCGCAATTATTTTATTCACTCTGAACATTATTCTTCAATTTTATTTGCAATAACTCCTCAAAAAGATCCAGCTTCGAATAAAAGTTTTCAGCGTTTAATTTCACAAAAATTTTCTCTGGACTTGTTAATTGGTTGTTAAGTGGTTCTAAACATTTGTTTAACTCATTTAAAAAATCAGCACAAACATATTTGTTTCATAGGGAAGAAAACATATACCGAATATATAAAAAGAAAAATGCGAGATTTTTAAGGAAATGGGAAAAAGAAATATGTCATCAGTTTTTATTTGAACTCTTAGGAAAGCCAGATCTATTTGAAAAGATGTTAGAATAATCCAGGATCTAAACCAGATAAAATCGCCTGTATATGCTTAGATAATGAATAGCTAATAGAAAAAGCGTAAGATAGCGTGTGCCTTCTCTACAGATCTGTTCACTATTTAAGATGAGGATACCTCATGCACGTGGAAACCCTACCTTTATTTATTTTGAAGAATATAATCATAAAAATATAAGTTACCCATATGAGCAACATGTTAATGGCAGTCACAAAAACAGTAAATAAGATCCTTGATAAAGTTTTACATTAATGCGAAAGAACAATCAGTTATAAGAAGTTATTATTTATGGTTGGCATAAAAAAAATCAAGATGTGAACAAAGATCGGAGATATCAATATCAGAATGTTAAATATCTAGAAAATGTTTTAACAGAAAAGTGAATACGTGATAACACTATCAGATATTGTATTGTTGAAAGAATTGCTAAACAAATTATTACGAAACAGGAATATTTTTAGAGATAAATGAAGAGTGTGATGAACTGCTATGTGATATTTATCATTTTGCATGCTAGAAAATTTACAAAGAAAGTAAACTACCAAAGGATAGTGATAATTTTAAGCACAAACCGAGTAAACAATGAGGAAGCCTTAAAGACTGTGTTAACCTAAATATCGCATATTTTCAAAATCAGAAAGGCACATATGAAATTTCATGGAGACATAATGAGTAAGAAAGTCTTTGAAAATATGACCGTCACTGGGAATATTGAGAGTAAAAGAGATTAAAGAATTTAGGTGTCACTTGATGAGTTTGTATGAATATCTGCCGGAAAAGTTTTGAGAAAGAGAGAAACGCCGCTAAGGACCACGAGTGATAGGAAGTTGTGGAGATTCATGAGCATCCACAACCTGAATGGAGGACGTTGCATTGCAGAAGAAATAACACACCATATCTTCTAGGAAATGTGTGGCGAAATTGCTATTCATATATGTTTGTCTGATATTTTTCTTTTTTATCACAAAAGAAAGAGTCCAAATACTTTGTATGTACTAATTAAAACATTGATCATCGGTTCAACATTATCCGAATGTTCATTTTAAAAAATATGTCACCCCGTCCGGCACATTTGAGTGTACTATTCACAGTTTCTTACCAGACTGTGCTTCTTTATCATCAGTCCAAACTTCTGTTTCGGCCCCAACGAATTAAACAATTCATAATCTTTGTAACCAACTTAAGGCGTAAGCGTTGGACACCGCCGCAAAATTATGGCGCCGATTTAGCGGGAACACCATCTGGAGTCGGTGGAGCAAATAATTCTTGTCAGTTCATCCGTAATTTCCGTTCAACCATTTCCCGGTGTGTGTTATCGCATGTGAACGCAAGGTAGAACTAATACACAAGCAAAATTAGATGCATATAGAAGTAGAAAGAAAACCATATAATTTAAATGTACATGAAGAAATTTTATAGAACACATGTAATCCCTTGCAAACCAGTAGCAGTAATGTCATACTTGTGCTAAAACATTTTTTAAAAAATTAGTGAAACGAATTGAACAGTGCAAATAGTACAATTACAAAAATGATCATCAACGTATTACTTGTGTCGAATTGCTGAATATGACATCGGATATGTAACAAATGTTATTTGTATTATATATATATATATATATATATATATATATATATATATAATACAAATAACATTTGTTACATATATATATATATATATATATATATATATATAATGAAGGGAGCTGGATGAGAATGAAATGGGCAGGGAAAGAACATGATACAAGGGTTGTATTTATTTTAATAGTTCGTCAGTAATTATTTTTCTTAACCACTTGTTGGTTATATGCACGTTATTTCATTTAGAATTTACCCATTTTCTAATGTGAACAATTTGCAATGTCTACATATGACATTTATCCCATTGCGTTTATTTAATAAATTTTTATTCTTAAGGGATTTAATAATAAATAGTTTTTTGTATAAACATTATCAACATGGTTAATTTAAGGACTTACATGTTTTAGCCTCATTTTGAATTTTGCATTTTATTGTGGGTGTTTGTTTTTTTTTGTTTCCTTTAGATACCAATGATATTTTTATTGGGATGTTTTATTTTTGTATTTGTTATTATTAAATGAATA
>JBBBDQ010000473.1:400000-440000 GCA_037127315.1 Ascarosepion bandense | reverse complement strand
GTTGTGGAACTCGTACGTTTTTAACCTGCTGTTCATACATTTACTTTTATAAAGAGTGCTCGATACATTGAGCATTATATATATTCCATTTGTAAAGGAGTTATTACGCGACCTAGGTTTCTACCATTAGTGATGCGTTCAGGCGATTTGCAAAACTATTTCAAATTGCCTGAATACACTACCCATGGTAGAAACGTATGTCACATAATAACTCATTTAGAAATGAAAAATATTCAAAGGTTCTACAATATAATTGTATTGAACACTTTTAAATACAAATGTGCACTGGCCTATCTTATGACACGAAACTAAGTAATTAAACAATATATATATTAGTAGCTGTTAGTGTTATTTTCTCACACCGTCACACACATACAAAAATGCCAAATTGGACGAGTTTCGCTTCCGGCTGGAAGAAATCGAATATCAATCCACACTGATGAGCTGCAAAAAAGGCTTGTAAACGAGTGAATATATCTATATAATTTTAATTCAAAGAAATTGTCACTTTACCTGAGCAGGTTCATGGCACTTTCGAAGTTTCACGAAAACACCATTATGATTTCGTAACGGATCAGGGCTGTGTTTCTACCATAAACATCGTAACGGTGTACGCACAAAATTCGAAGTCTGCAGGAACTTGCACACTTAAAGTGACTAATGACTTGCACTAAAACTATTAACGCTTGATTTCCACCCCGATATCGAGGACTTTACGATAAAATCTTCATTGCCAAAATTTCATTTCTCAGTAAAACTGTAATAATAATGACGCATATATATATATATATATATATATATATATGTGTGTGTGTGTGTGTGTGTGTGTGTGTGTGTGTGTGTGCAGTGTAAGTTTCCTCGATAATGTTGTCGTCGTTTAACATATATTATTACTTTTTTTCAGACATTTCAAATGAGATACATTGTTGGTCCTTTTCTAAATATTAGTTGACTGAGAAGAGTTGTTATATATCAAATTATTGGTTTTATTAAATTAAGTATAGTATAAAATTAGCTTCTTTTTTTCACTTAGTTCAGTGGAAAAATATTAGTTCTTATAAGTTACTTTAGGATGTCTTTATCTTTTTTGTAGTTAGAATGTATTTGATTGTATTATAGTAAGATGTTATATTTAGAGCTATTTGAGGAAGTAATGTGTTCTATTTGGTTTATGATATTTCTAATGGCTCGTATAATTTGTTCAATGAATTTTATTTTGCTTTGAGTCACCTTTTAGCTACCTGATGAACATTCATAGCCATTCCCAACTTTAGACTAACACTTTATATCAATTTAAATGTGTTTTGGGTTATTCTTTCTTAGATAAAAAAAGTAAATAAATATGTTTGTTAGACGACTAAAACATTATCAATATGTCTTACATTTGTCGCTTAGTGTTTTCTTTGCACGACATCTAAAATCTCATTCCGGTTCACCTTCAAAATATAGGAAAATACGTATGTGCACCGATATTATACAACGCCACGAAAATTATATACAAAAACTTAAAATTCTCGGGGTCCTAAATATCAAGTTCAACCAACCAACCAACCAACCAACCAACCAACCAACCAACCAACCAACGTAGCAAAACTTATTTTGAGAGTAGCGGCCAACTATTGAAGTGCATTTTACAAGCGTTTAATGCAATTTTGCATTTCTAGAAATTTTCGCTCTGCTTCCTTAAATTGAAACGCTTGCTTTGCTAAACGTTCATACATGCAACATATAAATTAAAAAAAAATAGAATAATTACAGATCGCATTCGCGCGTTTTTAAAAAGTCAGCTTCATAGTGGAAAGCGGGTTTTATCGCAGTTACAATAAGTTTGTATTTGTAATTTATCCTGAAGTAGATCTTAGAAAATGTTGATTACACTTGGGTTAAAAACCTATGGCGCCTTCCTAATATCAAGTAACTGATTTGAGAATTGGAAAGGGTAAGGAAAAATGAACATATATTTATATTATTAGAGGAAATATGTTTGAATAAAAATATTATATATATATATATATATATATATATATATATATTTGTGTATATACATATATATATATATATATATGTGTGTGTGTGTGTGTGTGTATGTATATATTACTAAGTATAGAACAATTATTTAATCTTAATTGTGACCTAAATATTCTATCTCCATTAGGCATAGATATTAGTAAAAACTCTATTGTTCAATAAACAAAACATAAAATCCAACTTCATATTAAAAATTATTGTCTACCCATTTAAAGTATCTAAGGCAAAACTATGTATCTTATCAAGATAAAATTAAAAAGTGACATGTCTAGAACCAAGCCATTCTGCCACCCAAATATTAAATTTCTATGGTTACATAATTCTAAATTTTGATTGAACAATTTTGACAGACCTAAAGCATTTCCTTCAACTACCACTCTTAAACTTTTTAAATATCCATGAATTCATATTAAATTTTCAAAATATATATATACATATATAGAGATTTTGTCACCTAGCTGAGTTTATTATATTAAAAAGCCCGATTTCAGAATTTGAGTTATAAATCTTTCTGTAATCCTCCTTGACGGTCTATTTTCGTTATTTTTTATCAGTTCAAAAATAGTTTTTATAAGTATTAATTTATATATGTCTATATTCTATACCATTCATGTTTTATAAAGTATTGTTCATGTGGAAATCGCACAGGGTTACATATAATATGCTTATGCTATATTGGGAACCCCGAACAAGAAAAACATTCGAGACTGCAATGACCAGCAAACTTAATCGGAATTGGAAGACATAATAAAAATTATAGATCGACAGGGTCACGTAGAGTTTATATTTATGAGTCAGTTTTAAAAGTAAAATTCAAAATCTGCTCAAATTATACATCTACAGGACGTTAAACTGCTTCTCTAGAGGACGATAGCAAAACCGCTTCAAGTTGAAAGACATAGAGCCAGTCTGAATGTCATATGGCCAAACATATTCTGTCAGTTTATAACCAGATCGATGTGTACAAGAAAAGTCATTTGGTCAGTTCTATTTTTTGCATTCAGCTTCTATTCTGAGAAAGTTTAAGTCGAAAGGATCATCGTAGTTGTCCTGATTTTACCTTCGACCAAACCTTGCGACCTTTCCGTTTACGTATTTTAACGCCAGCTGAAATGAAAATCGTAAAACCAAAAAACGAAATGTCTGATATGGTCATAAATAAGATTTCTCTGTGGTTTTCTGTCAGGTTAAAGTAAAAAAAAAAATGGACACAAACTTAAAGGAGATAAATCCAGAAACAAAATAAGAGAAAGCGTTGAAGCGCTTATGTATGAATATGGGAAGGAAATATCTATTTTTTGATCTTTTTTACTTGAATCTCTCAAAAGCTTACAGTATGCACAAACAGTATACGTGCATTTATATAAATATATATTAACTATGGTATTCTATATAAAACATTTAGATAATATTTAAATTTAGATTATTCCTGGTTAATGTGACGATTTGGTCAATGCTTCTTTTTTATAAACTTCCTTTGCAAACACTTACGCAATGTCAAACCTTGTGAGTACCTAGGTGGGTGAGGGCTTGTGAATACCAGGTGTAGTAAGCTTGCTCTTGCGTGGGGTGTAATTGCTGATGGCTTGGAATTTTTAATTCAGAAGACGATTGGAATGTTATTTGGGTTCGTTATATTCCCTTACGCGCAAATATGATTGGAAAGGATGAATCCGCCTCTTCTTCCTCCAGTTAGACTTGTATCACTAAGACACTAATATCTTCTCCAATAACTTCTTCAAATTTATTAAGGAATGTTTTAGATTAAATAAGAGGAAAAAGATGATAAATTGCAAAAAAAATATCAAACATGTAATCATAGAATCTAAAAATTAGTTTTTTTTATTTTAGAGCAATATTGATTTAACTTTTTTACCTCAAAGAATAATTATCCTGAATATGTTTATACCTGTTAGCAATGTGATTGTATTAATGGGGTGATGACAATTGGTTAAAATGCTAATAGTTTGACCTTAGTATTAGCGTTAGTATCTTACATTGGTCAGATTGAAAGGACGATTAATAATTGATAATATCCTATACCCAATTCAACGTAAGCTATATTTACCTGTAAAATTGATCAATCTCTGAGATAGAATGTATGGAAAAAATGGGGAAACTAACTTCAACAATAACTAGCGACAGCCATGATTGACAGCAATATTCCTAGCTGAAGATTGCATCCAAGCATAAAACCGATTGTCGCTGCTCGGTTTTGGACCCAGCCTCTCCTTTTCATATATATTTTTTCTCGCCCACGAGGTTCGTCATGTAAGAGATTTTATCACAGCAAAGAGAGAAAATGAATTCTATTTTAAATAAAGTATCTATAAAAAAATGTTGATTACAAGAAAAAAGGTCATAAATTATTTATCAACTTTCTATTAAAATGATTTATGATATTTAACAAACATACCTTTGAACAAAGACAGGACCTCTTAAATAAAAATTAAAGAAATGCACTGGCCATACACAGAAAAACTTTGACCACTATTTCGACTTGAAAATTCTATACTCATAAAAAGAGATAGTAACTTAATTCTCGAGACCGCCGCCAAAAATATAATAAAAATATAATTTTTCTTCTTGTTGTTGGATAGTGAAATGTGAGCTTCATAAATTACCTGGGATAGTTGATATTAATATTTAGGTAGGAATCAATGTCTATTTTTAGATTTTGGACAACAATATATGTCCGGTATTTTTTCTTTATTGATTTAGATGTTCTTGTGTATATATATACTTGTAAATGCGTACATACCTGAAGGGTATAACATTTGTGATATGTCAGTTCAGAGTGGTATTACAACTAAGAATTTCAGAGACAGCTAAATCATCTTCATAATTTACTATTGTAAGAATAGCGGCGTCAATGTGAGAAACTTTTCTGATTAATGCGGAGTGAATACGCTTTCATCTCGTAAATGCTCTTTCAGGATATATTTATTAGACATCATAAGGCCAAGTGGTTTACTTTACCGATCTGTGGCTAACCTTAAGAGCGACTTACACTCTTTGTCACCTGGAATGACGGAAATATTCTGAGGTCTTGGCATAAGAATGCTTGACATTTCGATAATGGAATCTGCAGCCATATTTAAACATCATTCAATTTTCACTGTTATTTTACTAAGCAAGGAAACCGTTGCCTACCTCTGCGTTTTCCAATCCTTTAATTGCGGCTACGTAGACTGTTATTTTTTCTCATTGTTTTTTTTTTCATTTTATTTTCAAATGTGTGTCCATCGCCTCTCTTGCTCATTCATGTCCATACAAATATAGCGCTGCTTTTTTTCTTTATTATTTTTCTTTCATTTTCATTTCTTTCGACCAATATTGTGTCCCTGTTTCTTTTAATCGAACATGTTATTTATGTTCCTCTCTATATTTCTTTTTTTTTCTAAGCAATTTTCTTTGTTTCTTTCTCTTCGCCAATGCATCTATTTGTAGTTTATTTTGTTAAATATTTAACTTTTCCGTTCTTTCAGTTTTTCTTTCTGTTAAATCATTTCTTTTTCGCTCAGTTTCTTTTCTTTCTCTCATTGAGTTCCTAGGCATGACGGTAAACTGCATCCAGTAGCAAGACCTCTGAGTGGGAGGTTGTGAGGAGCATAGAACCTCTTAATTGCTGTTGTTCTCAGGCTCACCCTGACACGGAGTGGTATCATTGTTAGGGTCTCAGCTATGGGTAAATAGTTAACCTCCAAACTGAGTCAAAACTGTATGAAAATATAAAAATACACTTCTATAGAAATATATACATAAAAATTTACTTTTGTAAAAAATATACATTTTTGAAGAAAAAATATTACCAACAACACATTTAACAAAAATATTACCATAACACGTTTTTGAATGAAAAAATATTCTCAGCATAATATTTTTGAATACAATACTAGAAGACATTTCCAGTTTTTAAATCAAAAAGAATAAAAACAAAAATTGTTCATTAATATCTGACTAAATCAACCTTCTCACTACAACCAAGCATAAAAAATACCTTACAACCCCACATTTTTGGCATTAAATAACCCACAGAGGTTTATATGTCGTCGAAACTCAAACTCAGACTCAATTCTCTCATTGTTTTTTCCTAATTCTTTCTTTCTTTCATTCTTTCTGTCAGTTGTAACCCTTTTTCTTTTAATCAAACCCTTTATTCATATTTCTGTCTACATTTCCTTCTTTCTTTTTCTTTACCTGGTTTCTTTTTATCTTTGTTTGCGCCATTGCTTCTATTTTTAATTCGTTTTGTTAAATAATGTATTTTATCGTTTTTAATTTTACTGTTTTGTATCTTTCTTTCTTTTCTGTTCTTTCTTTCTTTAAACTGGCAACAACCTGATGACCATCCTACCATAGTGATCTACATGTTCGATACCCATCTGAATCCTAGCAACGACCTGATCACGCAGCCACCATAAGTACCTCGTCTGCCTGAACTTCCAGCCAAGCTCGCCTATGTCTTTGTATTCTTAACTTCAGTTGGTTAAACTACGTTTGTCACTTTTATGTCGCTTTTTCTGCCTTTCCTCTCTTAGGGGGATTACACAGGAGTTAATCATTCACAGCTTACTTTATTACGATCTAGTTCTATCTCATTCTTTGGTATTGCTCTGAACATTCACATGATTGTGTCATATTTACTTCGTCTGGTATGGTAAAAGCGTGCTACTTTTACATGATAATTCAAGACACATAGTGCATGAGATAATTTTGAACAGATTATGTGATTAAATATGGAAGTTTATCTTTATCATCTTTACTCTCCTAACTTGCTCCATGTGAATATCATCTTTTCAAATCATTACGATATTTTGCAAGAAACTGAAAGAAAATTCCATCAGTCAGAAGTTGGGAAAATTAATTATAAGATTATTTATTGTAAACCCAGCTAATTCAACAATAAATCGATAGTACCTAGCAGTCAGTCTAGTAGTACGTTTAATTTTCTACAAACGGGAAGACATCATTAGAACAAATGCTATGAATATATTTATTTAAAAATGATATAATGGATCCACATCATTATAGTGAGGAATTGATTAAAGTCAAGATGCCAGGTCCGGACTGATAAGATTACATACACTTCTTTGAATCTTTCGAGAATCTCTAAATACACAGCAAGAATATAGGACAAGATATTACAGCAATATTTAATGCAAGGGTGAATGGAAAGTTTCTAAATGTGCACGATGCATTATGATTTTAAATGTTGTTAATCTAAAATAGATTTGAAATTTGAACCAGAAAGTCTAACATAGTTGTTATGTTCTTGATTATTCTTCTGTTATATCAACCGTCCATCTTTAGGAATTTCTCCTTGTTGTAATTTCGAAGCAAAGCATTTATCTAATCCACGGAGGCAGAATTTTAACTGCGCATGCCATTTTGTGCTAGCCACTTGTCGACATCTAAAAGCCTGATAAAAACACTTTTTTGTTGTTTTTCAAATTGTCTATAGTTGATGACACAAACCACCCATGCCTCAATTGGTCATGTCGCTAGCAGGTAAAAGCACAATCATTGAAATAATGAAAAATAAAAAAACACGTTAGTTTTCAATCTGTAGCAGTAGAAAATCGCAAAATATTCCTTCCTCATGTTTATGTAATGATGTCATATTAATAAAATGGATTTGTTTTGAAAGCAACAAAGTTGTTGACAGTAGGCCTGGCTGCAGTAACGTATTCTTCACTTTCTAATTGCGAGAAGCATGGAACAACCGCGTAATTGCTGTTGTTCCTTGGGCTACACTGACCCCAGGTCGGCAACTGTTGTTACTGTCCCAGTGTATAGGAAACACTAAGCAAAAATCAAAACACTAAAAAATATCAGAATATATTTTTAATAAATTACCAGTAATGCAGTTTTATAAAAAATTATCAAACAATACCTTTTTCTTGTGAAATTACATGAATATTTTTTATAAAATTTTGCCAACAATACATTTTGTACGGAAACTACCAACAATATATGTTTGTAGTGAAATTGCCGGCAATTGGTTTTGCTAATAAAATAACAAAAATACATTTATATAATAAAATTACCAGCAATATATTTTTTATGAAAAAGTACCAACATTACATTTTTGTAATGAAATTATCAGCAATATATTTTTGTAAAAAATTACTAACAATATATTTTCGTAGTGAAATTAAGGACAATAAGGTTTTTATAAAAAATACCATCAATACATTTTGTAGTGAAAATACATGAAAAGTGAAATTGTTATTAATTCTAAAAAAGAAATCGGATCGTTCAGGTATGACAGAATATATTTATTTCACTCCAAATTTCATCGAAAAATTTACCTTCGATTTTCAATTGTACATGCCTAAATATTTCGTAGACAATAATCAGAAATGCAGCAATAATTATACGTATACAGCCACTCTCCCTCGATGTCACGCAGTCGGCAGTGAGATGCAATTCGTTGAATTGAGCGTTGCATATACCGTCACTGCTTGCGAATTCTAGGTTTTGTTTGAACCCAAAGCAAATTTGTCAACGAAAATTATTTAAATTATTAGTAAGCCTTTCAGATTTGATTCAGTGAGCGTAGTCATGATGCAATTATAGTCTTGTTGCTTAAATTGAGGTTGAAAATTTGTTGAAATCAAATTTGCCTTCTGGTATTCATTCAGCAAGCAGCCTACGCGACAATGTTGAATGTCTTCCGATTGCAAAAATAATAAAATGACTAAAAATCTACGGACAGTTTCGATATTATTCAACTATACTGACAGCAGATTTTACAAACTTGACCATTTTTTAAAAATATTTATTTATATTTTGGTAAAGATATTTCTTGAAATGGATATGCAGTCCCTATTTCCTATGAGATAAAATATCTGCTAAATCATTTTGGACGCGTTTGCGGGCAATCACGAAAGGAAGCTGAAGCAATTTTAGTCAACATTTTTCCAAAAATTAATAGTTGCTGGAATATAAGAATTGTTCTAAAAAGAATCAGTGCATTATCATCAAAATTATAGTCATATATATATATATATATATATATATATATATATATATATATATATATATATACATATATATATAAAGCAATTTGTGAGTCTGTGTGTGACTGCTCGCTATGCACGGCTACAATTTTAATCTACGCCATTTAAACTTTCTGGGAACACATATCTATAAGGAAGCCAGGTCATACATTTTGAGTTTAAGTTCAGCAATATTTCTCTTTTGAACTTTTTGGCCAATGCAGCCGATTGTTTACATTTGCTCCGTAAAATATCTAAGCTCTCAGATGGTTGCTAAATTAAGTCACAGAAATCAAATCACACGTGTCAAACGCGACTAAAACATTTTTTGTTAAAAAAATCGAGCCATTATATTCAATTTTTATTCCGACATTTTAAAAATTCATCTGGTCTACAAGAAAATGTGAATAATTTTTCCCGTAATTTTGAAACAAAAGAAATCTTTAAAAAGATGCGTTATTTCAAACAAAAGCAAAACATATAAAAAAAATTGTCAATGGTTAATTTACTTATTTAGGTCTTTTTTTTAGATTTAATATTTCATACTTCAGAAAATAAAATTAAAAATAAAATTTTTTTTGCTAAATATTTCATGCAGGAAATCAACTGTCAATTCGTGTGGCATTAATGTAACATATTATTCTAAAATTAAATGTCTACGTTTTTTAAATATTCATAAACAAATTCTGAACTGAGAGTGTAATAGTTTCTATATTTTAAATTTCAGTAAAACAAAATAAATACTTTTTTAATTTTATGTCGAATACATTTAGTCAACGAAAATGTAAATATTTTGCACCGTAACTTTGAAACAAAAATGAACACAATGTTGTTTATAATGTCACACAAAACATCAAATCACGTTTACGCAAAACAAAAGAAAATAGGTTTTTTTTGATGGAATTTTTGAAAAGTTTTGAAACAACAGGTTTTTATTTAACTATTTTTATGTAAGCGAGTTTTAAAAGGAATATATCCATTTAATATTATAAACATTTAACTAGCAACCTCAGCTCTCCTTTCCAACTTTCAATAAATGATTTCCATCTACTCCTCTCATTGGTATTTTCTCTTAAAACTCAGGTGTTCTGAGTTGCACGGGCAACGCCGGGCTATGATGCTAGTATATATATATATATATATATATATATATAGTCTGTTAACTGCCATACGTGAGACAGACGTAGGCGGTCATGCCTCTAAAGAGATATGACTGACTAGGCAGAAGATTTTTCCTCAGTAGTTTACCATTAGTTTCTACCATAGAACGTTGCCAGACGAATAACTATCGTTCTAACATGTTTTATAACGTGGACTAGTTGGCAACCAATGCTACAAAACCCAATTTGTACTGCCATTTAAACCATAGCATGAGGGAGAAGAGGTGAAATGATATATTTCCAAAGATTATTCGCGCGTAAGTGAATGCAGTGAATGTAACAGGAATTTGAACTCAGCTCTCCGATTTCAGTCTCCGAGCCGATAAGCATTGCACCACAACGCACATCATAAACACTACCATGGGTTATTTTAAAGAACCCATTAATATCCAAACAGAGCATGTATATTCTTCTTTTTGTCCTGTTCTTTCAAGACGCGAATAATCTTTCTCCATAATTCATTATTCTTTCTAGCACTTAGTAGCATCTGATTTATGCAATTGTGTCTATTCTTGTTCTCTGTGCCTTTGTAATGTGAGATAAGTTTCAAATTCTTCAAACTCTTTTTCCTTATTACATAATAATACCAAGATTTTTCTGTCGTCTTTTTCTGATCCAGACTTTTTGATATTCCTTTTAACATTTCTTTTTTACTTCCAGTTACTCTCCATGGAATTCTCAGCATTCGCCTTCAGAATCACATCTTAGTTGCTTCCAGTGTTCTCTTCATATACGTGGAGATACATCCGCTAAGTTGATGGCACTCCTATTAAAAAATAAAAGATACCGACTTCAGTGACATGCCACACAGAAAGAGGTTGAAGAGTAATGCCTAGAGAGGCGAATAAGTAGGAAGAAAGACAAGCAAGAAAAAAAAAAGGCTTCGGTCCAATTTAGTATGTGACAAAATAAAAGAGAAAAAATTCAAAATGCGCATAAAAGAAGGGCGCATGAAACTTTATTCTCTGCCATTTCCTAGTTTCCAATAACTTTTTTTCTTCGTAATACATTGATAAGCTCTTGGGAGGCATGTGTGGTTATTCTAATGCAACTTTGAATTTCGGAGTTATATTTTTGATCCTATGGTAAAAAGTCTTCTAAGATATTTAAATTTCAGCACTTGTTTTATTTCCATATCTCCAAATCATTATTTGTAATTTTGATTTCTTTCTTGCTGACAATCATACGTTACTGATTTTTGTTTTAACTGATGATTACTTCTTTCTTCTCGCTTTCATTTAATGCCTTGTATAGAAGTTCCTGTAGCGTTCTTTGTATTTCCAATTAGTGCTATTTACGTATTTTATAATGTGCTCACTGATAAAATCCTGGTAAGGACTCCAGCTTTACTAGGATAAACTCGTGTAGAGATTCGATTAATTCGCTGAAAAGACATTTATTTTTGTATACCTACTGATTAAAAAGTAAAAGTTCTGAATCCTTATATAGACATGCTTCCAGTACGAGATGTGGATTATTCTATTGTTTTTCCATATATATCTCGTTTTCTTAGCAGTTTAAATAATAATAATATTAAAATAATATTAATAATAGACTCTTAAATGTATGCTTCTTTCACTACTACAATCGTAAAACTGTATCTATCCTCCTTATTCTCACACCTCACATAGGAACATTTCTGTTGCTGTTACAAGGACACACAAGGAAAATATATTGTTGATATTTCTGAACTTATGTCTATTCTGTGGACCAGGAGATATCAAGTATCCAAGAAAATTCAAAAGTATTAACAACAACAACAACAACAACAACAACAACAAAAGGAACAACATCAACAACAATAATAATAATAATGAAATAAATGATAACTTTTAACTTTCTTAGTTAATGATAAGTTGTTATAATAACATTAACTCTACCTTAGTTGATATTAAGCGTATGGGTGTCAAAACGAGAAGGTCCTTCCCCTTCCAGCGCATTCACCATCTTGAGGCTGTAACTGTTCATATACAAAAGAAGTCAAGAATTAATTTAATAATAAACTCTTACAAAACGACAGCGGTGATACTCAAAGATACCTGGAATCTACAGAGGATTGAATGAGGATATGTGCCAAAAAACATGACAGAAATAAGTAACTTTCAGAATACTAAACGAATCAAACAAATAAAAAAAAATCTCAAGTGTGTAGAGAAATGCAGATACACCATACTACGCCTCCTGCAGAGGCAAAGAACATAGAAACGAAAGCAAAAACAATGTACCGAATGCAAAAACGATGGAAAGTTAAGTGTCATAATCGTCAAAACACTACCCGTAGCAAAGAAGATGATGTGGATAAGACACCTAATGAAAAAGTGTGTTACCCCCAAATACAAATCCTTTCATAAATATTCAGAAACAATCTATCAGCTTGAACTCACTGAATATAATTTTTTTTTTTTTTATAAGCGTTTCACCCCGAGCAAGGCATGTCACTGCCACTACTGTGCAGGGGGCTACGTAGTGTGTAGAAAGGCTGGTTAAATATAGGAAATAACAGAGGGTGGGGATACCGAGAATGAGGGTTGGGTAGATGAGAGTGTTGTGAGAATAGTTGGGAGTTAGTGTGATAGGAGGTGTCTATTGACCCTACATTTAAACACCTGGAGATTGTAACTGTCAGGAAAGCAGACTTGTGGAAGGGAGTTCCACAGGCGGGAAGCGCGAGAAAAGAAGCTGTTGGAGTAGAATTTACGGTTACATCTTATTTGTTTAACTGTAAAAGGGTGGGACCTAGTTGCTAATCTAGTATCTCGTGTAAATTCGTGCTTGGGCGGCACCAGTGATCTAAGCTCATCGGAGCAGAAGCCATGAAAGTACTTGTAGAAGAGGCACAGGGAAGCTACATCACGCCGGTGTGAGAGCGGCTGCAGCCGGTCTGCCAAGTCAGTATCAACCACGTTACAGATCCTCCTTTGTATTTTAAATCCCGCAATGATAGTGAAAGCCAATATCTCTACTGGGAAATGCGAAACTTTTACAGGAAGGAAACTGCAAAAAATTAGTATGAAAATCAGCCCGACTCGGTTATAGATGTAGGACCTGTAATAATTTTATGAAACTTAATACATATAGACAGAAAAAATCAAAGCTATTTGTCCAGACATCGTGATCAAAGATACAAAATTAATGTTCTTTTTACTGACATGGCTATTCTTGCTGATTTTAATGTATATTTGATGATAATAAAGCAGCTATCAAAATACAAGGATCTAGAAGAGAAATCTCACAAGGAGATAAATAATTCCAATTATATTGAGAACTATCGACTTGATAGACAATGTTTCCTATAGAGACACTGAGGAGATTCCTTGTAGACCATGCCTTAAAAGATGCAAAACATTTACTCACAAGTACAGCTCCCACATTACGAAGAACATTTTTATAGGTAAAATGCGGGGGCTATTTGGAATTTGGAATTTGTCCAAAAATTAGTAGAATATATTATGAAGCCATTTCCGACCGTAGGTCTCTGGTTTGCACCGGAGTTCGAAGGAAATAATAATATAAATAATAATAATAGTAATCATGTGGTTCCAAAATGCAGGTTCTTTGACAAATACCAGGAAATAATAGACCACCTAATCTCAGGATACACTGTACTTACCCCAAATAAATATAAATATTGTCACGATAGTGTGTGGTGATATTTATACTGGACAATGTGTAAACACATGGAAAACTCTATAGTCAAACACTGATATAAACATCACCCAGCATCAATTACAGAAATAGAAGCTGTCACCATTCTATTGATTTCACCATCTACACAAACAGAAAAATCGAATCAAATAGGCCGGACATTACTATCAAATACCAAAAGAAAAATAGCCTATTAATTGATATGGCTTTTCCAGCAGATTGTAACATAGCATACAAGGAATTTGAAATATTATCAAAGTATAAAATCTTGAAATTGAATTAGAAAAATGTGGAAGTTGTAAACAAGAATAGTACCCGTGATAGTGGGTGCACTTGGAATGATAAAATATGGAAGACAACAACACATTGAAAGAATCTCTGGAAAACCCAGCTTAAGAGATAGTTATTCAAAAATTCTCTTGTTACGTACAACTTACACACTAACGATAACTTTGTCCATGTAACGCTAGTGATGCTTTGGGAGATATAAAAATATGAAATGTAGCCAGAACAGTGCACCACGACCTACCTTAGGTCATTCCGCAGACTGGGTAAGTAGTGTGACCATAGCAGAATTATTATGATAATAATAATAATAATAATAATAATAATAATAATAATAATAAAAATAAAAATTGAAGCAAACAGGCCAGACATTATTGTTAAAAACCACAAGGAGAAAACTTGTCTATTAATTGATATGGCTTGTCCAGCGGATTGTAACATAGCAATCAAGGAATTTGAAAAACTGTCAAAATATAAAGACCTGGAAATTGAAATAGAAGAAATGTGGAAATTGAAAACAAGAGTTGTGCCAGTGATAGTAGGTGCACTTGGAATGATAATAAATAGAACAAAACAACACATTGAAAGAATCCCTGAAACCCCAGCTTAAGAGATATACAAAAAATTGTCTTATTAAGCACAGCCCACACACTAAGGCAAACTTTATCTATGTAATGCTAGGGATGATAGGGAAGATAGAAAAACATGAAATGGAGTCATAACAACACGCCACGACCTGCCTTAGGTCTCCCCGCAGACTTGGTTGGTAGTGAGACCAAACCAGAAATCAAAATATGATGAAAAATGACATAATAATAATAATAAACTGTTTCAAGTCTTCCTTGAAAGTCGAGAATTAATATTTGACTTTTTGGTTACTTCGGGCTTACTGAAGTACCACATTCTTTGCTAAAACCTAGAGTAAGGCATTATAAAATACGTGCATTTTGTTTGTACAATTTTTAACGTTTGATAAAGTTTTAAATTAATTATTTAATCGTGAAAAAGAGGTTTTATACGAGAGTATACAAAATCAATAAGCAGATGCAACTTTTAATCATTTGGACTTTTTCTCTTCACATCCATACCAAAATATCGTTTTTATTTATTGAAACAGCAGAACATTCTGTAGTAAAATATATGAAAAAAAAAAATTAATTCACCCTTTGTTTTCATTAACTTATATTGGTTGGTTTTTTGTTTATTGTATTTTTATTTTCAAGAAGCCGCTGAATTTAAACTATTAAAGATTTAAAGCATCGTCTGTAAAATTAATGTAACAAGAAATTTATTAATGACTGTACTGTATGCCGATGATTTTGAAATTATATTTTACATCATTTCATAATTTCAAATAACATATGTTGATCACAACCGTAAATTTACACTGCCTAGTTTACAAGGAAATAACATAAAATCAGCTTAATGTGTCATTTGGGCACTCTTAAAATTTACTCATAAAAATGAAATCAATTTCTATGGAAGCATAAATCTAGTCAATCTAGATTGCAGTAGTTATATATTAGATATAATTTTCATTTAGTTATTTTATTAAGACTATGCAGCTATCATTAAATTAAGCGTAAAAATTGATGCAATAATGATTATAAACGTAAATTTACAATCAGTTCAGAAAATAAATCCTTTTTGTAAAGAAATAATTTTCAATTAGTCACCTCATACAAAATATAAACAGGTCTAAATGAAACCATAAAATTTATAGAAATCAATAAAATAAAAGCAGAAGAATGATAAAAAATGAAGCGATAAAATTAAGGAATCCGAATATTCTAATATCCATGCTATCATTATTGGGTCATTGGAATATGAAGTATTTGATTTGACTTTTACAGTTTATCAGACATATGCAATTTTTTCTAAAGACAGACAATATTTTTATATTGTAACAATTAATTTGGAAATAATAATTGTTTACTGATACAAATTATAATAATTAATCTATAGCTAGGGAGAGGAAAGATGGAATTATACCTTTTCTAAACTTTTTTTTGCCCGTAAGTGAATATAACGAACCCAACTAGAGTTCGAACTTTACTCTCCGTTCTCTTACGCCAAGCCGTTGTCTTTTTTACCAATCGCGCATTCAAGTTATCGGTTCCTCTTTTCTAGCACAGCATACTCGACAAATATATTGATATACACTTACTGAAATATGACTAATAGGACTCAGATACAGACATTAGTCTAAATGAATCACTGTAAGTTTTTCGTCTTCTATGTGCATGTCCCTTTCAGGGTGTAGGCGATCATGACCTTCCACGTATCATTATCCCTGTAGGCACTTAGCACACTTTCTCGGGTTGCCCCGCCGAAACCCCGCTCTGCTATCACCCGCCCAAGACCTTTGAAATATGTAATCCGATGCTTTCCTCTTTCTCTTATTCTTTCTATCTGGCCTGTGAGTATCAGATTCTCCAAATCTTCTTTCCTCATCACATGTCCTAGGAATTTCAGCTGTCTTTTCCTGATGATCAGTATTAATTTCCTTTTTGTTTCCATGCTCTCGAAAATCCCATCATTGCCCATATGCCCGATCGATGACATTCACAGCATCCTTCTCTAGAACCAAATTTAATTGGCATTTTTGGCTTCTCTGTTTACTGATTCGGTTTTATAGTAGTTTAATTGTAATCTTTTCTTTAGACTTTCTTCATCTACTTTTTTAGGAGGTTTTGTAGTTTTCTTCTGTGTGGGCTATCAGCTCTGTATCATCTGCGAATCTTGCGTTGTTCAGATGGGGACCGCCGATGACGAATTCTGGCATAACTTCTAGGGTCCTCAGAATAGTTTTGCTGCATAGATCCAGTGAAAAACTCCTCCTTCTCTTATAGTTCTTTTTATCTTTGTATATCTGTTTAGTTCGATTACTGTCCGTATGCAGGCGGTTTGCGGCCAGGACACGTTTTTGATTATTCCAATATCTTTCCTAAATACGTCGATGTTGCTGAGCATTTATGTCAGTCTTTGTGGTGTAATTTGCCGAACGCCGTTGAATATTCTACAAAACACAGATAAACATCCTTTTTCATTTGTATCGTCCTTTCAGATAACATCCTAAGCATGAATATCGCATTCCTTGTTTCAGTATCCTTGACGAAATCGCACTGTTCTTGTCCTATCACTAGCCTGATTTTACTTCGACATCTATTTATCAGGAATAAAACAATGAGTTTTGATATGTGGCTCATCAAACTTATTGTTCGGTGGAATGCGCATTCAATTGCTCCTGACTTCTTAGGCAGAGGTAAGAAATTTGATCTGCTTAGATCATCTGGTGCTTTACCACTGTTGTAGATTTCGTTTATTATTTCCGTAATATTCTCTATGCCGAAATCTTCTACGGTATTCAATATCTCCATTACAATGCTGTCTGGTACAGCTGCATTGTTCCTAATAAGTTTGGCTATTGCAGCTTTTAATTCAGATTCAAATACTTCCGGTCCATCAGCATCTTTGTTTACTATCTGTTGCTCACTCATGTCGTGGAAGCGATCTTTTATATATTCTTCCCATTGCTGGAGTATTTCTTTTTCTCTAATATAATTATTCAATCCTTGATTTTATAAATCCTGTTGAGGAGCGTGTTCTTTTCTTGACAGTTCTCTTATTTCTTGTCAGTTTCCTTGTTTCTTTATGCATTTCTCTTTTATTATTCTTGCTTAAGCTCTCCCTTTTTCGGCACATTCATCCATTTCTCATTAGCCTGTCTGCACTTGGTTATTGTTTACAGTCGTAGTTTTTTGTATTCAATTTCATGTCGTGGCATAGTTTTCTGTCTAATTTGCATCATATCAAGAATCTGTTGTCATTTACTGATGTTTTTTATGTGTCTTAGTTCTGCTTGGACAATGTTGTTTGCTGATGTTACCTTCATCTCCTTTCGATTTTCTATTTCCCATTTGTTCTTCGTATTTGTTTCCCAGACTGTCATTATATTTTTTCTGCAGGTTGAGATCATTCAGGGGTGTGTGGAATTGCAGTCTGGGTGCTGCCTTAGGCTAATTTAGTTACCGAAGTTTCACTCTTACTTTGCGCATAACTGGAAGATGGTAGCTCCACATTCGGTACTTGAAAATGTTTTCCTCTGAACTATTACATCTCCGATCATTTGTTTGTGGTTGTATAATCGATTTGGTTTGTCGTGTCGCCTCCTAGGCTTCTCCATATCTATAGGCGTCTTGGGTTTACTTGAAACCCGGTGTTGTTTATCACGTGGTCATTGGCTTTGCCCCACAGGATTCATCTTTCACCTCAGTCGTTGCGGATTCCTAATCCAAAGTTGCCAGTTTCCTCTCCCTCTTTCACCTTTCTTACTTCGACATTCAAGTCTTCCATAATGATTCTAATTTCTTGGGTTTTACACTGAGTCTTGAGTTGAGTACAGAGATGCAGTTTCTTCCTCAGTGCTTTGTGTTGTTGATGTGTAGTCTACAATAATTGCTATTTTTTAGGGTCCCCTTTTTAGTCTGATCTGGAGAACGATTTCGGAAAACTGGTAGTATCCCAGAACGCATTTCTTCATTTCTTCAACCAGTATTAAGCCAACTCCTTTTTTTGCTATTTTGACCTCCTGCATATATGATCCTAAAGTTGCCGCTGTTAAAGTCGTTATTCTTTGGCAATCTAGTTTCACATATTACCAGAATTTCGATGATCAATCTGCACATTTGCTACATTAAACTCTCAAGTTAATCCCAGTTGTTCACCGTCCTGATGTTCCATGTTTCTAGGGTAAATTTTTGTTTCTTGTACGCGGTTAAAAGTTAACGGTCAAGAGACACCTGTTGCTCATGTAGTTCCTTTACGAGTGAGGAAAAAAATTTGGAATAATATATCCCTTTAACGACGTTAGTGGTAACAGTCGCTTGATGACGATCAGATGACACCTGTCGCCCATTTCGATCCTAACTAGGCGAGAAGTTACTTCCTTTGGAAGAAATCCCCTTCATGGCTTTACATAATATTTTCATTATGTAAAGCCATGATTATACTCGGAAATGATGGTAGAGTGGTATGATGATTTATCGAGATACCATCACTATTTAGCTGACTGTTGACTTCTTCAGAGTTCTCCGGCCTTATTTGTAGTCTTGTTTTTCGTGCACTAAGATCCCGCCTCACTTACAAGTCTTTACATTGTGTTAGCCGGTTCCAAAAAAAAGCAGTTATATATATATATATATATATATATATATATATATATATATATATATAAATTTACTAAGTTTTAATTTGGGAAAAGTAAAGAAGTCCCCTACCGGTTCTGTATAGGATTAAAACCTTAACAGACGGGGAATGAATAAATGCTACTTTTATAAAATATTATCAGGCAAGTTTAGAAATCAAACTTACATCTACTGAGTGAGAAAATGCAACATTTTATAAATCGTACGAAAGATCATTTTATTTCGGTCAGCTAACATGGTAACAGTTTCATTTAAATTTCACAACCTTCAGCTGTGATATTCTAAGTGTAACTGCTGTCAGGTCTAAAGGTTTATGGATGGAGTAGAAAAGAATAGCAAAAAGTGGGATGAATGATACAGCCGAAGAGAAGTAAATTCTTCTAAGAGAGTAAAGATTATAATATCTGTAATTAGAAAATCGAAACTTCTTCGTTATTCACTGCTATTGTGGAAAATAGGTTTTATATAGCAGTTCAACAGCCTCTCTTTGTTACCATCTGTATGCCAAAAAAAAATTAAAGAATTGCTGTTCATCAGAAGGAATGTAAAATCCAATTTCCAATTTCATTTGGATCGGTTACATTGATATCCGCGCGTATACTCTTGAAAAAGATATGAATCTATACTCTTTCACAAGTTTGCGTTTTCATAGTTGATCTTGTGTCAGAAAAAAACAAATTTTCTTTCAGAAATTTGTTAATGCAATATTCACTCGTTAAAACCTATCATTGTACTTAAAACCCAAAATACGTTTCGGCTTTAAATAACCAATAAAATATGAATAAGCCGAATAAAGTACATTCAACTTTTTTTTCACATTTTGTTTTCATGTTTTAAGTACAGATATTTAAAGAGTTTTACTGATTAATGTCTTTGCTGTATCAGTCATATTTCAGCAGTTACAAGTTACAGTCTTTGTTATCTCTATGTTCAAATTTTGTAATGTTCTGTTAAAGTGGACACGTAGCCTTCAAACAATACAAAGTATGATTTATCGCATTGCACAAACATATATCTCTTTAATTTCTTTTAATTCGTCGTGTCTTTCCTATTTGCGCGTGAACAAACAGTAAACAGTTATTGCTTGAAACAAAGAAATCAGAAACAATTGGAACTTCGATCAAACTCACCAAGATTTTATCTAGTTGGTCTACACGACAGCGTTTGAAATTAAAGAAAACGTAAATCTAAAGCCCATCTTTTCGTGGTCGGCGGTAAATTAATGGTGGTCATTATTCTTTGATTGGTCTACTGAGAGTGTTATTTCGATATGGCTTAGATGTTGATTCTTTCAATCCACTTATTTGCCAATTTTCTTTGCTATCCTTTATTTGAAATACTTTCCACAGCCGAACAAATACAATTTAATTCCACGGCTTTAATATAATCGTCTGCCCTCAATGCTGACATCTGATGTCGGAAGAAGACTAAAGGGCAAAATGGCCGTCAATTTGCTGCAGAATGATCGAAAAGGAAGAGATACACCTAAATAGATCAGAATAGCTAAGAAGAGGAACAATCTCATGACAATGTATTGGCATCATATCCCGAGAGGCACACACGTATATATCCACGGATAGGGTTGTGGATTTAAAAATTTTCCACCAGAGCTAAAGGCTGCCGTTGCGACTCTGAGATAAAACACAGAATTTCGAATTATAACTTCACAGAAATATAGATATTACTCATGAGAAATATAGGGAAAACAATTTCTTATATTTATCGATATGTAGCGGGAATAGATATATATTTGATTCGAGGTAGTTAAGCGGTTTAGGCAAATGCAACCGGGCAGGTCAATCTCGTCTATAGACGTAATAGACTGTACTCGTCGTATGCAGTATCCTGAAACGTAGCCGTAGTCAATAGCCGCATACCTATAGACGTAGAACTATAGACCTCTCGTGGTAGACCTATGGACAAAAATCTCTAGTCGAAGACCTGTAGAAATCTCTGCGTCGTCGCCTTCGTCTGTATTTATGGCTGACACCAGCCAATCACATTACCGTAAGGGGGAAACAAATTGTATGTATATTCATTACATATTCATTATATCATTTATTATTATCATTTTTTAGCTTGGATCTCATTCATCTGTCTATGTCATGAATTAGCAAAAGAGACATATAAGCACAAATATACAGGTGCATATACATATAGGTGTATAATATCCTTCCGCTTCTGGAGACTATAGAGATTGTTATGATAGTGAGTTAATCTATTATGCTGGCGTGTGTTCAGGCGCAGTTATGTATGTTCAACATCCATAGATACTACCAGCGGTTTATAAGGCAGCTATTGTTTGTAAACTTTAGGTAAGAGTGTCTGCAAGCAAACATATCATATAGCCTAATAAAGCCAGCTCGCGAAAACACTCTGTAACTGACTTCTGACTTTGTGTTGGAACAGATTCTAAACAGTTTCGTCGACTTAGTTTCCTGGAAGTCTGTGTGTTACAATGCTTACTGGCTCGGAATAAGAAATTCCAGTCGGATACGTTACATTCACTTCCCTTGGGGGCACTTCGAGATGGTGTAATTGTTAGCAAGCTTGTTTTGCTAAAACCATTAAAATTGAGCAGTGGGTTCGATTCACACTGGGTGCCCCATACTCTCGGCCTTGAGACACAGCTAAACTTCACTTAGAAATCACTATACAAATTCCATAGAAAGGATATGAATTCATCTTCTCCATCTGAGCTATGGATTAAATAGTAGAAATTAATTAATAATAAAAAGCATCAATATTCTCCAAAAATGTTCGTGTAATATTCCCTAACAAAAGATGAAAACACAATTGTTCTTCCAATCTCTTTCAGCTTCAAAAAACCCAAATGGCGTTGATAAACTGTAAAAACTAAGATCAGTTAATCACCTGCATAATTTCCGTCACAGGGCTTTAGCTAACCCAGATTATAGTTTACAGTCATTGCTTAACGATACCGAATTTGCTTGGTTTGTAAACATAAATAAGTCGTTTTCTTGAAAAAATCGGCCTTGTTGAGATTCGAATTAAGATGTCATGGTCGGAACTCATAACTTCTTGAACGTAGACAACAGATAGATTGATTGATGAGTCAACATGGATATACAGAGATTTCGCCATAATAAAAGCATAACAATTCTGCTTGCACACACACACACACACACACACACACACACACACACACACACACACACACATATATATATATATATATGTATGTATATATTATACATAAATACGCGTTGTAGCACGGTCTGTTGTAATAGATATCGGCAGATTCAGTACGTGGCTAATCAATGCTCTTCCTTTGGGAAGGATAATTTGTAATATTGAAAAGACTTCAAAATATTAATGGAAACAATATGCCTCTTTACATTACTAACATTTGCGTAAATATATATATATATATATATATATATATATATATATATATATATATAAATTAAAAAAAAGCATTAATTCAATGATGTTGAATTTATATTTGCTCTGTAATATTTTATTACATGGAGCTCTCTTTCTGTATCATTTTTTAATATTAAAATAAAATTTTTAATATTAATTAGGATCGGGATTTTGGAATTTACCTTCCTGCTTTTTTCACTTGGATTAAAGTATCTGAATTATATATATATATATATATATATATATATATATATATATATATATATACTGAAAAGAAACGGCTTGAAGGTAAATTAAAACGGGTCCTATTAATAATAATTATTCAAAATTAAATATTAAATCTTATATATCCAGAAGGCTCAATGTAATTAAATTTCTATATTTACAATATTTAATACATATACAAAATTCAAATAAAAAAAATAGTATGGACGTTTCAACGAATGAATTTAATACTCATCTCTTTAGAGATAACAAACCATAGTGTTAAAATACATGTATTTTTTGTGTATGTAAACAAAATACGGAAGTAGTAGTAGCCTAAAAGAAGAAAAGAAAGAAAAAAGGAAGAAAGGAAGGAAGGAAAGACGGAAGGAAGGAAAGTATGAATAAAGGAAGGAAGGAAAGAAAGAAAGAAAGAAGGAAGGAAGGAAGGCAGGAAGGAATGAAAAATGTGTCACACTCAAGTTGACGGAACAGTAAAGTTAATCCTTTCTGACGGAAGATAAATCGATACATTAAATCAATTAAAAATAACAAAAACTATATATCGCTCATTCAGTAAATGAATTAGTGAACTCTGGCTATTGGGCGCGTATAATGATAATATACACGTTAAAAAGCCTGCCTTCCTCTACCGAACACCCATAGCCCAGAGGTAGAATCGTCGACTGACACCAATTCGGTCGGATTTTAATCCTGGGTTAAAAAGCAATCCGAGTTGCACTCTCACATCCTGATTGAGCACTCTGGAAGAATGGTAAAATTTGAAATACAGTAGCTACTCTAGCATATACACATCGCTCAATCGGTAAAATAAATTAAAGCACTCTGGATATTGGGTGCGTAAAATGATAATATACACGTTAAAAAGTTTGCCGTCTTCTACCAAACGCCCATAGGCCAGAGGTAGAATCGCCGACTGACTCCAGTTTGGTCGGGTTTCAATCCTGGGTTAAAAAGCAATCGGAGTCTAACCGTACTGATGAGCAAAACAGATCTGTCTGCGGATGACTATATATATAACATAAAGAAAGAAATGGGTTAAATAACTCACGAGCTTTGCAAGTTATCAAGGTTAGAATTTAAAAGATTCCGGAATAATGTTAAAATAAAAAAAATTAAACATTTGTCACGTGAATGAAAAGAAATTTAAGAGCGGGAAGTTATAATATAAAATATTATAGGTTAATAAGATGAAAAAGCGTCTATTTTAAGTAATTTCAATTTTAGATTAATTATAAGGAAATTAAATTAAAAATAACTAACAGGTGCCATTAATACTTATATTTGGATATTAATAAACGTAAATTTAAACAAAAAAGAGAGAAATTATTATAAAATATATATAAAGAATATAAATAATTTAATTTTACTACTAATAAGAAGGAACAAAATCAGTATCTAATGTAATTTTGATTAATTATTATTAGAAAATTAATTTCAATTTAAAACTATGACTACATTAATACTAAAAATAGTTTAATTATTACTTAGATAACAAAATATAAACATAGAACAGGAATGAAAAAAGATTAAAGAACGGGAAATTATATTATAAATATACAATAATGTAGGGCTAATAAGAAGAAATAAAACAATCATTTCACGAAAATAAAATTCAGGATTGATTATTATTAGGAAATTAAATGTCAGTCATCTGTCTTGTCAATACGGGTGTGGACTCGGTTCATGATTTTTGTCTCGTGATTTTCGTCTGTTGGAAATTTGTACCTCTGGCATGAACCCAGTCCACACCAGGTTGACAAGGCAGACGACTGTCATCTTTGTCTGGCAAAATAGACTATTCCTCAGATGAGGTGATTCTAAATATATTGTTTAAAAAATATTTGCTCTGTATTTAAATATATACACATTTTTTCTGCATATTTTCCAATAATTTAAAATCTTTAATTTTTTAATATTATATTTCTAGGATTAATTTAGATTACTTAGCAAGGAAGTTTTTCTTTCTACTATTCGCTTACCGTCATTATATATATAGAGAGAGAGGGGAGGAGACAGAAATACAGAGACAGAGACAGACAGACAAATAGGAAGACAGACACTTAAAACGTGAGAGAGATATGTAGTGAAACGTTAAAAATGTGAAAAAATATGCATTAAAGCAATGTTGAGTATAAGCATGTTAAAAAAATATGCAATCTTATTCTCTTGGGTTAGTTTTCTTTCTTCTTACGTGGAATACTGTGACAGACAAATGTGATGTGTTTGAAAGTGATGAGGTCAAAGAAATATATATATATATATATATATATATATATATATATATATATATATATATACGCGTGTTCGTATATGGGTATTTGTATATATATATAATGTAGACTTACTTATCTGAACCTTTCAATTGGAAATGGTTAGTAATTGAAATTCTTCTCATTTCTTTCCAGGCTACGCAGATACTCTTTGATGCTTGCTAATATTAGAGCTCAAGTCTTCATATTTACCTTCAAATTTCACCTGTTATTTTTTGCGGAAAAGTTGTTGAGCTGCCCACGTTTTTAATGAGATTTTTTTCCTTTGAGTAATTTGGAAACATTTATTCTATGATAAAACATGTTAAATGTGGGTCAGAGAGGAGATCTTATCTAGAAAGTGAGTCAAGCCGAAGTAAAAGCAAAACTGAAAAGAAATGAAAGAGATAAATACTTTCATGTAGTGCGTTTTTTTTTTTTATTTCAGGCAAGAATATTATATTAATTAGTCTCCATGTTTTTTTTTATCTCAACGGTAGTGCTTCGACATTAAGAGATCGTCTTGGACGTTGCAGTCAAAATGAAAAAAAATACAAACATAAATAAATGTAAAAGTTAATTAAGCAACTAAAATAAATTGAATATCGATGAAAGAAGTCTTTGAGATTTCGATAAAATCATTGTAAATACATCAATAAGGGAGTCATGTTACTTTATTTTTCTATTTTCTGTTCATAAACTGCAATAAACAAGTTTCTTTGAAACACATTTCTTAATGCCTCCAAACTTCAGGTCCTAAATTTTTTGTCAAACACATGATACCTGGGTTGGGTTTGAAGGATTTTACAACATAGCAACTACGTTGTTTACATCCAAAATACTTTTTTCATTTTACATTTATCTGTAGCTATATAGTTCTTCGAATTTATAATTGTGTGTACAGGTAAACATTTATCTGATTTTATATGTGAGTTTCTTGGTAAACACAGGTTATTTTTATATCTGATGCTATGAGTAAACATTTGTTGGGTTTAAACTTAAGTCAGTTTGATTTAGTTTGCTAGTGTCCAAAACGTGGGATTGAAGACTGAATCGCTTCGAATTTCAAGTTCTCTCCTAAGGATTAATGCAGATCCTAGAATGTCCAGAACCTAGAATGTCTCAATCTTTTCTCGTATTTCTACTTAGCAATTTACACCTAATTTTTTTTCCATATAATTCCAGGCTGAACATCTAACAGTAATCTCCCCATTTTCCTCGGATCATTTAATGATTCGTCTATTTCCGAATTCATTTCTTCTTTTTCTGGTAATTTACTGTACGCTATCTCTCTTAATAAATTTATTCTTTTTGTTATCTCTTCTAAACCTTGTTCTGCCAACCGTCTTGTGAGTGTCAAAATTTCCAAACCACTTCTCTCATTATGGCGCTAGTAATTTTAACTCCCGCTTCCTTGAGATATGTAGGAGTGCCTTTTCTATTCCATTTTCTCTAAAGTTTCGTCGTTTTTGTCATATCCAGTTCACGCTATTCCTCAGAATCATTTTGTAGAAACACAATTCCGTTCCTTTGAATATCATTATCTGTAAAGAAATTGTCCAAAATTCAATTTCATAAAGGATTAAAGTTAATCCATAAAATATCACAAAGGTTATTGTATCAAACTTTCTTGTTATTAGAATCATTGTAAAACTTGTTTTTTTATATGTCTATAATCATGAGTATATTCTAGGATAGTATTGATATTCGAGTTAATGTGAGTCTGTGGTTCTGTCATTTCAGTTGGCTACAGTAAAGACTTATATACCTGAACACATTACCAAGTCCTTCTATTCTTGCGGCATGGTAGAGAATCATGTTTCGAGATATATAGTGGGTTATCTGAACTTGACTACCTTCGTAATCACCATTAAACCCCTCCACCTCTTTTCAATACGAGTGTACTCAAGTTTGAGCGTTACGGATTGAGGTTATGTTATGGATGTAAGTTGAGTAAAGCTCACATGTAGGACATTTAATGTTTGACTCTAGAATTGAATACGCTACGATTGTAGTGCCTGAAGAATCATCCATTGGCGGGTCTTTTCCTCAAAGTTGCTGGTTTCGGGGGAAAAAGTAGAACATTATTCTTACCAGTATGAAGGGAATATAGATTTTTCGACTTTCATACGTCGCAGTTGGTGTTCGACAGGTAAATGTCTAAATAAATGAAACTAATGAATATAGCACGTCTGGGTATTTCCCACGTATATAATGATAGATTATTGATAATCTTCCGATGGTTCGTCTATTGGGAAAATCTTAACTGTTAAAAGCGTTTAATCTTCCATAAGGGCTGTTAAACGTAGGGCTAGAAAGAAAATATTGGTGAGCTCAGTCACAGATGTGGCAAGAGTTTTCTTTTTCTTTTCTCTGATCTGGGTTTTGTAAGTATTTATAATTGAAGATGTTGCCAGATATTGCCGGCGTTCAAGGATCCGATAACTTTTACAGTATCTTTAGCGATTGATTGCGTATAGTATTTATATTTTTTTATGTTATTTATGGGGAAATCTCCAGTTGGCGTCATAACTATTCAGCTTGTCTGTTGGCAAAAGCTGGCTCAATTACGACTCTGTAGTGAGTTGGATCCTCTCACCGTGCTCCATACATTTTACCTTGTGCCACATATGAACTACGCTTAGTAAATCAACATAAATGCTTGGGTAACATTGAGTCCCAGTAGATATTCCATGCAAGGAACGTCATTTACAATACAAATTCAGGGATTGCTCTGTGTTGATGAAACCCTTCTATTTTGATTTTGAATATATTTTATGTTGGATGGTTAAAAATATCGATATCACTTCATGCAAGGCAGTAAAGCCACTAAGACACAAGTGCGTACAGGGTGTGGGAGAATTAAGAAGAGAAACATTAACAAAGAGAGAAGAGGAAATAATAAACAGGAGTACACTAAATAGTGACTGACATTGTAGTTACACTTTTTTTCAGATTAAAATTGTTTTTTTCTCTATTGAGAAATAAAAATATTGTGGATCAATGGCTAGCCTCTATTTACCTAGACATTTTATTTATCAATTTTAATTTTTCTCTTCTATTTATCTTAGTCATTGCAAAATATAAAATTTAATTGCATACACTGGATTAAAATCTGTCCAGTTTCCAGTGCCAGATGTTGTAAAACCAAATGTTTAAGTACAATAATAGGGGGGGTATTTTATTCTGCATACAGACAAGATATACACTTTTTATATATTGTATATTACTTATCGTGAAATCGATGCGAGGTGACATTTACATGCGAGTAATTTCTATGATTAAATTTTCGTAGTAGAAAATATGATTAACTTATATTTAATAAAAATAGTTCTAATAACTTCATAGATAACCTTGCTTGAAAAACGGCCAAGATAGATCTATGTGTTACCGACAGAATGAAGGCCAGAAAAATTGGAATTGAATTTAATGTATCTCACGATTTACTGATTTGTAATCAATAAAACTGACTTTGAGCTACAGCGCCGGCTCTTCAGATATGGGATTTTCGAATTCAAAAATATCGTTCTTGTATCACGTTGCCAAAAATGCTTCGTTCTCAGGGATTAGTTTTGCGCCTGAAATATGTCAGAGATAAAGAAAAATTAGGACGAACTAAAATTAAAAACTAAACAAGAAGAGAAATAAATGTAAAAATATATCTGTGACGACCAATGTTTTGAAGATTCTAGATAGGAAGGGTTATGTTTACCACAGAATTTTTGTAAAACATGTTTTTTTTAATTTTAATTTTTTTAAAATCATAACGCCGAAGCAAGGCAGTCTGTTGGTGCGCAGGAGGTTTTATAGGAGGAAAGTTATAACAAGTTGCATGGGTTGTTAGGAAGTGGGTAATAGAAGAATGAGAATACTGATGCGAGTGGAGTGGGCGGGGAAAGGAACGTGAGAGTGAGGATTCAAGTTAGTGAAATAAGATATGACTGTTGACTTTACATTTAAACACCTGGAGATTGTAGCCGTCGGGGAAACAAGTAAAAGGAAGAGGATTTCACGAGCGGGAAGTGCGAGAAGAGAAGCTGAGGGAGTAGAATTTGCGTTTACATTTTATTGCTTTCGTAGTAAAAGGGTGGGGTCTAGTTGCTAATCTTGTGCCTCGAGTAAATTAATGCATAAAGGGCACCAGAGAGCTCATTTTATCAGAGCAGAAATCGTGAATATATTTGTAGAGGAGACAAAGGGAAGAGATATTGCGACGGTGAAAAAGTAACTGTATTCGAGCTGCTATTTTGTCCTTAATCATGGGTATATTCTATAATAATATTGATATTCGAGTTGATATGTCAATGGTTCTGAGGTTCTGTTGGCTACGGTAAAGTCTTTGGAAACTTAAAACATTACCAAATAAATTCAAATGTTTTGCTTCCAGATAAAGATCATCATAATTGTATAACTATATAATCATCTAGGGGTTACGTGGCCAGCTGTGTGTATGCAGACAAGATTGTTTCGCTGTGTCTCGTGGAATACGTTACAGCTAGATTATCCTTGTAGCTTCAAGCCGGGATCGTAATCCGACTAATTTATTATTAGACGAACCATCTGCGTAAATTTAGTAACCAGCAACTTTCACAAACACTTATTCACAGGATGGAAACAAACCCCGGTGGCCGAGAGCGTTCAATTTGATAGCCGAATTAAATCCAGATGTCACAGACCCGAACACAGACCACATACTTGCTACCTAGATTGTTTTGACTAAAGAGGCCGGTGTGTGTTCCGTTCTTTCACATATTTGTAGCTCTATATATTCAGTTCGTTTGCTTTGATTGTTCATTTAGCACTGTTGCACATTTTTCATCTACCGTCTGCTAGTCCAACTATTTTACTGGTGTTATATATATATATATATATATATATATATATATATATATATATATATATATATAAATTGTTTAATTACTTAGTTTTTGGTCATAATAAAATTAGACAAGTACACAGTTGTATTAAAACGTTTTCAACACAATTACATTGTACAACTTTTGAATATTCTTCATTTGTATATGAATTGTTACGCAACCTAAGTTTCTACCATGTGGTGCCTTCGTTTACAAATGAATATATATATATATATATATATATATATATATATATATATATATATATACATACCGTCTTCGTAATCACCATAGGACTCCTCCAAATCATCCGGATTTTCTTCAAAATCATGCCCACCGTTTATTATATATATATATATATATATATATATATATATATATATATATATATAACGTATAATGGAGAGGTGGTAAATAGCATTTATCAGCAGTGTATCTACTTCAGGCAGCGTGCGAGTCTTGTATTGATTATATACTATTATACCCAACCTCCGTTTTGGTGATTAGTAACGCAGTAACATTTTATGTTACAACATTTACTGACGTGACGATGCTCAATATGATCCCTGAATGTTTTAATGTTCACTTAATCTATGTACATCTTAAATAAATATTTTCTTAACTTTTCACCACTGAAAACTAATTACTTTCATTTTCTAGAATTTTCATTTTTCATTTTTTTTAGAATTTTATTTTTACTGACGTAGCTATGGTTGAAACGATTCCAGAATATGTCGATTAAATTTGAACTTCACTTTTAAAGATTCCGAGAGAAAGAAAAACTCCCTGTCTTAGAAAAGACTAAACTCTTCCGACATTTATTATGAAGAGAACAATATTATTAATCATCCTGCGCAAAACCTATAAGCGATAGAATCACCGTTAACAAATTTGATCAATTTAGAAACCTATGTCATTAGGATGAATGCAGGCGATGAATGCCATCCAAATTGACATCTGCAGGCAATTGTCTCCTTCATTTATAGGTCTCAAAAGATGAATTGTGTTCTAGTAGGTATCCGAAAATAAAAGGCGTAAGAACTCTTCATGAAGACACTGGCAATGTTTCAATAAATTGAGAAATCTTTTGTTTCGGTTGCGACAGAAGGCCACCGCTTTGCCAGTTTCTCCAAAGTATACACGTAGAAGAAATAGTGAAGTGGGTATAGTAACAAAGGAAAGAACCTGGTATCTACTTTTGTTAGAAAGTTGAATTTAGATGGTTCTAATGAAAAGTCATGCTACTGGCACGGTCCTCCAAAAGAAGTTATTTCTTTATTACCAAACCTGTATTTGGTGGAGGAAAAGTTAAGTTGAAAAGAGCAGACATCATTTGATGGGGCAGCTGAATAATATTAATGTTAACGCAAACAAAACTCTCAGAGTTACGTCAAAATGTCATAGAATATAATACACCGTTATCTCAGTCATTATTCTGGAAGAAATCTTATATTCCAGCAAGATAATGTTGCCATTAAAATCACCAAATACAGACGTAATGTTTTCCTAATATAGACTGATCTGCATATGTCTCAGCATTAAGTGCCATTACTTCAAGATATATCCATGAACGAGGAAAGCAGTTCCAAAAGTAGAATAAGTTAATCAATTGGTTTTAATAATTTAACGCAAGGAATGTGATAAAGTTACTAAAACGCAAAGATGTTCTTCTTTTATGTGCCTTGTCCCTTTCAAGAATAAGGGGATAATTGCCCTTCACATATTCCTGATTTTTGCTGCTCTTATTATATTTTGTCTTGTTATTTCTCTGCCATTCAATATTCTATGTTCATACGCGCTGTTTTCCTCGATTATTTTCCCTCTATCCACCTAATGAGTAGGAGATTTTCCAATCTTTTCCTCATTATTTGTCTAATAAACTACTTCTTCCTGGTGTTAAGTATAAATTTCTTTTTCGTTTCCATTCTTTCCAAAATCACGTCGTTATTCACATGTTCGATCTATGGTATCCTCAGCATCATTCTGTAGAACCACATTTCTGTTGCTTTGGGTTTTTCCTTCTTCTTTGCGAAAATTGTACATAATTTGCTGCCATATAGGTGAGCTTACATCATCTACCAATCCAGTACTTTTTATTTGTATCAAAGAGAAAACACAATAAAATTTTCAAAAATTGTATTCTAAAAAACATAATGATTTAAAAAAAAATTTTTTTTTGAAGTTCGAAATTCACGAGAAGACAGGATGTTAAAATAAGTTCCTCAGGCAAGATGTAGCAGAGAAAATTGCAAATCTTGTAGCGAGATTGAAATCAGCTTGAATCTTTGGTAAAATTATCTTCTCGATTCAATATCACTTACCACTTAATGATTTAAGACTAAAATATGAAGCCTTGTAAATAGTAACAGTTATCCCTTTATTGGTTATAAAATTATATCATATATTATAGATTTTTAAGAGGGAAAAAGTAAGCGAACGCAAACCGATTTTGCTCTTCACACGCATATCCATATATTGAGTACTCTAAAAGAGTCTGAAGTTTTCATTGGTGCCAGATACTAGCAGTCTAAAAATAGGATTTTTTCTCCTATATCAACTATGTATACCTATATATATGCTGCATGCTTATAAGTGAAGTCGTAGCCCGGTAAAGTGTTTTTCATTACTTTATAGGTGATTTAATTGTCGTTGTTGAGTTCTGCGGAGTTTCATTGTTTCAGTAAGTGACCCACAATCATAAGTTTTGCAAGGAGGCTTATCCTTGCTGCATTAGTATCAAAGTGATACGACTTGTAATACTGAGTAAGTCTACTCGTTCATCTGCACATTTAGTTGTATACAGTCCAAGTGTAATCAGGTTGGACATAATATTATTAGATTGTGCTGAGGCAATGTGTGCGACAAATGAAAGCAATCTTTGAAAGTCACATGCATATTCAATACGAACAGATAAGAGTCACTTTACTTCTGTTTCAGGGGAGAGACATTAAGTTCTCTCTGTAGAGAGCAGTTTGTTTTTAGCTCTGTTCATTCAATCTTGTCTTTCTCAAAGACATTAATATTACTCATTAGGAGTGTAATTTATTTCAACATTTCAGACGCAAGATCGTCTCAAAAGCTGGTGTTTATGTTGAGTTTATTAATAATTTTCTTGGGTCAGAATTTGTAGCACTTGTGTAGCAGGTCCTGCAATGTTTATTTTGCATCAGTTCGCCGTATAATAAATATAAATAAGATTATATAACGTAAGAAAAGCACAAAGTAAGAAATATGAACCAAGCTACACGAGTTTTATCCTCGAATTGAAGAAGTGTTGTTATTCTCAATTTCTTTGCTTTATGGAGACATATTTTTTAACGCAAATTAATCTTATCCGGGTTTCATATTGAGCATTAAATATTTTTAATATTAAACCATATTTTCATAATTTCAGTATTCTTATTTAATAAGTCCTAAATATGACGTTAAAAAGCATCCGGCAGTCAGGTCACTGATTGACAGAGTGTGTGAAGCATGGAACCAGCACTTAATTGCTGTTGTTCTCAGGTCCACCCTGACTCGGAGTGGTAGCTATGGGCAAACATTTAAAACCCAAACTGGGAACAAAACAATATGAAATTATAAAAAATAATTTCATATAGATATATCCATAAAAATAGACCTTTATAGAAAAATATACATTTTTGACGGGAAGTTATTAACAACAGTATAATTTTGAAGGGAAATTTATTACCATAAGGAAATTATTCTCAGCAAAACATTTTTGAATACAAAACTAAAGAATAATGCTCAGTTTTCTAAAATAAAAAAAATAAAAAAATAATTAAAATCTGATTAAATCAACCTTTTCACTATAGCCGAACTTTAGAAAAATAACTTGAAACCCTATTTTATTGACATTTAATAACCCACAGATGTTCATATGATGTTAAGCAAAACATAAACTCAAAACTCAAACTCTTATTTAATAGATAAATGCTAATGTTAATACCATTAAATTATCCTACTTGACATAATTTTAAAAATCTACACACTTCATGTAATTAGTAATTTTCCGCACTATACATCGGTGGATATATCTGTTGTGGTGCAATAGATATCGGCTAAGAATGAGAAATCAGAGATTCGATTTCGAATTCCAACTGAATTTGTTGCATACAAGCAGAAATACTTCTTGAATCCATCACTTCTCACTCCAACTATGAGTTAAACAGCCGGAGAGTTTCGGTTCTTTAGCCTTGGTTAGCAACAGTCAACCACAGAAAGAAATGACAACCTATTGAAGGATAATATGTCTAGTCTGTGATGGATCGAAAGTGACATAACTGCCCAAGACTGCACCACGTTGGTATTAGGTGGGGAATTCGTTATGTCTTAAATGGCCCAAACCTATTGATACAATATGTTTTCAATCAGAATGATGTTCCAAGGTCTTTAGACCTCCATCTGTACGCGGCAATGGCCAAAAAAAAATAGGTCACTGTAGTTAGCATTGTGATAAGAAAGAGTGTCCTGACTCACGGGTTCATCTGACTATGAAGAATTGATATTCTATACAGTTAGATAAATTTATTAATACGTGAGAATATTGTATTTAATAGATTTCATAGAAATCCCTCACTTTTTCTCTTTCCTTATCTCTCTCTTTATAAATATTTGTGTATGTTTGTATATGCAATAAAAATTGAAATAAATGTAATTATATATATATATATATATATATATATGATAAAATATATTTTCACGCTATGTTATAGGTATTGATTAAGGCGTTTAATATCATAAAAAGGGCATAAGGAAGTAGATATTGGGGTTAACGCCCATGTAGAAAAAAGTGAGAGAGAGCGAGAGAGAGAGAGAGAGAGAGAGAGAGAGAAGGAGAGATATAAAGGAATGGAGGGAGAGTATAAATAGGTATCCTTTGATTTTTGCAACAAGCATTATTAAAATCACAGACATGGTATATTTTAAAATAAATTTACCTAATTGATTAAGTGCTATACGTAATAAACGCCTTGCACGATCATGTCACGAAATAAATATGACTGACTGGGCAGAAGATTATCTCGCAGTAGTTTGCCATATCTTTCTGCAAAAGACTGATTGCCAGCCAAATCTATATAATCCAATCTGCCCTATTATTCAACCCGTAACTGGAGAACAGAACCGGTTTTATACATTTCCCGAAGTTATTTGTGTGTAAGTAAATGCAAAGAATTCAATTGGAATTCTAACTCGGATTCACGATTTCTCGTTACGAGCCGATATCTAGTGCACCACAACGCACATTTAATTTTAGCTAAAGCGAAGCAACAAACCCTTACGGGCGCAACGAGTTATTGAATGGCAGAACATAGGAGGAACAGGAAATTTCATTGGAATGTTTGAAGTTCAAATTTGAAGGAATAAACTAAACATTGCAAAATATAGAAATGATCTTAATGTTACATTTAGCCATTTCAACTGTAAATAATGAGATATTAGCGCCAATCTAGTAATGCACTTAAATTGATAAAGTATAGGTTCCATAGAGGAATTTCGTCAAGACAATTACCATGGATGTACTTATATAAAATGCTCAAACAATCTACGGTAGGGCGGTAACAATACGCCTAAATCCGAGATGGTAAGTCAGGAGAAACACTTCATCAATGTATCGTGAGGAGACCTGCAAAATCATTCAACACCGTGTGGGAGTATTTGAATGATCTGATGGGTACAAGCTTGTGTAGAGGTTATTTTGAAAATTTAACATGATCTTCCCTACACAATGAGATTGATAACTAAAACACTAAGAATTTGCGTACGTATTTTTATGTAAAACATTGTCCTAGCTTTAGTTGGAAGAACCTGGCCCCAAAGTTTTAAATGTATTTTTAATGCACCCTGTATCCATATAGAATGGGTTTGCCAAAAATCTAATTATGTCAATTTTCTTCTTTTCATTACGATATCGGTAAATAACAATCCGTAATTTCCTTGGAATTTACCCCGGCTATGTTTCGGATATGAACACTTATTTATTTTCACAAATTATGAAATTTTATTCACAAACTAATATATCATAATGGATTGGCCAATAAGTTCGGTGGATTATTTAGTAGAACATTGACGAAAAAATAAACCAAACTCACTTTTTGGCCAACCCATAAAAATCGATAATTTCTTCATAGTTTCTTCATACAGTTTCCTATATGAAATAGAATCTATTACTGGAAATATAGCAGTGTAAATTTTATAGAAATACTGTTATTTTTACGAATTTTATTTGATTCCTAAAATTTTATTGCAAGAAAATTTAACTAATTTAAAAACTGATTAATCTAATTTGATGCAAATATTATTTGTCAGGACAATACTTATTTTTTAACATGGAGGTCCGTGTTTTTTATATGATGCTGATATCATTTTTAATAAGAATATTTCATAAGGGAACACTTATTGCAACAGTTACTCAACGAATATAGTACGAAGGACGTTTTATATAACTTAGTATCTAACCATTAATTTTAAGAGTTTAGAATAATATTCTATGTAATCTAATACTTTATTGAATTTTACGTACTTTGGCTGAAATGATTACAAAGACGTTTGTGGAAATTTTCGAAAATGTTGTATAGTTGTAAAATTACGATGGTTTTATACCTTATATTTTGATAAATTCTATATGAATATCTTTTTATGAAAATCGGTACTATATTTGCAGAAACATCAAGTTTTTTTTTAAATACTGGAGGTCGATAAACTGTAGAAAGTTTTTTTTAATTCAGAATAAATTAAGTTTTTAATTAATAACAATACTTAAATATGTGGTGTCGATACTACGGATCAATGAATTGTAGAAAGTTTTTTCTATTTAATGTAGTTTATTATACATAACGACAATATCATTTTCCTCTACAAATTAATACAGAATTCTAAAAGTTTAAAACAATAAACTGCTATAATACAACTTTAATAATTGAAAGAATTCTTGCAAAAATAAATTTCTTTATCGATTTTTTTCTTACAATAGTGACGATAATATATCTAATGGTGAATAGTAATTTTCTAATTAAACAGTAACTTAATGTTATGTTATTTATTATTTTGAGATTCAAAATTGATTTTCTGTAACTTGGAAATTGCTTTAAAAAAATATTATTTAATTTTACCGAGGACTTATATTTAAAACTAATATAAACATTACTTACTGTAAAAAAGATTTCGCAAAATTTCATAGAATTCAATAAGGAAGAAGAAACTGATGTAAAAATGTATTATTACCTATATTTTCTAAAAAAACATGAAACGTATAAAAAAATTAATTCATTTGTAAATAGGTTCTGGAAGTTTCATTAAAATTTGATAATTGTTTGATTTTTGCATGAATTTCCAAATCAATGTGTTTTTCCATCGCAAAACGTAGTCAAAAATTCCAGACTAATTTCTGGTCATACGTTAACAAAAGAAAAGTAAGTAAAAGAATTAATATATTATATTTAAACTAAATAAGTGTTACTAAAATAAAGTAATGCATCGATGGTATCCCTACAATAGTCATATGCGTTGAGGTCAGTGCATATCTGATCAAAACGAGAATTCGGAGAGCCGAGTTCGATTTACAGTTGAATTCTTTTCTATTCACTTACGCGCAAATACCCTTGGGAAAGGTATTAATCCATTTCTTCATACCAAGTTGGGTCAAATAAAAGGACTGATTGGGTTCTACAGCCTTAGTTGGCAACTAGGAAGATCTTCTGCTCAATCAGTCATGTCTCTTTCCTTTAGACAATATCATAATATATAACAAATAAAAAAAAATCCAATATGTCAGCTAATGCTGTTTTGTAAATTTGCGTACAGTTACGGGATATTTTCTACGGATGACTTTATTTACATTCTATAGAATTTGAACATATATTAATCATTCGAAAAAGGAAATCAAGAGAATATCTAAATCAAGGTTAAATTGAATATTGTTTAATATGGAATCTTTCATATTCAGGAAGTTTGGTGATGGAATTTGGTTTAAAGACAGCATCTCTCAGGTTCGATACCTACCGGAAGATAGATATTTTTAAATCATTATGATGTACTGTATATATATATATATAACTTTCAAGACAGATACGAGTATCCATCAAATGGTTTTTACAAATAAAAAAAATCAAATATGTGGGCTAATGAAAATATGCATTCATTTATGCGCAAATAGCCTAGCAAAAATTATTAATCTATCGCTTCTCTCCAGCTATGGGTTAAATAACATGTTAGGCCCACGTTTGGTTCTATATCCTTGGTTGGCAACCAGTATACTGCAGAGTGTAATGCCAACATACAGCTGGAAAATCTTCTGCTTAGTCAGATCATGTCTTTATAGACATGATCTCATAAGAGTGTATTTAAATACATGATAGCCCAGGTGTATATCTCGTATAGTACTGAACGGGGTGATATATATATATACTAGCAGTATAGCCCGCCGTTGCTCGGGTGTAATGAAAGCTTTAAAACTAATCCATGGTCCTGGAGCTCAGACTCTTTGGACGTTAGCACGAAAGACTATAAAGCAATAGTTGTTTCCAATTAAAGTGAAACCGTAGACTGAAAGAAAAATGAATGGATGTAAGTAAAATTTTGATTTCTTGATATCGATATCAAATTTTCTGCATTATTGTAAGAACTGCAACCTTGAAAGTTCTGATTATGGTTTCTTATGTCTTTGTCTACGAGTGTATCAAATTTGATTAAAATCGGACCGCTCATTCTATACCCCGATTTTTTCGATTATCGATTTTCGATATTTATCGGGGGTACCTCGACACAAAACCTAGGTAAGAACACTCGCATACGCTTATAGTACAACTGTGTAAATTTTCAAGAAACTCGGTTCAGCCGTTTCGGAGTCTATATGTAACGGACACAGACACACACACAGACACACACACACACAGACAAAGTTCCATTTATAAATAATTTTAGATTTAGATATCTATAGTTCAGAAAAAATGTATATTTAAATATTAATCTCGGATTGAAATCCTCTATAATCGAGAAGAAATAACTATATAAGTAAACTTATATTTTCACTATTTTGAATTTTAGATATAGAAATAGTAAAATTAGACGTGAGACACTATGAGAAGAAATAAATCTACACGTCATCCATCTTTGTCAATGATAGCAAAGATATTCACAAAAGAAATAAACTTAGTTACCTGCGTGTAGTCCTCATAGAAGTTTCTATTCTTTCCTGCATTCATATTGTTACTCTTAGCAAAGCTTTCATCGGAGAACGTTAAGTGCATAGTGAGTGCATAGCTTGCTCGGGTTTGTGCAGTAAGTGCTCCGAGTGGATTACACCGTCCTCAAAGGCCTTACATGGCGTTATAACATTTCATGTCTTTGTGCATATGATATTGATGTTGTTCTGTTATCTATAACAACTTTCAATACTTTATTCCTATGGCCAGAGGGTATGCTTCTGCAGAACCCTAAGTGCCTTTCTTGATTTTGAACACGTGGGACTTTCTTACGATTAAAGCCTGGATCGCTTTAATTAACATCTAATGACAGGTTACACTAAAATGATAATTATATCACTGTACGGCAATGTTAAATGAGAAAATCTAAATTTAAATTTCGTTCAGAATGTGTAACAAACAATATGTTAATATGTCTTTCAATTATGTCCTGTTAAACTGATATAATCCAATATCACGAACATGATATTTGTATATATATATATATATATATATATATATATATATATACGTAAAGACAAGACAAACACGTTATTCCATGGTTAAGTGAAAGTATGGCTCTATTTCAGGCGAACCATCTTCAGCTTACGTCTTTACTGTATAGAAGATTTTACACGAATTAAATTCGCAAACCCCCAAAAAGAAAAAATCAGAAATAAAAATAAAGATCACTCCCTTAAAATTAAATATTTAAGAAAAATGCATCATTACATCAGTTACGTGAATATATGCACACATACATACA
>JBBBDQ010000473.1:307500-395000 GCA_037127315.1 Ascarosepion bandense | reverse complement strand
TTGTTGTTTCTATGTATGTTAGTAAGCCAATAGTTGTTGTCTTGTATGACAATTCCAGCTGAATAAGACCCCTTCCACCTTCTTTACGGGATATGTATAGACGGTCTACATCAGCCTTTGGGTGATGCATCCTATGCTTAGAAAGAAGCTTTCTTGTTTTAGCATCCATTCGCCTGATGTCGTTTAGAGTCCAGTTTAAGATGTTGAAGCTATATTGGACAACTGGGATTGCAAGGCTATTAATGGCCATAACTCTATTCTGTGAATTTAATTCAGTTTTTAATATCATTCGTAGCCTTCTATAGTACTCTTTACGCACTATTTCTTTCATTTTTTTATGGTGAATGTTTTCGCTCTCATTTACACCTAGGTATTTATAAGCTTCTTCTGGTTTCAATTCTTTTATTATTATTATCTACTAACTGTAATTCTTGTTTGTATTTACTGCCTTCTTTTATTATTGAATATTTTTTCTTTCTTTCTTCATGTTGCCTTACTAATTGTATCATCCAATCCTTTGTTGTTTCTATGTATGTTAGTAAGCCAATAGTTGTTGTCTTGTATGACAATTCCAGCTGAATAAGACCCCTTCCACCTTCTTTACGGGGTATGTATAGACGGTCTACATCAGCCTTTGGATGATGCATCTTATGCTTAGAAAGAAGCTTTCTTGTTTTAGCATCCATTCGCCTGATGTCGTTTAGAGTCCAGTTTAAGATTATTATTATTATTATTATTATTATTCCTCCTTTTATTTCTGGTTTATATTGATTTCCATCCGGATCAGTTTAAGATTATTATTATTATTATTATTATTATTATTATTATTATTATTATTATTATTCCTCCTTTTATTTCTGGTTTATATTGATTTCCATCCGGGTCCCAACCAGAGACGTAAGGTCAAAAATGGCATTTTCAACTGGGTATTTTACAAAAAAAAAACCCGAATACTTATGTTCAGACAATAAAGCTCTTCATTATGTCCAAATTTTACTTGTGAGTAGAAGTTTTTGTATTTTTAAGGTATTGGCTACCAGGGATCCCTTAAGTGAGTCCATCGGAACATGTTCAAATAAAACCGAGTGCTCTAGATTTGGTGATGTTCTTACGCGCCATATTTTTGAGAATTCCCTTTCAAGTTCATTGAATGTTTGCTAATTTTTGACGATCTTCAAAGATACATTACAGACTGCAGATACGGCCATGTCAATAAGAATACACATTTTGTTTTTGTCGTATTTGAAAACGATGTCTGGGCGATTACCTTTGATTGATCTCTCAGTGTGTAATCTACATTTCCATAATTATCATTATTAATTTCTTTGTCTTCTTCTTGGTAATTGGCATGACGTTAAACTTCATCCAGCAGGAAGGCTTCTGATTGGCAGGTTGTGAGGAGCATGGAAGCACCTCTTAAAAATTTGTTGTTTCCAGTTCCACCCTGACCCGGAGAAGTAGCACCTGTTAGAGTCCCAGCTATGGGCAAATAATTACCCCCACAAACTGGTGTCAAAAGACTATGAAAGTATAAAAATGCTTTTATAGAAATATATATACATAAAAATAGACTTTTATAGAAAAATATACATTTTTGAAAAAAAAATGTATTTACCACAACACATTTGTGATGGAATAAATTATCAGCAAAACATGTTTGAATACAAAACTAGAATAAATTTTTTCTAATATAAAAAAGAATAAAAACAAAATATTCGTTAAAATCTAACTAAATTAACCTTCTCAATATAACCGAACATTTAAAAAAATACTTAAAACCCCACATTTTGGTATTAAATGACCCATAGTGGTTGATATGCCGTTAAGCAAAATTCACTCACTCACTCTTCTTCTTCTTCTGATTATTATTATTATTATTATTTTTAAATTTTATTTTTTATTTGCGTGCGAAGTGGAATCGGTGAGTCTGATTTTTAATTCCTGTATCTACTGTTGCGTTTTCTTTAGGGCTCATCTTCTTGATATTGGTATAAATCCGTATCCTCTCTCTTCGATGAAGGAATATGCCACTCAAGTGCTATAATACGTGATACACGATTAGTCAATCTTGTCTCGAAAGAGACAACATCAGTGACTGAGCAGGAGGATTTTCTGCAGTAAACTGGTTGCAAAACAAGGCTATAGAACCCAGTATGTCTTGCTATTAAACCCATAGCTAAAGAAAAATGCAACGGTTCAATACCTTTTCATTTTCATGTGAATGAACGCAACGGGTTCAACTTGTATTCGAACTCGGCTGCAAGATTTCTCATTCCGAGCTGATATCCCCTGCATCCAAACGCATATGTAGATAAAGAAATACTTTACATAAAGAGTTGAGAAAACAATGGGAAATCACTCCAGTATTTTCCCCACGAATCTTGCTAACTCTCAGAAAAATAAAGAAAAATCCATGTTCGTCTAAAACTTCATAATAATGGCCATTGTAATTTAAATAAAAACTATTAGAGGCTGTCTGACTTACAAGAACTGATAGCTTAGTAAGACAGTTCATTTTCTATTCTTTTAAGAATTAGATGTTATATATGAATATAAGTATTATTATGATGATTTAATACTTTTAATTTTGGTTAGTATAATTCTTGTAAAGACATTATTGCGCTTTTATTATTAGACTTTTTATTAAAAGAAATATTCTTTATTCTCTTCTTTTCCTTCCTGTTCTTGTTGTTGATCTACTTACTATTATTATTATTAGTACTATTATTAGTATTATTATTAAAATTAGTTCTAGTAGTAGTAGTAACAAAACTTGGCTGTTAACATCTTGCAAGAATCCGTTCCTACTTTTTTTTGCTTCGACACTCCAAAAATGTCAGTTGGCAGACAGCCCGACCGCATGCCAACAACCCGGCTTTTTTAACTCCCGACACCACCCGCTTCGTCTCCTTACCATCATACAACAAAAGAGAAAATTATTTCGAAAATAAAGACGAAAGAAGAAGGCCTACACAATAGGGTGTTCCATAAATGAGTTATTTTCTCTTTTGTTTATTTTTGTGAAACTGGCGCGTTAATTAGCAAGGTAGACAGACTGACTTTTAACAAACGCTTACACAAAAGTACTTTTAAAACGCGAAACGCTCCTTCAAGTCAAAATATGATTGATTACAATATGTGTGTGTGTGTGTATAACTGTGTATACGTTTGTGCCAATATATTCGTGTATATCTTTGTATACAGTATTATTGTTGTAAATATTCGTATATGGAAAATAGTTAAAAACGCACAATAACACACAGACATAATATATATATATATATATATATACAGACATATATATATATATATATATATATATATATATATATATAGGTAGATAGCTATAGATATAAATATGTCTTGGTACATACGCGCATAAGTATCTCTGAGAAAGGCACAACCAGAGAACTGCATTTCTACTGACAACAAATACGGTAACTTTAATGTAAATACTTTTTTAACAAGAACATATCTATCTATCTATCTATCTATCTATCTATCTATCTATCTATCTATCTATCTTTTTGTGTGTGTGTGTATGTGTGTGTGTGTGTGTGTGTGTGTGTGTGTGTGTGTGTGTGTGAAAAACAAAGCAAGACACCCTGCCATCTATTAAGTATAAAATGTTCGTGCATGTTGCTAAATTTATATATATATATATATATTATAAAGAATGTTTCACATACTGAAGAACCCAGGCCGGTTCCTGTCTGTCTGTTTCATATGCTGAGTTCATCTACGGTTATTCGACTATCTTCACATTAAGAACGATTTAATTCAAATGAAACATAATTGCTATAGACATATTAAAGACATTTTAACATCGGAGAAATATCTTATTTATCATTTAAATTCTCGACAATGGATACATTTGCAAGCACGTAACTTGCCATATTTGTTGAAGAGATCAGATGTACGTTAATCTGTACAGGGATTGGACAAAAGTTGCAAATTTTGGTTAGTTTTCTCTTTAGTTTGAATGTAGCTAATGAAACCGAACATTTTCATTCTGACATCAACCGGAATTTGTATTATTGCCAGTATAGTACTTTTATAATTTGTCAAGGTCTAAGGAGGTCTGCATTGGACAGGCATACTCCGTTACATTCATTGTAAATTATCTGAGTAATATTTTCCGCTTTCCTAGTTGCCCCACTTGATATTTGTCCAAGTCAATGCATGTTCTTGGAAGATCATATTGCGTTTGTGAATTGTACGCTTACACTCAATTAAATCACAGTCAGCGGCTTTCCATTCAGTATCTTCTGTATGACATTATGCAAAAGGATTTTGAAAATTTTCCATTTTTTTTTTATCATTTCATCCAAAACTAAGGCGGATATATTACTATTGCGCAGGGGTTTACAGTGAGAGAAAAATAGAGTGTTAAGGAAGGATTAAAGATGGATGGAATTCAAAAATATACAAGATGTCAGTTGAATTTGCTGTACTCTTTCAGAGATTGTAGCTATCATGGAAGCAAGTTTTGTTTATTTTTTTTAATCATATCACCCCGAGCAAGGCGTTAACGCCTTTGGTGCGCAGGGAGCTACGTAATAGTGAAAAGACTGGAAAAGAGAAAGCCGGAAACCACATCCTAAAGAGGGAAGATGGGATGAGTCTCTTCACTTATTCAATAGACGTGGGTGGAGTGTGAACCGGGCGATAGTTTAGTCTATCTACTCCAATTGAAAAAGAAAAAGAAATGAAAAAAGAAAAGAGTAAAACTATTGGAAAAGTGAAATCCGGAAAGCAGATCCTAAACAGGGAACAAGTAGACGAAATTGAGTTACACAGCCGAAAATTTCGACAAAAGAATCTCTTAGAATAGACGAGATGGTTAAATCGAACTATTTCGATAATAAAATGTTACGCGCTTAAATTCATGTTGTCGAGGAACCAGGAGAAGAAGATCGTCGAAGCAGTTGCCATGAAAATAATTTTAGAAAAGACAGATGGAAGCCACATCAGGTCGCAGAGAAAGAAACTGAAGTCGATATCCCAAGTCGGTATCGATTACATTGCAGAGCATTCTTCAGATTGTGTCGAAAACTTAGACCTGAATAGCCGAAGCAGATATGGCAATAGTTATTTAATGCACGGACGAATAGTAGATTTATAAATGTACAAGATGGATCCTGACTAGAAAAGCTTTTTGGCCTAACACAAGGAATGTAAGATTCCTAGCAGTATTAGCAGTTATAGCTTCGATGTAGTTGTTCTACGTAGAATCGGTTGAGAAAATGAAGCCAATGAGGCGCAGTGTGTGGCTCTCCATTCTGATGTCAGGTAGGAAAGTTTATTTTTGGTGGTTAAAGGAGAGCTGTTTCGTTTTAGAAGCATTTAAATGTACGAGCCATTTCTTTCTATAGCCCATCACGGATAACCTTTCAAAAAGTAGTATCCAGGCTTATTTTGTCATCCTTATCATCCATATATACGATTGAAACTATAAATAATAGTTTATTCATATGCATAAATGCCTTCTTGTAAAATGATTACACCAGATAGAGAATGGACAAAGATAAAACAAAATCGTTTGGACATGCTTAAAATCTTGATGGACGCCCACATTCAAATAAATCTAGAGGCGTACCTGTGACAAGCATCTTTCTTTTCACGATTTTACTATAGGAACAATTAGATTAAATTAAACAATCATCCAAGAACGCGTTAACCCTGTAGCTTGTGCAAAACGCCAGCATGACAAACGCTTTCTAGAGAGTAATATTCTCTAGAAATAACAGACTACGCTTCGCTATTTTTGTCAAGAGCCTGTTATACATATTCTGTGATTGTCGTTAGCACGTCAGAAGTAAACATGGCGAAGCAAAATCCATGGATTTTGTCAGAGAGTAGGTCTTCAGAAGTGATATGCTTAGCTACTTCAATATTGATAAACGCCTTGAACACTTTGGCAAAATGTAATAAGCGTCTAACATGGCGATAGAGGGAAAGAGGTTTCCCTTGAATCATTATAAAAAACAGGAACTACAGATGGCGATTTCTAACAAGTGCAAAAGTAGGAAGCAGTGAGGCAATAGTTATAGCGTTTGGAGAGGATTGGAGCTAGCTCAGGGGCTTGAATTTCATCACCTCAACTCGCCTTATGATAGTCTAGTTTTGGAACGATATCCAAGATTAGAAACGGGGTTAAGTATATATCACTTTGTTGATCCGCTGTTCTAAGTTCTAATTATAAGTACTTGTTGTAGAATGGTTGACACTCCTGCAGTACTGTCAATAATAAAATAGCCCACGGAAAGAAATCGTCTACTTAAGTAAAGAAAAGTATCATTCGAGGCGTAATATCCGAGTGTCATTCAAGTAACTTTCGGATTAATTATTTCGGCGATTATTGCGGTCTAAAACTCTTTTTTGTTGTTGTAAGTTCTATCTTTTAGTCATTGTACTATTGTACTGTTATGTGTATATCCATTTAGCACCGGATATTATGCTGAATAATATTGCAGACCACTTTTACTGTGTATCGTATCCACATCGGCGACACAACAATAATCCAGATGAGTTTTCACTCAGGATGAAACCTTATGCTCACTCTTGAAAATGGAGATTGAAACCTCTGTTTAAAGAGACATCGCGAAAGAAAAAAGACAGAACGAGTGCCAGTTTGCTCGTTCATAACAGTAAGGTAGGGATTTCTTGGCTGGAGGAGCAAAGATATTAATTGACACCACAGTTTTGACAGATTTGACAAGGGGGCAGAGCTGCATGACACAGCTAGAGTCAAAGATAGAAAGTAATAAAGGGAACCATATGAGAAGCGCACCCTTCAGGGTCACTTGAAATCCACCACATGCGTAAGAGAGAGTGCAATTGGAAAGTTCAGCTTTTGGTCGCCAGAAAGTTTCATGCCAGAGTGTTTCAGCAACTAGGCTTGATAGACATTGAGGTCATATAAATCAGGTATATTAGTGAACGGATGAAGGGTAATGATCTTGTCTATATTGCCTTAAATACTATAAAACAAGGAACAGTTAGAAGAAGAACGGGAGTGGTAGAGAATGAAGGGATTTCTTATTGGGTTTAATAGAGAGAGAAAACACATTAAAGATTAGACTTGAGATGCAAAATGAAATCTTCCTAGCCAGCACTAGATGTTCACGGAAATAAACTGCAATGGCATTCATATGAAAATTTACAGTCTTTCTTAGACCTTCCTGAAAAGGGAATGTTAATCATGATTTGAGAAATCAGAGGAGGATATTGTAAGTTTAGGGATATTTTCTAAGAAAATTATAACGTTTGCATGTAAATTAAAATAACGCGCAAGGAAAGATATACACATATCTATATATATGCATGTTTTATTAAAATGACAGACACGGTATTTTCATTAATTTTTTTATATAATTTTTCATGTGTTCTTATGATTTATTTATTTCAGTCAGTTAAGTGCCATACGTGATACACGCTTTGGGCGATCATGTCTCGAAGAGACATGGTTGATTGGGCAAAAGATTATCCCCCCACATGTTGCCAATTCTTTCTGCGGTAGACTGGTTGCCAGCGAAGGCTATAGAACCCATTCTGTCCTATTATTTAACCCATTATAGGCGGAGAGAGACGATTAATACTTTTCCCAAAGGTATTTGTGCGTAAGTGAATGCAATGAATTAAACTGGATTTCGAACGCGACTCGCCTTTTTGTCTTTGCTAGTCGATATCCACTGCACCACAACACATCCTCTTTTATGTATTTACAGAATTCAAAATATATAAGAATTGTCAAAAGGTTTTGTACTTTCGAGCACTTTCAGCTATCCTTTTAGCCATTATCAAAAATTAATTTTGTTTTATTTGTAATTAATCATGTGTAAAGTTTATGTATATAGTGCCTTGTGCATGTTAATTTCCGAACATGGTAGTACATTGTTACCATGTTCATAATTAATTATGTATAGGATGCCTCCATTATTTTTAATCTTCTTTTGCATGTGGACAATGCTATTACCTGTGTATCATCAACAATTATATCACAGATAGGTGCGGAAAGATCTCGGTGTGTGTTTAAATGAGATCGGATTGAACTGTTGTGGGAAAGGTGCAATGTTATTTTTTGTCAACTTTCTGGTGGTGTAGCTAATGTAATTGTTTACAGATTTGGATAGTTGAGAAACACAGTTCTTTAAAGTACAGATCAATTCATAAACGACACTGATTCTCAGTAATTTATAATTTGCAGGTGAATTATTATTATTGACGATGAGATTTACAGTTTTGAATTTTTCTGAAATAGATAATTAACTTGATTTTGTTGTTTGAATTGGTCATTGTTGCATAATTTCTGATGGTATTACGTAGCGAAGATTCGTCCTAGATGTAATTATTGAGCATTTGATATTTGTAGAAAATATTAATGTCATGTTTCTAATTTTTCTTCTTTTTTTTTTTTTTGTGTTCACGTGTTTGCAGTTCTCACTGGTCACGTTACGAAGAAAATGGTAGTCAAGTAATAATTTAGAAAGCCGTTGTTGACAAGCGTTTGTTTCAAATTGTATTTCTTTGAAAAAAAGCAGTTGAAAAGATGAATTGTTGTACGCTCTCGGGAAGAATATTTTAATAACGCCAAACTTTTATCAAATAGGACATTGATTAATAAAATTAAAGTGACAAGAATCCATAAGAGATTCTGTAATGTAATCGATCAATACTTGGCTGCACGTCTCAAGTCACCTTCTTACAGACGGGATGTGGCTTCTATCTGTCTCAACTACGAATAAATTTTCACGGCTTCTTAACAAAAAAACTTAGCTCCCTGATATCCCCCTCTACACAAATTTACTTGTGTAAAAAGACTGGCAACAAGACCTTTCCCATTTGCAGTTAAATCAACCAAATGCAGCGTCCACTTCTAATCTAACAGCTTCTTTCCTCGTACTCCCGCCTGCGGAACTCCTTTTTGTATACTTGCTTCCCTGATAGCTACAATATCCAAGATTTTAAATGCAACGTAAATCACCACCTCTTATCTTCTTGAATTCCATCAATCCCTTAGACTTTCCCCGAAACAGCCTGTATATTATTTTTTTTCCTTTTACCCTACCCTAATGTCATCATCATCATCATTTATCCATCACACCCAGATGGTGCATAGGGCAGCAACATGTTGCTGTTTCTGTAACAACTGTGTTTTTACGGAGCAGGGTTGTTAACCCTGCACCCAACCCCCAAACCTGGAGGACCGATGTACCATTCTTGGTCCTTACGTTTACAGCACCTGGTATTTCCAAATGATCACCCATCTAACTACTGACCAGGCTCGATGTTGCTTAACTTCGGTGATCGGACGGAAACCGGTTTATTCAACACGATATAGCCGTAGACCTACACTAACGTGCCTCTCTTGATTCCTATCTTTCTCTTACTCTTTCCGCAACATCCCCTGTATCTTGTTCTCACACCATTTTCATTCTACTCTCACGTAACTCTCGTCAGACCAGTATTCCAATCCTACTCTTAGCCATTCTCTGACGCATCCTGTAACCTGCTTCTCTTTCTCTTCGCTCTCTTCTTATATATTACCCTGCGCACCAGTGGCAGTACTGCTTAATCTGGCCAGAAACGATCATATATAATGTAAACATATGTTGAGTATCTATAATGCTTAATCATGAGCCGTTCTAAATATCGTATTTTAGCTTTAATTTCAGGTGAAAAAAAAAAAGAAAAAATGTACAACATTTGGGGATGTTTATTATGCTTGTTCTAAGCTTTAGTCTCATATGTGCCATCTTCAGAGACGTTACAGGTACGTCAACATAAAAGAAGCCCCCTTAGGATATAATAATATCTTGTGGTAGACATAAAACATTGCTATGCGACAATAGCAGACGCAGTTCGTAAATTTGTAATGCGGTTCTATGACGTCACACAAATTCGGTGATTTTTATCATTGCATAGCAATATTTTATGTCAACACAAGATAAAATCATCTTTGATCGTAGATATCTTTATGGTAACACCTCTATAATCTCTCTGAAGAGGGCTCATGTGAGCCAAAAGCTTAGAACAAGCAGAATAAAAATATCCAAATGTTTGACAATTTTTGTCTTTATTTTCACCTGAAATTAAAGCCAAAATACGATGTTTAGAACGGCTCATGTTTAAACATAATAGACATTCATAGTCTGTTATATTTAACAATATACGTTTTGAAATATATATATATATATATATATATATATATATATATATATATATATATGCATATGTGTGTGTGTGTGTGTGTGTGTGTGTATGATTTATAATGAACCATATAACGGATGTTTAACAAGCTGTCCTTGCGAACGATACTCAAAGCAGTAAATTCAGTTGAGGTCGTTTTTCTTAATCCTGAGGCTTTGTATTAAATAGAGTAAATTGGAATGATAGAATTAAAAAGAGACTGACGCTAACAGAAGCAAGTCATACATGAATCCAATGACTGGTAGTGCAAATGATAAACAGAATGAAATTCTTGTCTGTGGCTTTTAATGCAAGTTCATATAAGTGATTTGAGTAAGGTTTGAAATTTGTAAAAATATTCAAAGAAAAAAGTGAATTCAATATTCGTTGCAGTTAATGATTCTTGTTGTAATTGATCACTATTGGATTGTATTAGCTTTTGATATATTTGCACCGATTAAATGTTTCTTCAAATGCCACGAAAATCTATTGGAAAATATAATATTTTGAGAGAAAATAACGGCAATTCTCAAAGAATAACTACAATAAATTCTCAAAATGTATAACAAAAATAACCGTGCATTATGTCCATCGTTCAGACTATTGTCCTTATTTGTATACAAGGTTTCGACCCTTGTCCGCTGTGACCTTTTTCAGGTGACTGAAATCTAGAACTGAACCATTAATAGCTTAGTTCATCTCTTTAAGTTTTGTTTCCATTGCTGTAGCCAGGCCCAGAAGTCGCAAGTCTTTTGGTCACTGGATCTAAACAACGTTTTTATCCAGTGAGTCAGGTGTTTTTGATGTAAAATTATCAATACTATTTCATCTGAAAAAGTAAAAGTTAAACATTATTTATAAATTGAATGTTGACATGTTTGTCACTTAACTGAACAGTGTTATTTCAGTGATGCTGACATTAGAGTATCGTCAGGGCATTATTTTAAAGTCTTCACCCTTCAAGGTCACTCAATTTCTCTGTTGCTGTTTGCTAATTCAAATAATTACATACCAAATAAAAGACATCAACACAGCACAAAACGCAAATCCAAAATTATAACATACAAATAGATATCTAAAAACGCTGAATCACAATCAATATAAAAACAAATGATAAAGAATGAAAGCGGAAAAAACATAATAAAATAATCATCAAATGGAAAACTCACGCACTAATCACACAAAAGAATTTTTATTCTATATGTGCCTTGTTACTTTAGGATGTAGACAATTAGGTACCCCCACTTGACCATGTCTCTTTTCGCTATTGATAGTTTTCCTTTTGTTATCTATCTTTCCCTTCTTTTTTCTATTTCCCTATATTCGTTCTGAGAGCATCAGATTCTCTAAATATTTTATTTTCATTACGTGTCTCTGGAAACTCATCTGTCTCTTCCTGATGTTAAGGATGTCTTATTCTGGTTGTAATTCACTCCAACACTATCGTTGCTCAAGTGCTACCTCCATAGTATCCTTGGCAATCTTCTGTAAAACCACATTTATACTGCCTGGAGCCTCTCCTTCATTATTGAAGAGATAGTCAGACACACTTTGATATATAGAAAAACAGATATTATGTAGACCAGCATTATTATCTGTTTCCAATGAGATACATCCATGTCTCAGGACTCAAATTAGCTTTTAACTTGCATCTTTGCACATGCCAATGCCTCTTCAGATCTCAGTGTCACACTTTCCATCCGCTGTCAGTACATTTTCCAGGTATTTATATTTCTTTACCCGTTTTATTTTAGTTTCCCTGACCTGTAATTGGCATTTTGGGGTCTTCTTTTACTGAAGAGCATACATTCAGTTTTCTGGAAGTTTATGGTCAGTCATTTCTTCTCTTTTTCACTTGTTACATTTTGTATGAGACACTGTTTTTTTTCCATTCCGAGTCTGCTATTAGTACTGTGTCATTCGCTATCTTATATTGTTGAGTTGGTGGCACAAAATTCAGTGTCACACGTAATAAACGCTTGAGCGATCATATTTCTAAAGAGACTGACGGAGCAGATGATTACCCACAGTAGTTTGGCATTAATTTCTGCGGTAGACTGGCTGCCAGCCAATACTATAGAACCCAATCTCTGTTATTTAACTCATTAATGGAGGGAAAAGATTAATTCCTTTTCTAAGGGTAGTTGCGTGTAGGTGCATGCAAAGAAATTCAACTGAAATTCGAACTCGGCTCCTTGATTTCTATGTCTGAGCCGATATCTACTGAGTCAAAGAAATACACATACAACGAATCATACACAAACAAACACAATCATAACGAAAGGAATTTAAGCGCGCTTATATACTGACCCGATAAAAATAATCAACGCCACACCTTAAATAGATGTCAACCAAAAATGTTAAGAGTTCAACAAAATATAAATAAACATGCATATCCCGAAGAATGTTTAAAAGTGTCGACACAATCAAAAGTAATTAACCATCAATATATCCTGCACCACTTACAAAAAAGGCAAAAACAAATATATACAAATAATGCAATAATCATCAACTGAAAAATCAGACACACAAAGATATATAAATGCAAAAAAGCAGAGAATAAAAATGAACCTGAAGTGTGAAGTTGTTACATACAGCTATCACGGAACTTTGAAGTTATTATGATAGAAATAACACTGCTCAGCTAAATGACAAACTTATAATTCTTTTAAACCACCTTTTCTCATCTTGATATCGAGCAATTCATGACCCAAAGCCTGCTTGGCTAAAACACCTTTCTACCATTAAACTACTGAAAAAACTGCAATCTTTTCAATAAATATATATATGATTCTTTTTGTTTAACGGCATATCAATTGCTTATGCGTCATTTAATGCTAAAATTTTCTTGGGGGTTTGGAACTGCTGAAATCTGAATAATTTCTTGATTTCAGAATTCTATACATGGTAGATAATACTCAGCTTTGGTCCATATATATATATATATATATATATATATATATATGTGTGTGTGTGTGTGTGTGAGCGGACACAATTACTAGAAGTGGTGATATGCGAGTTTTGTTTTGTTTCCGTTTTATTTGAGAATATAGTTTGATTTATTTAAGTAATTCTCAAATGTTATACATATTAATGTCATGAAAACATTCATGTTCGTTGTTTGGTTTAGTGTTGTGGATTCCGGATGAGGAACCGCCAAAATAATAAACAAAAACAGTTATGGAGATAGAAAAGTAGGATATATTGACCATAATATACAAACTGGAACGCGGGCTAGTCAATTCAGGAATACTTTTAGTAGTAAAAAAATATATATACAAGTCTTGAAGTGAAATCGTTGGAAAAAGTCCGTCCAGGTTCTGTTGGAACTCTTCGATAACTGTAACGGATCTTTGCGATTACTCTCCACTATGAACTGCAACTACAACCGAGATTCCAGATCTCAGTTCTCTTTATGGCAGGATTATATATACACTCAGTCGAGTCCATTATATACAAAATATTTATGAGTTATTTAATACTGGAATACTAAATATTTTAAACGTAATTGTTTGCTGTAAAGTGGTATTGCTGTCGTTTGGTTTTGAAATTGTATCTTAGGTAGTTGTACAATAAATACTATACTGTTTGTCATTGTTTTATAAAAATGTTTTTATGCATTAAGATTGTTATGATGATTTACATATATAACACATTAAACTCCTGAAATCTATAATAGTAGGTTTGCTTTTTAGAGCAGAAAGATTCTTACGGACACCTGCGAGGTTCCTTACGGACGACCAGGATTCTTAAGAACCTAAAGTCTGCGTGGAAATTGTCACTATTATTTCAACATTGTTACCCACGAAAAAATTATTTTTTCGTACACCTTGTTCTATTAAACAGTACCTAGCGTTCCAGAAAAAGATTCAACACTAAAAATATATACGACACGTATGAACATGGATGAATGTAAATCAGCCATGCTCGATTATCTTAAGTTCCAACTTGAACAACAAAACCAACGGGAAATTATATGGCAAGAAAAGCAAATTGGGATTTAAAAAAAAAAACTTGAAATTAAAAACAAACTGATGAAATTCAAATTAAACTGCAAAAGATCAACTTGAATCAAAAGCAAGCGATAAATACGGCTAGAATGTCAAAAGCGAATTGAAAATAAATTGGTTGAATTTCACAAACAAACTGAAATCAGACATTAAAGACTCGAAGAAATTCTGATTCAAAATAAACGAAAGCAAAGAGACTGGCTGAAACTGGCAAACGGAGGACAAATTATTGAAAAACAGAAATGTGTTTATTCAAAACAGGATGTGAGGGGCAATAGACACATACTCTCCAGACAAGTATATACCTTTGCATCATATTTTAAAAGATTCGAGAACTTATATGCCACAGAATGCATAAATTGGCGGTACTCTAGAAAAGTCCATCTTCCTCTCAGGAAATTGGGAACTGCAGAGAAAAACCAAGTTTGTGAATTACATTTCACCGCGTCAAAGAATCGAATTCAAATTCACTGAATCGGTTAAACTTACAAAAGTTTTTAGTCCTAAAACTTCACTCTTTTATAAAATTTGGAAATGTATGAATTTAATCAGAAAGAATATTAAAGACTTTACTACATTCTCGTCGAATGCGTACAAGCATTTCGAACTGTCAGAATTGAGTGCAAGTAATTTCAGGTGTCTGATATTTGCTCAGGGACTCGTTTCTGCTAATGACGCTGAAATTAGACGGTAAAGTTCTAAGTAAATTGAAAAAGTACGCCGAGAAAAAAAGTTATTCTCCTTAATCAAAACAGTCACAAAAGAAACGAAACAATTTGTGCCTTAACCCGTGTTTTCGTTGTGGATTGTTATATTGTTATAAAATCTGTCGTTACCGAAATAGAATAAACGCCTAAATGTACTGGGTACAAGAGGTAACATTGTCGAGCAAAACAAGAGTTTAATAGCTACGTAAAAAAAACAACAACAAAAAAGCAGATAAAGAAGAGAGGTAGAACCTTAGGAAATACGTAAAATACAAATCCTAAATAAAGTTGGCTTCTTGATCAAATTTAACAATCATAAATATAAACACTTACAAAAATTTGAGAAAACCAACCTTGAAAAGAACTAATAAAATGGCCAGGCCCGTGACACAGGAGGAAATTAAATTTATGGGAGAACTTTATACGAATGTACTATTTCAAGGATCAACGTTAAAATTAAAAACGTTTCTATTAGAAAATACAGAAAATATACTTGTCACTAACTGGATGGAAAAATTTAAGTTGTGGGACATGCCAATTAATTCATTTTGTAAAGAAATGGAAAAACTGACGACCAAGAGAAAAAAAAAATCCTTAAAAGAAACTTGTCCGGAAGATTTTTCTTGGAGTTAAGGACACCCAGCCAGTGTTTAAGAAAAAAAAAAGTAATGTGACATTTGCCTCTTAACCAAAACTAAATGACAAACTTGACAGATTATACAAAAAATAATGTCTTATCGAAAATTGCGTATAGTTAATGTGTTTACCGACCATCTATGCGATGGTAAAAATCAAACGAGATTCGTGTTTGCGCCGAATTCTCGACGGGGCTTAATGCAAACCCAAAGTGTCACTATGCTTTACCTAGACCAGATGAAATTTTCGCAAAACTATATAGGGGATTTTATTTCAATCGATCTACAAATACCGGTGGAGGAAGAATGTTCTAAGTTGCTATGTATCAACAATCTTCGGTCCTAAGAATAGTCTACTGCAAGATATAGCTAATCATTATAACAAAGTTCCACACACATACACACTATCTCTCTCTCTCTATATATATATATATATTAGGGTGGGATTTTCTAAATTTTAATTAAAGTGTTTCCAGAGACTTTTGAATGTTTATTGGCATGTGTAAATATTTGCAGTTTGTACATAGTATAATAAATTTTTTACACGAAGTATTTCTGTTAATTGTTAGCTTTGAGTAAATATTAGGTTTATTTATAATTAAACAGTATTTATATCTAGTGGATTGCATATTCACTAAAGAAAAATGCATCCTCTGGCAGGAGCCGAACCTGCAACTCCTATGCCCCTAGGAAAAGCTATCAATTGAGTCGCTGTTCAACTTTTGTTTTTCACAATTTATACCCGTAAAAATCATTCGTGCAGCTTGATCAATTTACGTATTTGGTGACAGCACTGATTAAAGACTTAAAGTAACCACACATTTTTATAACTTGGACTGTCACAGAGTATAAATGTTTCTCGAATCATCTTGAATGTGCCATGCTTTACCCAAACGGATTAAAAATTTTGACGTAGGTTAACAAATGTAACGTCAGAAAATAACCCTTCAATACTCTGCGAACTGTTTACCAAGTTTATCACACTGACAGTACATCATTATTATTCTGTGAAAAAAGAGTATTAGTTATTTGCTAAACGATTTTAACTGATTGGAAGTATTATCTAAATTTTACACTTTTATTAATATAAAACTGTAAAATTTAAAGATAATTCTCTAAAGTTTTTGAGAAATGTCCTGAGGTCATTCTTCTTGAAAACCAAATTTTATCGCCGTATTTCACTCAGCAGAACAATGGAACAGAAATTGTTATATGCTTTAGAAGAAAAATCACATTAGACGCGATGCAATTAGAAAATATTAGCAAACTATTGGGTGCATTGTTGTGTTTCTTCGTCGCCAATTTTTGTTTTGTGGCGAAACATATATATTCCTATATATATATATATGTGTTGAACTCCCGCCGGTTAGCCACTAATTTTATGTTGGGTTTTTCGTTCTTTTAAATTCACATGTGACTATCCGACTGTTTTTTTTGTTTTTCAGGGTTTTTCTTTTTGTTCATTTTTGTTCTTTAGTTCCTTTTGTTTCGTTTTTTGTTCTTGCCTTTTTTTCTTTTTCAGTAGTTTCTCCATTTGTTTTGGGTTTTTTGTTGCTTTTCCGTTTTTTTTTTTCATATCTTTCCTTTTCTTTTTCTTCATTAATTGTTTGCGCCGGGTGCCTAGTTACTCTTCGACAATGCGTTTGAAGCACGTGGAGTTTTTAGTTTGTCCGTTAGGTTTTTTTTTTGGTGCCGAAATGCTGGGAAGAATGTTCATTTTGAACTTTCCGTAAAATATAAATGTTTAAATAGTACTTTGACTTACTCTAGCAGTTTTTGTTCATTTTGGTGCTGGCGGACGTTAAGTTTTTCCTTGCCATGGTTGTTGAAAAGATAGGTAGGTGCGTTGGCCTGGAGAACATGTCTGTGTATATGTATATGTGTTGAAATCCCACGTGTTGGTTACCAGTTTATCTGGGGAACTTCAGGTCCGCCAGTTTATCTGGTGTAACGTTGGAGAATACCAAATTATTTGTGGAAATGTCTTATGCGTCTTCTTACTCGGTTTTGTTCGGTCGGTATCATCACAAGACACGGAACACAAAAGATAGGTTTAAAACAGTGTATTAGCATAAAAGAAACAATATATTCAAAGGAAGCGTTAATAATAAGCACTTAGACATAAGTAAGTCCGAAGTTATTATTACCCTGCTTATTGTTTTACTAGTAGCGGCCTTCAACTGCTGTCCAAAAGTCAACCAGGTAACTATATTTAACAAGAGGAAGAGTTCATTCTTCATAGGAGGTCACATGCATGAACCAAAACAACAACTAAATAACAAGTAAACTAAAAAAAATTACAACTAACTGAAGTAAATATATATGTTATATTTACGTATTTTGATCACTTTTCAGCACAATGATATCTGAACCCGTCTACCTTACTATTGAGATTTCCGGAGATCTAGAAAAATAAAATCAGAACAAGTAAGAAAGTGGAGGAGGAAAATCCTACTTTTCATTTCATTAAAAAAAAATCGAATCTTTATCATTGGTTCAGGCGTAGTTTAACATCTTGCCTTTTTTGCCCACGATATTCATACATATTTTTAAACTTCAAAACTTCTGGCAGGTTCTAACATGTTCAGAAAATCATGTCCTATTTTAGTGTCAACACTAATTTTGGATTAATCTATTTCAGAAGTGTTTAAATCACTCCAAGCTGGGTTTAAACTACCAGATTTACTCAGTGCTTGCTACTTTATCATAAATAAGAACCCTGAGCTTGTCTACAGAAGAGCTATCGATTCATAAGTATATTATGCCTATAGGATAAAAGTCTAAAATCTTAGATTTGAACAGAAATTCTTTGAATGCATTGTCTCTATTTTCTTTTCAACGGGACTTCTTTTGTCTTGAAAAAATTCACGATCCTCGAAAAAAAAAAGTTATTCACTTGGCTTTTTGGGGGAGTATGGTGTATGTAGCAAAGTTTCGTAGCCTAAGTCGCTAAGCTTTTACGGTATCATCCTTGAACATGTGGCTAATTATCTTAATGAATCACAATTGTGCTTCTACCAATAGTCAATGCCGATATCTTTTGTTGAGGGTCCTGGGCAAGACGGTAAACTGCATCCGGTAGCAATGTATCACATTGGAAGGTTGTGAGGAGCATGGAGCCACCTCTTAATTGCTGTTATTCCCAGGTCCACCCTGACCCGGAGTGGTAGCACCTGTCAGGGTCCCTGCTATGGACAAATAGTTACCGCCAAAACTGGGGTCAAAAACTATGAAAATATGAAAATACACTTTTATATATATATTTTTTTTTTTGAAGGAAAAAACTTATTCTCAGCAAAACATTTTTGAATGAAAATCTAGAGGACATTTTAGGTTTTCTAAAATAAAAAGAAATAAAAACAAAACATTTTCATTAGAATCTGACAAAATCAACCTTCTCACTATAATGTAACATTAAAGAAAAAAATAGAAAAATTAAAACCCTCTTTTTGGGATTCAATATCCCACAGAAACTCATACTCACACTCATACACTTTTGTTGAACAGAATGAGCATTTTATCAAGTTACTGGTGATATTATTCGACAAAGTTTCCTTGATTTTATTCCAGAAAGTTGTAAGAGATAATGCTAAAATAAAACCAAACGTCTGTCACTATAATTTTCTATTGGTGTGGTTTCGGTTTCGGCAACATTTTGGATGCTTCATGATTAAACGATTAAACTTATAGTTTACGATTATCATAAAGGATTGATTTCTTAGCACACGTTAGAATTCGATCACGAAATGGATCATTCGAATTACTGCAGATGCACCGAAAACACTTCAAAGTGCATATTTTATTTTAATCAGATTCATTTGGAACAAATGTATCTCATTTCTTCAGTTCTCAACTTTCTTGAGATGGTTCGATATTGTTGAAATACTGAGACCCATCATCTGAGATATTTATCTGACACTTAAACGAATTTTTGTTCGAGGTGTTCTCAGATGAGTAGTATCAATTTCTGATGAACATCCTGTAACAGCTCGATTTTCAAAACTCGTAACTCCATTGCTGAATCTCTTAAACGAAGACACTGTACATTTTTATCACAAGTTCATCCTTTATAACATTTTTATTAATATTTCTGGCGGTATTTCATGAAACATTATGACGATAATTGAATTAAGACTAAAAAGTAAACATCTTTATCTTCTTCTTGTTCAAAATGCATGGTATCTAATGTTTTAAGTAAAATTCTGAAAGTGTTTGATATTAAATTTACAAAGAGGACACTGTAAAGCTTAAGAATGAGTCAATATTCTTATGCTGCTAATATAATATTAGGTTGCCACAAAAGTTCGTAAACGCTTGCGAAATGGCTCTATCTGGTTCAGTACAATCGAAACAGGTTTCAGAAAGGGTAAGAGACAACGTCGGTTCCAAAATAAGATCGATTCAGCAAGAAAGTCATGTTGTGGAACTTTGAAGGAATCGTGCATTTTGAGTTGGTTTCAAATGGTCGTGCCATCAGTACCGAAATTTACTGTTAGCAACTTGAGGGCGTCTACGAAAAGCTGAAGCAAAAGTACCCGGCTTTGATGCAGCAAGACAATGCCAAGCCACACACCGCCAGGAAGACCTAAGACAAGTTTGAAGAGCTGGACGGCGTTGAGGTTCTGCCACATCCAGTCTAAAGTCCTGACTGTGCTCCATCAGATTACGGCCTTTTCCGCTCAATGCAACACTTTCTGAAGGGCCGCCGATTCGACTCGTTTGATGAAGTTGAGGAAGCGTGTCAAGAATTCTTTGATTCAAAGCCGGCTGAATGGTACTTTGACCAGATCCGAAACCTTGCAGATCGATAGCAGAAAGTCTTGGAAAATGATGTTTTTTATTTTGAGCAATAATTTTTGTTGTTTTTGCGAGTAAAGTTTCAATTTTTTGCAAGAGTTTTCTGGTAACATTAGATTGCTTGGCGAGTATAATTTAAATTTTTTGCAAGTGTTTGCGAACTTTTGGGACAAGCTAATAATATATTTGAATACAATTAAAATGCTTATTCGACATAACTTTCATTACAACATAAAAATGAGTCAAATTTATAGGTGGCTTACAAGTTGTTCATAAAAATGAGAACTACTTTTATTATTAATTCCGTTTATAAAAATGGGAATGTTTTATTCTTACTTTCAGTTAATAGTGTTTCTTATTTAATCTTTCTTAAATATCTGCTCGTTTTAATAATTTCTCAATACATTTTTAATGTCCTATATTTCTACACACAAATAGGAAGCAATTATATTTAATTTAAATTTTTATTTTTTATGCGCAGAATTAAGGTCATGTGTGTATTGATTTCTTTTCGGTTGATAGATGTTGTATTATTTGTTTATCTTTGATTTTGGTGTAAGAGTATCCGATAACACTTAAGAAACAGCTATATTCTTATTTTGATATCTGTCATTTTATGACAAAATAACTGCTTCCCTAAATATATTTCCACCTGAAAACTACTGAAAATTTGGCATAAACACGGTTACAATTCAACACAATATATATATATATATATATATATATATGTGTGTGTGTGTGTGTGTGTGTGTGTGTGTGTGTGTGTGTGTGTGTGTGTGTGTGTGTATGCCGCTTATATACAACACGCTAAAATGTCCCTTCTCTGATTCAACGTGCCTATGGCTTAGGGGTTAGCGATTCAGACTTACATCAAATCGGTCGAGTTTCGATCCCGGTCGAAGGTAAGTGGATGGCTAAACACACTAATTATAAAAGAATGCGGTGATTCTTATTCTGCTGAACAATTTTCTATTTTGCACGGAAGTTGTTCGCCTTTCCACCTTACTGTTCTTGAGACTTTAATGATATTGTCAAACTCATTTTCTCTGTGTAAACATAGAGATCTCAAGCTTCAATTTGGATTATTTGGGTCTGTGGGTAAACGTTTGTGATGGTGTGGATATTTTCCCTCTTCTTTCTGAACATTACCTAAATTCTTCCCAAGTTTAATATTCTTCCGACATATACCCTTGAATAGTTGTCGGACAAAGACTTAACTCGGGTCTTTTTCTTTATTTTTTTAAGCGGATCGTTTGATCTTTTCTGATATCACCTCTTTCTGGTTTAATTTTAAAGCGATATTATGAAAAATAATTGTTTTATAGTTTGTCAGTTTTTGCCATTGTCCTCCTCCTTATATATATATATATATATATATATATATATATATGTGTGTGTGTGTGTGTGTGTGTGTGTGTGTGTGTGTGTGTGCGTGTGTGTGTGCCTGTCTATGTTTGTGTGTGCGTATCTAGCTCATTCACACTCAAAAAGCTGCTCCAAATATTTACTCTTGCAGCTAATGTTAAAAATTAAGTAGAAAATAAAAGATTCTGAATTTTTAAGCCTTCCTAAATGTAAACATTGCAGGGAGTGTTTGGCAAAACAGAACCAAAACAGAAAACCAAATCTACGAATCTCGAATTTCAACTTAATGAAGGCTTACAGCCACGTCGCGTTGAACACCAGTACTTGGATAATCACTAATGTTAAGGAACGTCGAAATTCGTCAATGCGTACAAGGTATGACCGCTTGGGATCGCCAGTTGGTTTGAGCTTTGATGTGTAGGTGATGCAATAGATTACGCCTCGCAATTGTTAATGAGAAAGCCAAATTCCATTTCTCGTTGGTTTCATTATATTCATTTACGCTTAAATACCCTTAGGGAAGGTGTGAATCCACATCTACTCATCTGAGCTATGAGAGAATAAGTAAAAGTTTATCACTAAACTATTTTCTAAAAGAAGGATAATAATTCTTATGATCTAGTAATATTTTCCTGCTTTACACAAGCTGATATTAATTTATAAGCCATAAAATATAAAATTAAAATCAGCTAAACAGAAAAAGTAAAAACGTGTTTTAAGGGAATCATCGGAAGTAATGATGTTTATTCGCCAAAATATTTTCTTGGTTCTAATGAAAATCATGACAATTTCAATGAATACTATTTCCATTCTTTGGACAGTTGTTCTACTCTTCGTTGTCATATTCACGATGTTTCGGCCGTTGTAAGCTCCGAACTTCTTCAGGTGGATGGAATTTCGAACTGAACACTATATTTTGTCCACTGTAAACATAGTGCTATTTCTACGTGTCATGCCATTTCCGTATGGCTTAGTATGAGCTAACTCCCTGTAACACACTACTTCAAGGTCGTTTGTCTTTTTTTTTTTTTTTTTTTTTTTTTTTGACCATCTCCGCTCTAGCCAGGTATTGAACTTAATTATTTAAGTTAATCACTGGATTCAACCAACGTTTTTTTCCACTGGGCCATGTGTCCTTGAAAAAAGGTCGGAATGTTTAATTGCGGAAACATTGAAAATGCGGCAACGGACAAGAGAACAATAGACCGAACAATGTAAATAATGTAAATAATTAAAATTTAATGTAAATAATTACAATAATTGCAGAAATATAAAAAAAACATCAATTAATTTTATGACATGAACAGCAAATATGTTGGAATTAATCAGTTATTTCCAACATAAAGAAAACAAATCGAACTCAAACACGGGTAAAATGTCATGTCCATCGACAACAATAATCGTCACCCGTCATACAAAACGATAATTGCAGTTTTAATTATATTTCTATGTGGGTTAAAATAGATGACATTCTGAATTAATTGTTCACGCAACAAGTGAGATCTAAGCAAGAATTAATTTCTGCTTATTTACGATTTATCTTTGATGTAATCGTTTATGAAAATTCAATTAGATTTTATGGCTAAAACCATGATGTGGATTTAAAATTCATTTTAACTCCTGCCATTAGATGTGGAGTATCGCTTCTTTAATGTAATATAATTTACTTTATGGACAATGGCACGTACATTTACTTAATCTGTATTAATTGTAGATACATAAAAATATGCTATTAATTATTGTTGTTTATCTCATAACACCGTTTCCTTTTAATAAAGTACGATTTTATGAACCTAGAATCAGTGCAACGTGTTTTAGAAACCTTTTCCTTTTCAATACCTGATTTTACGATTCATATTAATACGTTAATCTACCTATTCAAAATGAAAAGTCTATGCTGCCGATCCAAGTTAAATTGTCAATAACTCCCTTATGCCGGCAAATATAAATAGTGTTTTAGACCAAAGAATAGCAAAATAGATTATAGAGTCGATTACTGTTCTCTTCAGTAAATGTACCTGAAGTTTAATGGCAATATAACTATTCCCAAGGATAAATTTTGAATTTGATAATTCTGTTATGCCTGCAGTACTTAAAATATTCTGATTTTAATATCTATCTTTTAAGGAAGATAAATAAATTATTTCAAGTTGTGTTTTAACAATTGATATTTAAATACCTGGGAAGTGTTATAACAGAAGAGGGAAAGTGCGACACAGAGATGCGAAGGCGAATTGACATGGCAAAGATAGCATTCCAGAGGTTGAGTAAAGTATTAAGAAATAGGACAATTTTACTAGAAACAAAGACGAGAGTACTGGAATGCTACGTGCTGTCCGTTCTTCAATATGGCAGTGAATGCTGGACAATATTATCAAAGATGAAGGAAAAACTTGAAGCAATTGAAATGTAGTTCTAGAGAAGGATGCTGCGAACATCATGGATCGAGCTTGTGAGCAATGATGAGGTCTTGGAAATGATGGAAACAAAAAGGAAATTAATACTGAACCTCAGGAAGAGACAGCTAAAGTTCCTGGGACACGCAATGAGGAAGGAGGGATTGGAGAATCTGATACTAACAGGCCAGATAGAAGGAAATAGAGACAGTTGAAAGCAACGGATAACATATTTGAAGGACCTAATCAGGTGGATGACGGAACGAGGATTGCATGGTGTAACAGGAGAAGGCGTGCTCAGAGCCACCAGGGATAGGGAAACGTGGAAAGCCATGATCCCCTACGTCCTGAAGGGACAGGGCACATAGAAGAAGAAGTGATAAAAGATTTTATGTTGTCTTCACAATTAATGGAGAAAATAAATAAACATCTATGTTAAATTTGTCAAGTTACTTTTAAGTTTACCTGCCTTCATAATAACAGAAAAAATTACCGGTAAATTAGCCTGGAGTTCATTTTACCGAGACTGGTAAAATAAGCTTTGTCTATTTTACTGGAACCAGTTAAATAGCATTTCGCTATTCAAATGCTTTTGAATTAGTGGGATATTAATAAATAGTCGTGACATATTTGCTACAATATATAGTTACAATGCATGTAATAGACATATCTTCAGAGGTGTATTCAGCATTCATTGTCCTCCTACTATAGGCAACAGAAAAATACTTTTGTAACTTGCTGGCAATCATTTGTTTTTCATAATGTGTCAAGAAAATTGAAATATAAAATTCATAGGTAATCGTAAATATATTCTCATCACAATATTGAACTTTTAATCATATTAGATGTATTTCTAAATCTTACAAAATGTAATGTCCGTAGCATGAATCTAGCCATCTAGATATAATCAAAGTGCAATGTACAATGCTTTCCGTCATCAAGAAAAATAAGATAAAAGTTTTTCACTTTTATTCAACTGCAATATTTAAGAATCAAATGAAATACAGAAAGATTGAATTGCTCACTGGTATAAAAGTTGAATCTTAATTTTTTTCATACAATTTTTATCATTCGTATCTGTAATAAAAAGAAACAAAATCCACACCCTCCTTAGAATCCTTAGCAAATGAACATTATATTGAAGACGTATACTCTCCTGCTACTGATCAGCTTGTTCCAAAAACGGAATACACATTTAAAGATGAATTTAAGCGACATGAATTGCATTGAAGTATATTAATCTTAAAGTTGAATTTTAACGCGCAATTTATTTTATATTTGATGTTCTTTATTTTACATTCTTTACATTCATTCCCAATCAGAGGGCTAACAGGACTAAGACACAAGGGTTTATTGTAGTAGTTAAACGAAGTGTGGTTGGTAGAAGAATGAATGACAAGTTGGATCTGTTCTCGGCGAGGGCTTTACGCGGAAACCAGAACACTGTTTCACTCAGCATTCCCTTCCTTGCGCTCCGTAAACAATAGCACTTTCCTCGATGTAGCCTTCACATGTCTCAAGTAACTTTGACTTGAAACCAAAGAAAAGTTTGCTCCTTTTATGCATCCTCGGTCTCGGTCTCGCTGTGATAGCCTCGCTTTCGCCGATGACACATGCACGTGTCATTTTTACACTGCCTTGCCGAAGCTCGTATCGCGTGTTCATTAGGTCTAAATCTTACAAACAATCCGCCTTCTCTTGCTTCGACGAGGTAAATCTCCACAATATTTACTAGGATTGAAAATAAACAAAAATTTAGAAGGAACTAGAAACCCAATCCTAAAGTAGGGAACAACTATAAACCTCTACTCATTCTCTAAAAATGGGAACAATGTTAACCGGAGAATGGGCGATCCTGATTAATCTTTCTGGGTGGGGCAAAAATAAATAAATAGTAAGTAAAATTCAGAGTTTGAGCAAAGTATGAAATTTAAGACAACATTAAAAGGTAACAGAAACCAGAACCAAATATAGGAATCAAAGGATAAGCTCCTAGTTATACCGAGAAACAATTTGGACAAGACGACAGGCAAACGTCTCTAGTCATATTGAAGAAAAATAAATACATTGTAAATAATAATTCAGAGTTTAAGCAGAAACGTTAGAGGTATAGATTTTAAGTCGACTTTTAAAGGAACAGGAAAGCCAAATCTAAACCGAAAGCAAAGGATGGACCTCAACTCCTGTTCAAATGACCAGCAACGGTGTGAATCGGATGATCGGTTAATCTATCTACGCCTATTGAGGAAAAAAGGAAATAAGTAGTAAATACAATGTCACGGAGATGTTAGAAGGATTGATTAGAATTAGAATTTAGAAGGAAGAAATATCCACGAATATAGCTCTTCAATGCTCTGTCAGAATAACAGTTTTACATTTTTTCTAATTTTAGAAATGTTCTTCATTTTTTTTATAGTTATAGACTGAGCGCAGTTTCAACAGTCTACGATCAATTCTCCCCGATTTGGCTTCATATACAGCATAAGTCAATAGGCGTTTATCATACTGTCATCGCGATATTTCTAACGCGGGTATTCAAAATCTTTTGGTCAATCTAATAAAGTATATTTCGCTAATTCTATGATTTGAATACATTTATTTTCGTCATTCCCTCCTGGCGCCAGAGTAAACTAATGACATCTGTTTTTGTTTTTAATATATCAGCGCAAAACTGTTTTGAACTTTCATTGAAATTTGTAAGAAAGTTTCCATATTTTAATCTACAATAAAAATACAAAACTTAGAGAAATAGGACAATGCATCATTAAAAAAAAATGTGTGTCTGCTTAAATTCACAGGAGAAGTATATAGTGTAATTTACAGTACCGGCCATAATTATTAGGCAACACTAGTGTTTTAAAAAATTATGTATTTCATACCAATTTTTGTAATTTAGCGATTTAATTGTTATTTTCCTGGAAATAGAGAATATCTTGCTATAATGAGTAAGAAATAAGGAACGTTTCCATGATTATCATTCGTTTTAAAAGCATCAAAATTTACGATCCATTTTTTACAACAGTCCAGATTAGCGATCCTTTTACAGATCAGCAGCGAGCTTTACTCTGTCATCCTTGGCAGATTTCTTCTTGAGACGGAAATAAATATTAGTGTCATCGGCATACGTGCCTACTCAGGAACTGATTATATTAGGAAAATCATTGCGGAATATCAAGGAAATTGCAGAATCTAGAATAGCGACTTAAAAGACAACCACGTTTGTATAATATAATCCTGAAGCAAGCAGGTTCAATACGATCTCTATTACGCGATATTATTGGAACGATTAGATTAAAACGAACATAAGTCCTGTTGTAACATCCGCAGAAGACCAGCATACTAAATCCTGACAAACTTTTTCAAGATATCTAGGGCAACAGGTGATGGACATTATCATATCAGTGGTAGACCTTGTGAAGCGAAGGCCATGTTTGTTAGGGAATAGGTTGTCGAATGTGATATGAAGAACCTCTTTTGAATTGATAATAGCCTCGAACAAATATCGGTAACTAGCTAATAGGTGATAATGAAAAAGGTCAGAGGACTCTCCAGAGATTTTAAAGACTGGAATTACAAAGGGTGATTTCTAAAAAGCAAAAAAGCAAGATGCAATAGCTGTAGACTTCAGAAAAGACGGGAGAGATTTTAGGGGCACATTTCTTTATGACGATGTATGGAATCCCATCACCTCCGCCTGAATCAATCTTAGAATTTAAGTTTGACACTAGAGACGAGGTTACGTATATGTCATTAAGTTGGTCATCAGTTTTAGATGGGAAGTCGCGTGTGGGTACTCCAGAAGAGTGGAACTAGAGAAGAACTTGCGATCAAAGCACGCAACCTTGTCCGCTGGGGAAGCGAGCACATAAAATGCATTGAATAAAGGAGGGATGGAGTTTTGGGTGTCGTTTAACATAATTTTGCAGAACCACCATTGGTCGCTGGAGCCAAACTTGCGGGATGCTATACGCTGCTTCATTCTATCAGCAAACAACAGTTTATCATCAGTTAGAATCCGCTTGCATTCGTTACTAGTAGAATCAAATTGGCGCCTATTGTAGTTAGACTCGTCGCTCCGTTCCAGAAGAAGGGATTCATGTGGGTTATGACAACACTGCAAGCAGTGGGGGACTATGTGAATGAATGAGGTTTAATTCAAAACCTTCTGGTTGGGATAATAGCAACGATGCCAGTTTTCACCCAGTAGGAAACATCAAATTGCATTTTTTTTTAACAGGAAGACTAAATAATTCCACAGAGCATCGCAAAGAACATCTCTGAATGATTCTCAATGTGCTTGTAGGATTTTCCATGGCGGAGTGGGGACGGAAAGAAATATTAACGGAAACGAAAGCATGATCAGAGTTGCCAAGAATTCAGTACTGCATGCTTTGGCAAGAGTCAGGAATAAAAGTGAAGAATAGATCTAGAATGGAAGACTATCCTTCAGAGATACTGGGGAAACACCTTTGGAAATTCACTATTTATGTTAGAGACTGAGTGATTGAGAAGATCAAAGTATGAATTCCAGCAAGATCAATGACAGAGTTTTTCAGTCATTTGGCATGGTGCGCATTGAAATCACCGAAAGTAAATGACATTGTTTGAATGTTTTCCGAAATGTTACAGTTCCAAAAATGCCGTATACTATTCATAACATATAGTATCGGTTTTTGAATCTTTGTAGTTTATATATTATCATTTTGCCGCCGATACAACGCTGCAATTGTTTCGCTATTTCGATGGAAACATTTCTGGCATTTCATGATCAATAGAAGAAATTATGATATTCTTTCAATAACCAGGCAGCTACACTGATACGGTTAAGTTTTGACTAAGATGGACTGTAGAAGTTTACATGAGATTGCTATTTACTAGGAAAATTCTGTTTTTTGTTTCACCTTTCAAGAAAAATATAAGTCATAATTTTTGGAAATAAAAGAAAATTAAAATAACAGGAAAGAGGTCAGAGAAAACAAAATGAGAAGGAAACAAACAGGAGAGATAAACATTTCCAATGTTTTTTGTTTTGTTTTTTTTTCTGTTCAGTAAGCATTTTTAATGGATATGCGTATTAATCCAAACGGGAGCCTTTTCTTCATTGCAAATTATTTGTGCTTCAAAAATATCTGCAATCTTATTTTTCATTCTTTTCATTTCTTGTTTGTTTGTTTGATTTTGTTTGTTTGATTTTTTTCTTTTTGTTTTTTTTTTCTGTCATGAACTGACTGTTGTTGAAAACAAACATCTGTTTTACGTTTCGGAAATTAAATTAGAGAAACATATTTGAATAATTTCAACTGTAATTTATGTGACAGGAACAAGCATAACAATAAAACAACAACAACAACAACAACAACAATAATAATAATAATAATAATAATAATAATAATAATTTATCATATATTAACATATGAATTATCTCGTTTTATTGTTGTTGTAGTGGTAATGTTTTGTCAGGGTGATAAGGTTGCCGTGTTCACTGTTTCCTTACAACAGTAGCAACTTTACATTTTTAAGGGAGGTAAAGTGACACCAAAACTGATAAATTGTCCAGTACTCACCATTAATGGTAATATTAGCCATTTCCTTATAAGGGCATATTCAGCATTTGTTAATCGATCAGGCAGTGATGCCGTTGATCGAAAACGATAAAAGCATTCTATAAAAAAAATATCAGGAAAAATACAAGACTAGTAGTTATTCTTCTTTCCGGTACTGATGATATTGGATCGTTTCTTTTTATATGCGATAGTGCGGAACCTCGACATCGTTCTTGTAAAATTATCCTCTCTTTCAATTACGTGAACTATACACTCTATTTATTTCTGCTCTTGAACGTCCTCAAGTGATATGGTTTCTATTATTTGATACTCTTCTTTAGATTCTGTAACGCCAGTTCAAAAAGTTGGAAATAGTATAGGGTTCTTTGAGACAAACAGGTTTCACTCATTCGATGATATCTTTAAATCATCGAATGAAAAAAAGCTGGTTTATACAGCCGGCAGTTTTTACCTGAATCACTAGCGCGTTATGCACGGCTTACATATGGAAGTATATATCAAGCAAAACCATGTAAGAACATCTACAAGACTTCAATTAATTCAAGGAGTTCCAATCTCCCAGCAAGTTTATAGTTTCTTCCGGGGATCTTCCTTGTACAGCAATAAGAATAGGTACAATTTCTTTTTCGTAAACCTCTTTATTTCTCTGACAAATTATAAATATTTAGCCAGCATTTAAATTTCTTTCAGTTTCGCTGTTTTCCCCTAGGATATCGACATTCATTATTTGCCATATTTTCCCCTTTTTACGATGAATAGATGTTGTCATTTATTTGGTATCAGGTCATGCATTATAGTTCCACACCAAATAACTTTCTGTCTAGGTGAGTTATCCTCTCTTTCGATAAATGAAGAATTGTTGCGATCAAAATGTTTTGGTCGAACGTATTTCTGTGTATAACTTGTCAACATCAAACCAAATTATTTATGAACACACAAGGGTTCTTACATATAACAATTTATTAAATGCATTAGATAATTATCGACTCGGAACGACAAATCAAGGAGACGAGTTCGTATTCCAGTTGAATTCCTCGTATTCATTTATGCAAAATTACCCTTTGGAAAGATATTAATCCGTCTCTTCCCTCCAGTTATGGATAAATAATAGGACATATTGGGTTCTATAGCTTTGGCTGGCAACCAGTCTACCTCAGAAATCAATGACAACCTACTGTGGGATAATCTTCTGCCCAGTCAGTCATGTCTCTTTCGAAACATGATCCCCCAAAACGTTTATCACGTATGGCACTTAACTGACGGATTAGATAGTTAATTTTCTAAGCGCCAATTAGATGTGACACAAAACCAAATTTTGGGGTGCCCAGTAAGGATGAAACTCAGTTGTAACAGACAAGCTGGCTAACCATTACACCACGTTTGCTAACCCTTATATCACGTCACGGTACCCGAAATGAACTAAGTAGAAATAGAAAGTTTAAACAGAATTTCGATCTCAGGAATGCAACCCTTAGTAAAAGCGAAAATAACTTATTCAAATGAATATTTCTTGAGAGTGCAATTATCGTTTATTTGAAAAGCAAAATGTATAATAATAAGTCCTCATTTCGAAAAACATTAAAAAAATCTGAAGTTCTGAGATATTATAAACATCATTAAATTTATGCCTATAATTAATAGAGTACCTGCAGTATAACCAATTATTTATACTCTTATAGATTTATTATTTTTCATTATTTTATTTTTTATTGATTCGTTTCTATTATTGCCATGTAAATAATAATAAATTAATGTGTTACATTTAGTTACTAACTGTTCACTCCAAAATCCAGTTTAAAATATATATATAGTGTGTTCCTTGTCATGTTAGATGGGTTTGAGTGTCCCAATGATATAAAGAGCAAAGCAGTCTAGAGTTATAACCTTTATAGGGCCACGCATGGCATTATAACGGAGGAGGAGAAACCATACTGAACGCGACCAACACTGAAGTCACCATTGACGTAAGAGCAATCAAATACACGATCTCAACATCCAAAAGGCCGGAAGAGGGCGGCGTCAATCGTGCGAGCATAACCAAGGTGCACGAACCATCTATGTTTGCAAGATTTCGTCTATTTCAACCACCTTTCAATCGCAAGATAGGCTTTTCAGGCCAAAGATGTGGGATTCTTCGTCGCTTAGACTTGTCCACCAAAATAAAATACACTCTAACGACCTCGTCAGACAATTTTTGATTCAATGCCAAATCTGACATTGTCACCAGTCGGTAAAAAAAGAAAAAGAAAGAGAGAATGTTTATCCTGTTGTGAGTGGGAGCCGATGACGCCCTGGAAAATGAATAATGTTAGATAGTTTGAAAATCTGAGGAACATATTAAATCATCAAAACAACAATATTAGTTACATAGCCTTTATTAATAAAAAGAATAGTGACGAATTAAATAAACATGTGGAATATATTTATATGACCCGAGAGAAATATGACTGACATCAAAAGCAGTAACCGACAAAAGTATGATCAAGTTCAAAGGTAGAAAACACAAACAGAGGCGGACTAATGAAATATTAACATCCAAGACAGAAAGCATAAAACGCGATCGACAAAAGTGTGAATAACATCAAAGTCAGCTTGTTTGAAAGCCAATAGCCGGCGAAAATGATTGACAGATGGCCTATTCATAGATGACACAAATAAGGGAAAGCCAGAGAAAACATAAATGTGTAGAAGTTTCAGGTTATATAAGTTCGGGGTTTTTTTGTACCGAAATGTGAACACAGAGAAAACTCAGAAAAGAGAGAGACAACCCCGCTGGTCAAGAACTTCCGACAACTCTCTCGTATGTGCGTGATTCTCTCTGGCTACATCCTCCTCTAAACAAGCGTCACCAGCGAATAGTAAAAATATAAGTTTATATTTATATATATATATATACGTTCCTCTTTTGTCGGCCAAGACGATTGTTATTTTCCAGGAGCAAATGCTTTTTCTTAACTTCCTGTCGATGAATACCAGAAGATCAGAATTGCGTGAACACTCAAAGTCTGTAAAAATAAAGTTGATTAACTGGAAAAAAGGAGACAAATGTTACTTCAAGATGAAGACACAACAGAACAGAGATACAAACAAAACAAAATCTTTAATAATACGATAGTTTTCATTCCGACGGTTAAAATAGACTTGCTAATAAATAACAAATAGCAAGCATATCATTTGTTGATGGCGTTATTAACAGTTAAAACTAAAAATAAAATAATTAACACATAAATTAAAATAAAACACTAAATTGAATTAAAAACACTCTTTTTCATTTTTCCTCGTTTACTAAGTTTTAATAGACAGATAAACATCAGTGACATTAACGGAAACTATAAAATTCAAAATTTACCAAACACGTGCGTATAATATTATCCTGAGAGACATTTGAATAATCCCTTTCAAAACAAAAATTTCAAGCTTATTGTTCTGGAAGATTATTGTCTTATCTAAAAAAAAAAAAAAAATGACATCAAAATAAGCTTAAAAACCAAAAATGATTTACTGAATTATAATGTTTAATCAGCCCTCTCATATTAGAGTGTGTTTTATCGCCGAGGTGGCAGTACAATACCAGATTATGTTTGCTGAAAGATTTACAACACAATCTCCGTGCTAATGGATATTAAGTACGAAAAAGACAAATAGATAAAACAGAACAACAGTAATTAGAACATAGGAGAGGTTAATTTTTTTTAAATGTAGAGAGCACAGTCCGATAATAATTGTCAACAACACTCCGATGTCCCTGACGTCCATTAATCTTTATTTATAGAGAAATTTCAGTCTGCAGACCATTCCATTTTTTTAAGCGCTAAAGGAATGTCAGCTACTCTCCAACAGAGTGGATAATGAACCCTCTCTGAAAAGATGAAGAAACTTGATGTGATAGAAATTTGTTATGCAGAAGGACGCTGAGAATACCATAGAATAAACATGTGAGCAACAAAAAAGTTAAAGGAAACGAAAAAGACATATATTCAGAAACAAATTCTAGAAATTTCTAAGGAGCATAATAAGGAAAGCGTTCTTGGGAAATCTGAAACTCAGAAGAAATAAGAGGGAAAGATGAAATCAAAGAAGAAACTACTTAACGAGTTTGTGTATATGGATGCCAAAAAACAGGGTTTTGAAGATACAATGAAAGACAATATTTAATTAGAACTACAAAGAACGAAACAATGTGTAAAGCAACGACTGCTGACGTCCTAAATAAATAAGAAGTACAATATGTATATACAGTGTATACCGAAAGATACTGTAAAACGGATCAACTCATACTAAAGCTCCAAGAAATAACAAATTCAGTCTGCTATGTCTTCCTTTAGCAAGATTTAAAATAACATCAAAAATTGATTATTGCTTTCTTTATCTAGACAGAAGTTTTTCAATACTCGATTTCTGAGCTTGGCAGAATTTGCAATCATTTGCGTAGATTTGTCGGTGAGGTTTACTCTTTGCTGCAGACGCAAAGGTTTAAGTGCGACACTATTTGTATCATTTATTGTGAAAACAGTCTTGTTGGTCTTCCTTTAATTCGGATAGTGCAGATCTTCAGAGCTAGAACAAGTCCTGCTACTTATAAGGCTCTTAAATACCTTTATATTCGCCATATTCTAAATGTAAGAAATACGTTCAGTATAAATTTGATTTCTACAAGTCATAAATTTTGTGTCCTCCTTATCATGGCCTCTATTTCTAACCATTCATTTCCTTCATCTCCACTATATCATTCATCATTACCATTTTAAAAGTAAATCTAGCTTGAGTGGCCCTCATGAAATGTACAGTTCGCATTTTATTTTAACAAATATACAAAAGCGAATCTATTTCAAAGTATATTTGCATTTAAATAAATTAAAGTAAGACATTGAACATTTCGTTGTTACATTACATCTCAAATTTCTGCTAAATTTTCTTGTTCGATTAACAAACTTGAATATCGATTCCTATATATATAACACCATACTTTAGGAGCTGTCTTTATCATTAACATTCACCCTTTATTTTTTGTTAAAACCTGAATTTGTCCCCTCGTTTTCATTTCAGCATTGCGTTGAATTTTTTCTGTCCGATTAACATTGTGAAATAATTCCTCTTTTTAACGTATTTGAAAGTTTAGATTGATCATTAGTTTCGCCATTTTGTTTCCAAAAAACATGTATTTGTCCCTTTGACTTCATCTCAGCTATATAAATAGCCATGTAGTCGAGCCAGGACGAATAACCAATTTAAGTGAAGACATACTTTGAATCAAAACGTTGAAAAAATCAACGTAAAACCACTGTATTGTATTTCCCAAGAACTGGTATGTTAACTCAAAGATTTAAAAGAAAATAAATATATGGAAAATCAAATTCGCCGTCGGCATAAAAAAAGGTTTAAACAATTATACTTTTTATTTGTTCGTTTAGCTGCATGTAAATTCTTTATGAATCATTTAAAGCTGAAACTAAACTTTCTTGGAGCATCAGAAATTACATTATTTACATTATTTGGACTGCTGTAACCCGGTATTGAACAAGTAATAGGGAGATAGCTCATGACTACCAGAAAAGGTTCTACGCAAGGTATGGGGATGATATGCCCCTGTGATTGTAATAAAGGGTTCTGTTCGAAATTCCTCACAACTGAAGAAGGCTTGAGCGTACAACGGCCGAAACGTCGTACAGATGGCAACAAAGATGAGGACAACAGTCCAAATAATGTAAATACTGTAATTACTACCTCATTAGAAATTACTTTTACAAAATATATATTGCTTGTAATATTATTTTCTTTTAAAAAATATATTGCTTATAAAATATATATTTTTTTTACAAAAAAATGTATTGCTTGTAATATTTGTTATCAAAATGTATTGCTGTTTATGTTTGTCTTGTGCTTTTTTATAAAAAAATGTATTGCAGGTAATTTTATTTAACGTGAAAATATATGGCTGGTATTCTACTACAATGATATTTATGCTTTCATAGTGTTTTGTCCCAAGTCTGTGGTTAAATATGTGCCAATTGTTGGGATCCGAAAAAGTGCTAACACCACGTATCATAATGGGCCTGGGAACAACAGTAATCAAAAATTGCTCCTCACTTCTCGAAATCTCTCTATCAAAGAGATTTCTGCCGGATGAGGTTTATCGTCATACTCATGGTACTGTTAAATATTGTAAAGGTAGTTGTAGGTTAAATCACCATATCTTGATCTGACATATATAACTAGGAGAATATCTGTTAGCCTATAACTTTTTTTGGTAGTGTCACATTCATTGGTTATGGCAAGGAGAGATGCATCATTAAAATTCGAACGAATTAGGATAGGGATTCCAAGCAAATGAAAATTCCTTTTTTAAAAGTTGGACACTTGACATACATCATTCTGTGTTGTCATGTATGTAGCAGATAAGTCATTGTTACCTATTGAAGAACGTGTTAGACAGTCATAGAAGGACACTTAAAGAATATGACAGAATTGTCTAGAGTAACACATAAGCTACAATATCTGAAATGATTTTCTTATTTAGGGCAGAATGTACCAGACGCGTATCTTTGCATACAAATAAGAAATACAATGCGAGAGCGCTCCACATTAAATATAAGTTACAATAAATAAGCTAGCAACGATTATTAATGATCTGTAAGTGCACGTACCTGAGATTGACGCACAAGAATTGAAACCATGGATACAGCCACCAAAAAAGAAATTTAGAGAGGAAGATGTATAAAATTAATACACACATGTCAATGCCTTTTAATAATAATAATTATAACAATATTGGAATTACAACGAGAATGACGTGCTTTTCTGAGGCTCCTGAAAACGTAACGTTTTTTTTTTGTTTTTTTTTTACGTAAACATTAATTTTTCATTTCACTATATTAAACATAAACATTAATTTTTTCCTTCGTATATAATTTTTATTGTATGTTTCTTCTTTTAATGATCCTTAAATAGATTTATTAACTAGTTTTCTAAAGCAAGACAACGAAAAAAATACGACGAAAAGCACTAAAATCTGTTCGATCTACGATATTCTTTCTTAGAAAGAATATGTAATAATTTCTTTGTATTTGTTCGTTCATTTTATATATTTATTTATTTTTCGATAATCTTACTCTTGTTGGATTTAATGAAAGAATAACACAGAATACAGTGGGCGAACAAATTATTTTTAAATTTTACGATAGTAAACACAAAGGTATGTCCACTTTTTCTTTCCTATTATAAAATTTTGGATTTTTTTTTTAAACGTAAGCACTAATTTTTAATTTCACTATTTTAAACATAAACATTAATTTTTTCTTCGTATATAATTTAAATTGTATGTTTCTTCTTTAAATGATCCTTAAATAGATTTATTAACTAGTTTTCTAAAGCAAGACAACGAAAAAAATACGACGAAAAACACTAAAAAACTGTTCGATCTACGATATTCTTTCTTAGAAAGAATATGTAATAATTTATTTATATTTGTTCGTTCATTTTATATTTTTATTTATTTTTCGATAATCTTATTCTCGTTGGATTTAATGAAAGAATAACACGGAATACAATGGGCGAACAAATTATTTTTAAATTTTACGGTAGTAAACTCAAAGGTATGTCCACTTTTTCTTTCCTATTAAATTTTGATTTTTTTTTTATTGCAAGGACAATGGTTAATAGTAGCAACTACTGTTTTTTTATTTTAACAATATACAATACTCTCTAAATGCAGTGATGTTTTTTTTTCCGTTGAACGGCCGTTACGTCCAAGTTTGTTTGTTTTTTCAACCAGCGTCTCTCTCTTTGAATTTTTCTTTTTCTCAATATGAAATTCTGTTTTAATATAAACAGGATTTTTTCTTTAGATGTTATAGAAATTTTTTTTTTTTTTAATGAAATTCTGTTTTATTTTAATTTATCTGTTTGTTTTTTAAATGAACCTAAATAAAATCATCCGTATTATATTTCCTTTAGCTGTCGATAATTCGTAATTTTTTTTTAACTATTATAATTTTCTTAAAAACAAAACAAAACAAGAAAATAAATTAAATCCGATGAAAAACAATTTCTACGGTATTATTTTATAGAAAGTCTAGGTATTTATTGATATATTTATTTTTATTTATTGATTGATTTAATTTACTTATTTAATTTATCTTATACTGATAACCCTATTTTTGACCAACGACTTTATTGAAAAAATAAATGATAAAGTGGACGAACAAATTATTTTTTTTCCCCCGTTGAACGACCGTTACGTCCAAGTATGTTTGTTTTTTTTCAACCAGCGTCTCTCTATTTGAATTTTTCTTTTTCTCAATATGAAATTCTGTTTTAATATGAACAAGATTTTTTTCTTTAGATATTATCGAATTTTTTTTTTTTTAACCAGCGTCTTTCTCCTTGAATTCCAATCGCGTCTATGTCAGATGTTGCTTGGCAGCCCATTTAGGAGAAGGAAATCTCCGAACAACAACCCGCAACTCAAGGTGTTAATCGTGCCGAGGAGTGAATGGCTACTGCGTTATGAGGTCACAAACGATCCCCTACAGGCTTCGGGACCCTGTTTGTAAAAGACCGTTACCCAACGTGCCGGGCAACTTTGGGTGGACTTTTGGACCCGTGCGTCACTCGTGGGAAAAACATGAAAAATACAAATAGCAATAAAAAGTCCAGTATGGCTCTTCCAGTGGATAAACAGGGAGCCCGTCCTTCAGGAGGGAACCTACCTGAGGTCGAAAAATCTGCCATAAGAACAAAGTCCTACACAAAGAATGAATCTTCATGTCCCCACAACCAGGATAATCCTAATGATGGTCCTGAAAATTCACCAGCTAGATCTACAACCGTATATTTAAAGAAAGAAAAAATAAAATGGTCTCGTGAGGAGTACAAAGTCGTTATGACTGCATTTCATGAAGCGTTACTCAAACCTCAAAAAAACATGACCCGCCAAACATATGACATTTGGCGTGAAAAAGTTGGTCAAGCAAATAGAAAGTATATTGACGAAAATAAATTAGCCAATGTACGTAGGTACATTATTCGTAATAACCGACTGACAGAGGCTGATATTAATGAAATTAAAAGAATTGTAACAAGAAGAGACGAATCAACAAAATATGAAAAGGAACCGGAATCAGAAATAAAAAGTAATAACATCAAACAAGCCACAGGTCATAATGTAGAAACCGTGAAACACGCAAATCACTGCGAAGATAATGCTGTAAGTTTAAAAGTGCTGGAAAGGTGTGATCTGAGTCAGTTAAAAGACAAAAATAAAACGAGTTCAGAACACATCGAAGATAATTATTTGACGGAAAATAAGAACAATATACAGGAAGCCAAGATAGAAATAAAAAACCATCTAAGTCAAATACAAAATATTACAATGGAGGAACGAGAACAGCTCCCAAAATTACAACCAACAAAACATAACCTCCGAACTATTAAACTCCACAATGCAGCACTGAAATTAATACTGGATGAAGACACTCATACAAATCTCAACGAAGTAATATATGCATCAGCAACAGCAGCAACAAAAAAATTGAATATCAAAATAAAAACAAGGCAGTCTCGCAGACGTGAAGATCCACCTTGGAAAAGAAGAATAGAAAAAGAAATCGAATAACTTAGAAGTGAACTATCAGTACTGGATGAACTGAGTAGAGGAATAAATGTAAGAACGAGGAAAAGCAGAAGAGCCGAAAGAAAATATAACATTAGGAATGAAAATGAAGTCTTATCAAATAAAGAAAAAATAAAGCAAAAATTCCAACTGAAGGCTCAAAGAATAAGACGCTATGAAAAAAGAGCAAGATTTTGCAGGCAAAACAAGATTTTTCAGACTGATACAAAGAGATTTTACAGGGAAATAGGTAAAAAAAGAATTGAAGTGACAGTACACCCCAGAATGGAAGAAGTCACACAGTTCTGGGAAAAAATATGGGCTTGCCCTAAAGAACATAGCAAGGAAGTACATTGGATTGCGCAAGAGATAGAACGAATGAAAAATAAACCAGAACAGACATGGTCTGGAACTACAGAAGATGATGTTAAATTTGCACTAAAAATAGCACACAATTAGAAATTCCCAGGTATAGATAAAATTCCTAACTTTTGGCTATATTATTTAAATGCAGCACATAAAAAACTAGCCAAAGAACTTCAAGAAATGGTTGACGATCCCACTAAACTTCCTGCATGGAAGACCAAAGGAATTACATTTCTTCTACCCAAGAATGGTGACACAAACAACCCGAAAAACTACAGACCAATTACATGTCTTCCGACAATATATAAACTATTAACATCTATTTTAACAAAACAGACATATTTATTCTTAGAAACAAATGACATGATACCGCTTGAACAAAAAGGGTGCAAACGTGGCTGTTATGGTTGTAAAGACCAATTGCTAATTAACAAAATGATCCTGGAAAACTGCTACAGTACAAAGAAAAATCTTAGTACTGCCTGGATAGATTATCGAAAGGCATTCGATAGTGTGCCACATTCCTGGATTTTAAAGACTTTAAATATATACAAGATATCGCCCGTCATCATCAATTTCATCAAACAGTGCATGTCTATATGGAAAACAACCCTTTACCTCAATCATATAAATGGAACCTATAAGTCTGATGAAATAAACATCAAAAGCGGTATATTTCAAGTTGATTCTTTATCTCCCTTACTATTCTGCATATCATTAATAGCACTAACCAGTCAACTTAATAAGACAGAATGTGGTTATAAAATAGGCCAAAAGAAAATAAGCCATCTATTTTACATGGATGACATAAAGTTATATGCTAAGAATGATAATGAACTGGAAGGTCTTCTGCAAACTGTAAAATGCTTCAGCGAAGACAGTGGAATGAAATTTAATTTGAATAAATGTGCTAAAGCTACAGTTTTACGTGGATCAATACAAGAAACATCCTCAATTAGCTTAGACCCTGCTGTAACAATAAAAGAATTGAAACCAGAAGAAGCTTATAAATACCTAGGTATAAATGAGAGCGAAAACATACTATAGAAGGCTACGAATGATATTAAAAACTGAAATAAATTCACAGAACAGAGTTATGGCCATTAATAGCCTTGCAATCCCAGTTGTCCAATATAGCTTTAACATCTTAAACTGGACTCTAAACTACATCAGGCGAATGGATGCTAAAACAAGAAAGCTTCTTTCTAAGCATAAGATGCATCATCCAAAGGCTGATGTAGACCGTCTATACATACCCCGTAAAGAAGGTGGAAGAGGTCTTATTCAGCTGGAATTGTCATACAAGACAACAACTATTGGCTTACTAACATACATAGAAACAACAAAGGATTGGATGATACAATTAGTAAGGCAACATGAAGAAAGAAAGAAAAATATTCAATAATAAAAGAAGGCAGTAAATACAAACAAGATTTACAGTTAGTAGATTCTGTAGAAAAGTAAAACAGAAGCCAAGAACCAACTATTGCGGCAAAAATATGAAAATGAAAGCCAAAGATAAAGCTCTTGAAAAGATGAAACAGCGCTGGCAAGACAAACCTCTGCATGGCCAATATCCAGTACGTGCCAATAAATCCAATGTTGACAAAGTTAATACTCATCGATGGTTACGTGCATCTGGATTAAAGTCTGAAACTGAAGGCTTTATTCTTGCAGCACAAGACCAAAGTCTTTTCACTAGAAACTTTCAGGCAAATATTATGCATAATAATATGGATCCAAAATGCAGGTTTTGTGATAAACACCAAGAAACAATAGACCACCTAATCTCAGGCTGTTCTGTGCTTGCCCCAAATGAATATAAAAATCGCCACGATAGAGTTGGGCAATATTTACATTGGGCAATGTGCAAACATTATGGAAAAGCTGTAAACAAACACTGGTATGAACATCACCCAGCACCGGTTACAGAAATAGAAGATGTAACCATTCTATGGGATTACACCATCTACACAGACAGAAAAATTGAAGCAAACAGGCCAGACATTATTGTTGAAAACCAAAAGGAGAAAACTTGTCTATTAATTGATATGGCTTGTCCAGCGGATTGTAACATAGCAATCAAGGAATTTGAAAAACCGTCAAAATATAAAGACCTGGAAATTGAAATAGAAAAAATGTGGAAATTGAAAACAAGAGTTGTGCCAGTGATAGTAGGTGCACTTGGAATGATAAAAAATGGAACAAAACAACACATTGAAAGAATCCCTGGAAACCCCAGCTTAAGAGATATACAAATAATTGTCTTATTAAGTACAGCCCACACACTAAGGAAAACTTTATCTATGTAATGCTGGGGACGATAGGGAAGATAGAAAAACATGAAATGGAGCCATAACAACGCGCCACTACCTGCCTTAGGTCTCCCCGCAGACTTGGTTGTTAGTGAGACCAAAGCAGAAATAGAAATATGATAAAAAATGACATAGTAATAATAATAATAATAATAATAATATGTGTGTGTGTGCTTATTCTTATGCGGTTTGGCTTTAGCTTACGAAATTGAAGAGCAGGTTTAAATTCAAATATGACCCGTAAACTCAGTTACACGCAATTACGCTGGGAAAAGTTTTAGCAATGACAACCCCCAACATTAGGTTAAATAATAGGGTTTCTATCGTGAAAAAAAATGACTGTTATTCTTTTTACGACAATATTCGCAGGCAAAAATAATTTTATTTTTCTTATAATCCGAAATATTTTTCGTTTTAAAAGAAACCGGAAAAGGGTTGATAAAACGTAAAAAGGAAACCAATAAATTGATCAATATATATATATTTATATTATGATCAGCTTACCTTTAGCAAGGCAGGGCTGCCACCGGTGTGCAGGGTTTATAAGAGAAAAAAAACAGTCTAGGCGTATGCCGAAGAAATGATTGCATGTGAATATGTTTATGGAGGTAGATGGGATTTACGCAGATGAATGAGATTTATAGAGATACAAGATGGCAATGTGCGTTGCATTTAAACTTTTGGAGAGTGTAGCTATTAAGGAAACCAGTATACGGAATAATGTTCAACAGACGGAAATTACGAGCAAGAGTAAATTTATGTGGCGAGTTCAGAGCAGGAATCTCATCAGCGCAGAATCCATGAAAATATTTGCAGAAATGACAGATGAAAGGCACATCCCGTCAGTGAGAATTTCACTTAAGGTGAGCTGGCAAGTCAAGATCAGCTACGTTGCAGATCCTTTTTGTTTTTGTCGCGATCATAAAAATGAATAGCAGGAGGACCCGACTACATATATATATATATATATATATATATATATATATATATGTATTCAAACTTTTTAGAATTATTACCAAAATAATTTATATAATGAATACAGAAGGTTGAGTTGTTAAAGATTAATGAAAATTACAAAATATAATTATTATGAGTGGAAAATTTATTTTCATCATTTTTATATTATTGTTATTACTACCTGTGTTTACGTACAATACTTATAAAACCAGTTGATCTCCCGACATCGCGGCATCAATTATACTTTCGTTTACCCGAATGTCATAATGAGGTCTCGAATAGTTCTAAGGTCTCTTGGAGGATGCAACGTTATGGTGACTCGTCGGAATTAATACTAAGTCAGAGATGAGTTTGAGAATTCACACGGGAAACATAGAAATACGTATACATTTCATACACAGGAACGACCGACGGCAGAGTAAAGGTTATTTTAAACATTTATTTCTATGCAGGATCGAAAGGCCATTGACAATCCAAGCTGTGATATTCACAGTTGGAAGTTCCATCGTTTTGGTGAGAAATAACACAATAGATACACAGAAGTTAGTGAAAACAGGCAATATAATAAAATTTTTGTTTGTTATTTCTTTTAAATTCAGATTGCACGCGATGTTCAATTTTTTTTCAAATGTTTTATACATATGACATCACCACTGAATAAAAAACAGGTAAGCTTGTTTTGGGGTATTTTAAAATACATCGCTTTTTGTTGCGTTATTTTTTAATTTCTTTATTATATTTGAGTCTGTAGTTATGAATGTGTAATTTTTATACCTGACTCTAAAAGTAAATATTCACTCTCTTTATAGTGTCAGTAAAACTTTCTCGTTATCATTCTTGAGTCTACAGGTAAAATTTTCTCATTACTATGGGGTAAAATATGTAAACATTGTTTGTGTTTATACGTTAGAACGTAGATAAATGGAATCATTAAGCAAATACTGGTCTCATTTGGACTAGAGAGTGTAAGCAAAGAGTAAGCATATCTGTGTAGAAATATCTTAACCTAGTTGGGGTGAGTGCATTTGTCAACAATCATTTCTTTTTGCCTGAGTTGGAAATATTTACAGGGTGTATCATAAGTATTGGTAAAAATTGGGTGGGGTAACTCACACAATAACAAGTAGAGGTCTTATAACCATATGTTTGTAAGTCATTTATTTTTGTGTTATTAAATATATTGTGTTAAAAGTATAATACAAGGTACATTTAAAAATTATTTGACAAAGTTTGGGAAGGGATTGCTAGCACCAAAACAAAGTAAATTGTCCATATAAACAAAGTTTTTAAAGCCCAACGTTGTACTGCAACACTGCAACTCATAACAAATATTCAAAATGTTATCCGCACGCTTCTGCCCAAACTTGCGCCTGTTGGATTATTGACTGCTGGATGATTTCAGATCAAACAAGGTATCGAATGGTTTTGCACGCCCACATGACGCATTGATAAAACGTCTCTGTCTTACTAATGTCCACGATAAAAATCAATTGTGTTAGGTGCTCCCATATATAAGAATGAAAAGGATTGTGGTCGGTGGAACATACAGGTCATCAGTCCTTCTCTACCAATCCAGTTTTTCATCTGTAGACGTCAGTCAATGAATCTAAAAAAATGTGACTAAAATGTGCTGCAAATCCATCATGCGTGAACCACATGCGTCTTCGTATTAGCAGGTGTACATCCTCTAGCAGATTTTGAAATGTGTTCGAAATATATTCTCTGCAGACATTTCCTGTAAGAACTGTTGGTAGTACATATGAAACTACTAAATAATAACCTACAATTCAGCCCACATTAATCCTAAACTGATACTAGATTCTAGCTTTTCTTGTAAGATGGGGATTCCGAAAAACAATTTTTTATACACATTGTATACAGGGCATATCAAATATACTTGTTTAATTCTTTGAAGAAAACAAGAACAGAACATATAATCTACACCAAAACATGGGGGCTTGCGGCCTATCACGTTGAATACACCGGTTCTCGCTCGATCAACGAAATTAAGCAAAGTTGAGCATGATCAGTACTTAGATGAGTGACCGCTTGGGAATACCAGGTTCTGTAAGCGTATAGTGACGGATGTGCGGTGTGGTGCAGTGGATATCCGCTCGGAAAGAGAAGTCGGTGAGCAGAGTTCAAATTCCAGTTAAATACACTGCATTCACTTAAGTACTGGTACCCTTGGGAAAGGTATTAATCCGTCCCTTCCCTCCAGTTTTTGTTTAAATAACAAGGGTAGGACTTGGGGACCCTGCCCTTAAAATCAAATCTCAAGGAATCTTGATACTCGAAACGAAAAAATATTACTAGACACAAAACTTATATAAAAACAAAAATAAATTGTTGAAGAAAAAGTATTATCATCAATAAATAATAAAAAAAATGAGTTGGCAATAAATGATTCGCGGGGGTTGATTTGCTATAAAAACAAAACAACCAGCAACCAACCAAAACATGGTCAAAAGTTCATATAAACATATATCCACAGATCTTTCGTTTTTTAGTTGTTTAAAGTTACGATAAACGCTTTTAATTGTACCATCCACGATACAATCCAAAATACTTTTACCCATTTCGGTAACCTCCATGTAATACTGTGAGATATGCAAATTCCTAGGACCACTGACACCTGCGTCGTCTCCCAACGCCTGTAGAATGTGTTCTTTGTGCTCAGGCGTACGAGCGGATCTCGGTCTCCCTCGATCCAAATATAGTAGTGTAACAGATCCTGTCTCAGTAACAAAGCGATAGACACCAGCAAAGTTTGATGACTCGATCTAGAAACGAGATATGGTACAGTAATGCAGCCGTGCGTCTATTACAATTCGCTCGGTCGTTTGAAAAAATAATACCAGATTTGCTCACGATATGAATATTCTGCAATTATTAAAAAGAACTCTTCTCAGTTAAATTAATACTACACGCGTTCAACATCAAGACTAAATACAAATATACACCAATGATAAATGTAACCTGCTCCACATAATAAAACATTGTCATCTAGCTTAAACGTTCTTTGAACTTAATAACCCAAAAACGATAAATTAGTGAACATGTGTTTATATTGATTTTATTTTTATTTTGGTGTGACGAAGCCGTCCCTAATATTTGTAAAATAATTTTTGTAACACCCTGTATATATATTAATTGACAAAATAAATTTTAATGGTTGTTATGAATACAGGACTTGCTATTGCAGTATTATGAAATGTACAACCTGTTAGGCCCACTTGACGTGTCAGCATGCCTCGATGGTTTATGATAGCCTATAAAACATGTGCTTCGTATTCAGGCGTACGAACGGAACCCAGTCATTCTCGATCCATAGATCATAGCATCACGGATCCTGTCTCAGCAACGCGACGATAAACAACAGCAAAGTTTGAATGAATTGGCTGGTTATTTTATGGAAATTAAATCTGATAGACGTGCTGCCTCGTGTAAACTACCGTTCGCACAGCGATATGTATATATCATATTTGTCTGCTTACTATATGAATACCCTGCAATTGTTAAACGGAGCATTGCCAGTAATTTGACTTCTAAACACGTCAAACGTGGAAGACAGGCTAGTCCCATTTATACATGAATTACAAATGTAGACTAGTCTGTATGGCAACACAGCTCTATATAATATAAGTGTTCTTTAAATTTTAAAAATCTAAAATGAATAAGTTTGTCGTCGTTTTTGTGTAATAGATCCGACCCGAACTTTTTCGAAGTATTTTTGGATTGTATCTTTAATCGTTCATTTAACTGTGTCACCCACTTTAAAACCTAAACTTACTAACTAAAAAAGCGCAGATTTTGTGAACATCTATATATATGAACTTTTGTTCCTGTTTTGGCTGATATACTCTCCCCTAAAGTATGTTACTCTATTCCTGATACTCTCTACGCTCTCACACCCTGGAAGAATGGTAAACTTTGAAAAACAGTAGCTTCTCTGGCATGTACGCATCGCTCATTCAGTAAAAAATGAATTAGAGCACTCTGGCTATTAGACGCGTATAATGATAATATATGCGCTAAAAAGTCTGCCTTCTTCCACCGAACGCCCATAGGCCAGAGGTAGAATCGCCGACTGACGCCATTTCAGTCGGGTTTCAATCCAGGGTTAAAAAGCAATCGGAGTCTAACCGTACTGATGAGCTGTGATACAACGAAACAGATCTGTCTGCGGATGACAATATATATATATATATATATACATATATATATATATATATATATATATATATATATATATATATATATGTATAGGGGGGGTCCATAAAGTCTGTGTGCTATTTAAAAAATTATAACTGCACATGTATTTGTGATAGGAATAATCGGAAAACATTTTATAAATATTAATATACTTAGTGTTAAGTATAATTGTTGAATAATTCTTTATCACAAAATTTGCAACAATTTTTGGTAAGTAAAAAGATAGAGCAGAAGAAGTGGACTATTTTATACGCCTCCACGTTTGCCAGATTTGACTCTATTAGATTTTTTTCCGGTGACGTGTGTATGCAATCAAGCCTAGTTCATTAGAAGATTTGAAAGCTAAAATAACTAATGTGATTTCAGGAATAACTGTAAATCAGTTGACAAATGTTCTCCGTAAACCACAAAATCGTATTTCCTTTTGTATTGCTAATGATGGAGCACATGTAGAAACTTAAATAAAATTTAAATAAAACTTCAAAAATATAGATTTCTTTCCTTCTTTCTTTCTTTTTACAAATTATTTCTATCTCAAAGACAAATGAAGATATACATTTTTTAAAGCGCACACGAACTCTATGTACACTATATATATATATATATATATATATATATATATATATATGTAAAACAAGTAAACATAATTAATATAAATACATGTTTGTCACTAAGTTTATTGATTTTATCTTCAAAATACCGACTCAAAAGTTTCCTAAGTCCGACCAGCCCGTGCCCTCGTCAGGAGTTATCAAAACGTATTGCTTATGTTCCGCGATTTCTTTTTTATGTGCGCATAACACTGATGTAATTATTTTCTCTATTGTTTGTGTTCAGTTGGGTGTTTGCGGACGTGCGAACGTTCGATCATGTGCCTGTCTCTCCAGGTGAGCGCACGCTTAGGTTGTCGTGATTATTGTCTTATTTGATTTATTTTTCTGCTTATTCGAGTATTTTTACTTCATACACGTACTTTAGATTTTTGGTTAATTCTTTTGTTTTTACTCATTTCCTTTTTCCTATTTTTCTCCCTCAATAGTTACGATTCGCGGCGAAATATTATAATCTCTAGGCATAGTATATTTTTAATTGTTACGATTCGCGGCGAAATATTATAATCTCTAGGCATAGTATATTTTTAATTGTTACGATTCGCGGCGAAATATTTTAATCTCTAGGCATAGTATATTTTTAATTGTTACGATTCGCGGCGAAATATTATAATCTCTAGGCATAGTATATTTTTAATTGTTACGATTCGTGGCGAAATATTATAATCTCTAGGCATAGTATATTTTTAATTGTTACGATTCGCGGCGAAATATTATAATCTCTAGGCATAGTATATTTTTAATTGTTACGATTCGCGGCGAAATATTATAATCTCTAGGCATAGTATATTTTTAATTGTTACGATTCGCGGCGAAATATTATAATCTCTAGGCATAGTATATTTTTAATTGTTACGATTCGCGGCGAAATATTATAATCTCTAGGCATAGTATATTTTTAATTGTTACGATTCGCGGCGAAATATTATAATCTCTAGGCATAGTATATTTTTAATTGTTAACATTTCTTGTATTGATTTACTTTTATTTTGGGCTAGGAAAGGTGTATTTCTTTTTTTTTTAAAGAGATAATTGATAGTATTACTTAAATTATATATATATATATATATATTTATATTTATATAAAATGACATTAATGTTTAATGACATTAATGTTTAAATGATATATACTTATATATACATATATATATGGATGAGGCTAGTCTCTCGGAAAGCAGCTCACTGTGCATCCTTCGCGCCACTCTCTCTACCGACCTCATGTAACACTACTACATCATACCAATAGCTACATCTACCGCAAAAAATGTCGAGTCACTGCAACAGGCCAGAAAATTTACTCGTCAGAATCCATCTTTCCCATTTGTAAATTCACCATTCGACCATACCTTGAATACTGTTACCATGTCTGGTCAGGTGCTTTCGTTCTTCATCTTGAGGAACAACTGCAGCGAGGCCTATCCAGATTTGGAAGCTCGAGTTCTGTCTGTTTCTCACCGTTGGGACGTGACTTCCCTCTATCTTTTTCTATAAATATTTTCACGACTTCTGCTCTGACGTGCTTCTGTCTCTGACACCCCGATCAGGTGAATTTATACGTTCTACTAGATTAGCATTAAGGTCCTGAAATTTTAACGTCAAAACAGTCATATGTAACCATCACTTCTACTCCATCAGCTTCTATTATTGTAATTTTACCGGTGGAACTCCTTTCCATATTCTTGCTTCCTTGATAGCTACTATCTCCAAAACTTCAAATGCCATATTCTATCTCTTCTCCCATCTTCTCATATTCTTCGTCATCCTCTGTACCTTGTTTTTGTTTGTTTTTGTCGTTTATCTTACCTCTTCTCTCACTATAAGCCTCTTCCCATCCGTGGCGATATATATATATGATTATAAAGAAAACGTGTTCTACCTATGATTCATATAATATTAATATGTAGATTTAATAGGTCGATTAATGAATTCTGCAGTATAAAAAGACAAAAAATAATAACAATTTTGACACTGAAACTGCTAATAATTATTATATATTAGCAGTCTGACTAATTTGAAGGACGGACTAAAATATTTTAACACGGTATTTTCGGCCACACCTTTGTCTTTTTTCCACGAGACGAGAAATAGCCAAAAAAATAAAAACAGGAATATAGTTGTATTTCGTTAGAGAATCCCCTGTGGAAAATATATTGTCTGAGTAAACCCAAGTCATTTAATCATTTAATGTGTGATTTTATTTTGAAAATATTTTCTCCGAACTGTGTCTTTCTTGTCGGATGTTAAATGAAAACGCTTAAAATAAGCATCTGATTTCATCAATGCTTTTGAACGGTTGGTTGAATTGTGCAGAGAGAGTTAAATTGTTGTTATTGTCTTTGATGTTTATTTTATAAATAATTAACTGAAGACGGAATTCCGGATAATTCTCTTTTTAGCATTTGTGGCGGAAAAGTAAATATATAAGACTTAAACTGATATATGTCCGGTCCAGTGTTTTGAATATTTTTCTTGGACTCTTTCCTTCTTGATGTTTCACTTGCATAAATTTATTTATGCTGCTAGATGGTCAATTAAATCTTAGCGTTATACTGCAAAACTAGCTAGAGATCTAATAGTATGTCCTACTCTTATAATTTCTTTTGGCATGTTCAACTCTCTTCCTTTTTTTTTTTTGATTTTCTACCAACTAGAATCTTCAAAATAAATTCAAAACCAATGGCCACATTCTGTTTTTCTGTACACTCGTCTTATGTTTCCCTTTCTCTTCACTAAAATCATTTTATTATCTTTCATTCCCTATAATAAAATTGCGTTTCAGTGGCATTATAGCTTGAATACAACACAAGGACTTGATAAAGATGCTCGACCACCTCAACATTTTCGGAAAAGACGTTAGGATGATCAAAAATGTATATTGACAGTTAACCGCCTGTATACTGATAAGAAGTGTACTCAGCAGGTATGCATAAATATAAAGAGGCAAGGATGTCTCTTCTCACCGGAACTGTTCAACCTGTACCTCGAAGTAATTATTAGAGATTTAAAAGCCTTGCCAGGATTCGCCATCGGCTGCCAAAATATCAGCAATATCAGACACGCGGATGACACAGTGCTGATAGTAGACACGGAAAGGAAAATGCAGAACATTCTGCATAAGGTAGCAAAAGAAAGTGAGAAAAATGACTTAGCATAAATTCTAAGAAAACTGAATGCATGGTCATCAGCCAAAAGAGAGGCCCAATATACCAACCTCAAGTTGGAGAATCTTAATAAAACGAGTAAAAAAAATCAATTATTTGGAAGTGTTTTGACAGAGGGTAGAAAGTGCGACACGGAGAACCAAAAACGCATTGGCATGATCAAAGTCTAATCAAAGTACTCAAAGATAGGAAAAATTCAGAAACAAAGAAATGAGTGCCAGAATACTATGTGATATCTTTCTTTCTGTATAGATTTGAATGCTGGACGATCGCTTGAGGCAGCAGAAACGTGGTTTCACAGAAAGATACTGAGGATTCATTCTATGGATGAAGCTGGTGTGAAACGATGAGGCGTTGGAAAGGATGGAAACGAGAAGAAAACTCATACTATATATCAGGAAGAGATAAATGAGGTTCCTGGGAGACGCAATGTGGAAGGAGGGCCGAGAGAATTTAATACTCACATGTCGGATAAAGGGAAGGAAAGACAGTGGAAGGGCAGCGCGTGACATACATGTTAGGTCTGATCAAATGGAAGTCGGAACGGGGCTTAGAGATACCAAAAGAAAAAATATTGAGAGCTACAAGAGATAGAGACAAGTGGAAGTCCATGATCGCCTACGTTCTGAAAGAACACGACACATGAAGAAGAAGAATCGCTTGATTAAAAATATAATAATAACAAGATAGAAAACCTTACTCTAAGATTGCAGCATTTTTGTATCATTCTATATATGAAAAAATAGCTATCTTGTATTCTTCTACTATACGTGTGTCCTTCGAATGATATTAGCTTTGTCATATTGTCTTTGATAAATACTGGAATGCAGCGATTTGATTTTATTGAGTCGTATCCTGACGTGACATAAAATTTATTTCTTTTCTTTTTATCGCTACCATGCCGTCTTATTGTTTTGCTTCGTTGTTTCAACTGACATTTCCTTTAGTCTTTTCATCTGACATTAAGAATCTTTTACTGTTAATTCAAACTGAGAATTTTTCATCTTAAGAGAAAAAAGAAAAATTCTGCAAGAGTATTTTAACAAAATCAATGTTTTGTGTAATTTTAGGAATCTGATTTAACGCCCACACAATTGTTACAATAAAGGAATGCAAACACATTTTTCATATATTTATTTAAATTTTAATGTCTTTAATCAAAATTTGATTTTTATCATCTTTTTAAAAATAGTAATCGACTCTGAATGCCGAGAAACATTAGCAGAACTACAATACAATATGAAAATATTATACATACCATTTTAATTACATCAAATCGTCCAAACGTAAATTAAATGTACATCTGAGTTAGAAAGTCAATTTTTATACGTGATACACGCATCGGTGGTCATGTCTCTTTCCAGACATAACTGACTAGGCAGATGATTTTCTCGTAGTATATTGCCATTAATTTCATGGTATACTGGTAACCTGCCAAGACTATATAATCCAAACTGTTCTGCTATTCAAGCTAGAGCAAGGTATAAGAAAATATGGATTAATGCTTTTTCCAAGGGTATTAGTGCGTAAGAATACGGGAATTTGAATTCATCCCTCTGATCTCTCGTTCCGCCCTTGAAACTATCCTTTGACTGACATCAGTATGGCTAATAATCAAGGAGAATCGGTAGTTACACTTTTGTTAAAATGAAGGTGGCCGAGCATCTCTCAATATTTTTAATAGCACTTTACCCAAAGACACAACAGCCCGATTGCCATGGGATGTGTAACTCGAGCGGTTGGTCGATGAATAACGAATGCTTTCCTATTAAGAAACTGGTTATCTCACTATTACCATTATGAGTAAACAGTGTCAAATACAATTCTTAATAACTTAACCGGACAGAGTCGTAATGATTCAACTATAGCATTAATGAAATTGCCGACATAGCAGACAGTTGTGAATAAATAAACGCATCGTACAATATTTACCGTGTTTGGCGGCATAATACTGAAAACAATGTGTCCGTTACATTAAAATCAGCGAATCGAAACCAAATTATAAGCTTCTCTGTTGCATGCACAGTTGCACAATATCCTTTCGGAAAAGCATGAACCCTTCTTCGACTTGTATGGTGGCTAGTATAAACGGGAAATTCAGAAGACAAAACTGTATAAAAGTCAACGCATGACCATCACATTATATTTATTTTAAGTTCATGCCAATTCACATTTCGCACAGATGGAATCTTTGCAATATATGATCACATACGGCCTGAAAGATAAAACAAATTACGGATGTGCTTCTGGAGAAACGGTTAAACATATAGAAAGTTAAATAGGAATGCCCTTTCACACTATATCTGTTAAGAAAGGAATTAAACGTAATCCTATTTCCTTAGTTGTGAATCCGGTTAAGATAAAGGAGTTCAACTTCCGTTATTTTATTTTTGTATTCACTTTTCCACCGACGAACTGTGACTTCTCTCTATCTTTTCTATAAGTATTCCCACTGCTTCTTATCTGACGAGTTTCTATGAGTTTGTGTTGTGGAGGTGAAGATTAAAATGGTTTAGTGATACAAGTATTACTAACTAACCCATACATGGGGTAAATATGTCGATTGAAGCGTATTTGCCTATTATATAAATAATATAAATATAAAGAATGCAACAAGAATTAATAATCGGCTCAACACAAATACCTGATGAAAGGATTTTACCCATCATTTTTCTAACCAGCCATGTTTTAAATCTTAAAATAGGTTGGACTCTCTTTCGGAGACAGATATGCTTCTGAAAAAAATCATGAAATGTGCCCATACCCAGGGAACAGTTGCGTGTAGCTTAACCATTGCGCTAGAGACCGGTCACTATTGTGTCCAGGGCAACCAACGATTACATGGTTGGGAATTTTTTGGCCCTTCCCCTTGCGTACGAGTTCCAGGTCTCCACAATAAATCCCAATTTAAGTCACATCACGTGTCAGTGAAGAGACAAGATATATAGCAAGTAGGTACGACCAGAAAGACAATCTTTGATATTCTAAGAAAGCTTAGACATGCTAGGACAAACTTAGTACCCAGTGATCGTGCATGCGAGGGCTGGACAATTTTGGACTGAGCGTACGCGCCCAGGTTCCTCACATTAAACTCGATCTTGTAGACAGGCGAGGTAAATATCTTACTTAACTGCTGTATGCAAACACCTACGCAGAGAAGATAGAAAAAGTATGAATCCTAAGTCTCAGAGGCCTTCCTTGCAGACAGTAATTCTTTTTCGGAAAGGGGATGGTTATAAAGCTAGGTGCTTGAAGCGTCACGCAAACGTAAAGTCTTCTCCACTTTTAACCAACCTTGTGTCACATTCGGTAGCAACATTGGGGCAATAAAATTAAGCTATATTTATAAATAAGCCATTTGTACGCATCATATATATTTTGGAAACCAGTAACACCTACCATCTGAACTTGAAAAATTCTGCATATTACCTTCTCATCCAAATCTCCTGGATTTTTCATCATATCAATAGAAATATGTTTCTGTCAAATATTCTGATATAATACTTCATTTTTATGCAATTCTTAAGTTCAAGCCTACGTAGTAGCTGACAATACAGATGTGTCGATTCTAAGTGTGCTTATGTAATAATCTTGTCACAATGTATTGGCTTCAGTCATTTCCACACCGTCGTAAGGTGCCTTCCATTACTTTCATGTTAATTGTTTTAATGAACATTTTATGGTACCTAGACGCTATGAATTTAACCGCACTACTATATTGGTGGTAAGATCTCAATATTTTACAGTTAAAACTCCTAGATATCACTGTAATTTTCATGCTTCATCCTTCTCAATTTTGCTTGTGGAAATTTTTTCTGGGTTCTTGCTTTGCAGCTACGCTTAAACTTCAAAACATTTAAATCAAATATTAAACATTATCACTTGCTTTTTATATTTTTCCATTTATTATTCTTTCTCGTTGATAGTGATTTTATCAATAATCTTTAACACTCAAAACCTCTTTGCGTCTTAGTGGCTTTATACTCATTCTTTGGAGGAAATGTTTTAAAAGCAATTACTGCACTAGGGAACAGGCCAAAATATCTCGTGACTGCTCTGTTTGCAGGCTTCGTAGCTTTGTCAATGAAGTGTAGTCAATTGTGTATCTTAATACCTTACATCCCGCTGTCATAACCTTGAGAGTAACATTCCATAAACACTAACAGTACCATTGCTGTCTTATCTACAGCTACAAAGCAGCCCTACTAAATATATCACTAAAAATAAACACACTCACATACTAGTCATTCTTCATTGCCCATATCGTACAAAACATATCTTTTTTCTTGCGACCATATTACTATGTTTCCTAAATTAATAGGGCACGAGACAAAAAGTGTTGAGCACTCAATAAGTAAATAACTCACTACTCAGCCATAATAGATCTAGCGGTACAAGGTTGCTAACAATTACACTAAGTCTACGTGTTCAAACATGATTTTCTAAGCGTAGGTTCGATGTGGTGCAAGGCCGATGATTACGAGCATTACACTAGGTGGGAGGGCACAAATGGGCTCGGGTATGTATTCTGTATCAATCAGCCATGTGCCAAGTATGATCTCGAAAGAGACATGACTGGGCAGAAGTTTATCCCGCAGGGTGTCATTACTTCGTGCGGTAGACTGGTTTCTAGCCACATAGAAACCAATCTGTTCTGTTATTTCACACATAACTAGAAGTAAGGGATCTTTTCCGAGTGTATTGGCGCATAGGTGAATGCAGGGAATTCAACTGGAATTCGAAATCGGCTCCCCGATTTCACGTTCTGAGCCGATATCCACCTCATATGCTATTATTCGGTATAATAGATTTATTTGTCAGATGCCTGACCATACACAGAAAGGCGCGTCTCCTAGTGATGCATTGCCCATTTCTATTCATGAGGTTTTAAGGAGAGGTGTAGATAATGTTGCTTTGATATTTTTGAAAAAAATGCAACCAAGATGTGTTAGGAGTTACTCCAAAATATTTGAGAGAATCCTCAATCGGAGAATGTATCAGACGATATGGATTACCTGGCTTGAAGGCGTATCTAACGGGGTTTCACTTGCCAGGTTGAGCGCAGATTTTGTCAATACCTTTCACCATATTATACCGAAATCTTACAATTACAGCGTAAATCTAACATTTACCGTACAGTATTTGATACCTCTCTTTACGCACTTTATAATTATGAACGTTCTATGATCCAGTGCCCTATTCTCCCAATATATGATGATGTTTCGAAAACAAAAAACAAACACAAACAAGAGACGCATGGAGCCCAAAGAAAATTCAAAGCAACCCATCCCTTAAACCTTCCTAACCTATCTTGAATTTTGCTAAATACATCTGGTTAACGTAATAATGGGGCAGTCCATAAGTAATACGGGGATCATTTATTCTGGCCACCGCTGAGGAATGTATATTTATTAATATAGAGTTTATAGGTCTGTTATATTGGATCTAGCACTATTGCATTATCATCAGTACTCAATGATATATATATATATATATATATATATATATATATATATATATATATATATATATATGTGTGTGTGTGTGTGTGTGTGTGTGTGTGTGTGTGTGTGTGTGTATTATCTTACAAGGATGACATCCGCGGGCGAAAATATGTGTATTTATTAATATATATATATATATATATATATATATATATATATATATATATTGATATCACTGTTCATACTGTATGGAATGCGGTTTATTACCAAATGAAAAATGTATTTATATAGGGTGCATTTCCATATGAATATTTCTTGCATTGCTCTCTCTCTCTCTCTCTCTCTCTCTCGCACACACACACACACACACACACACACACACACACACACACACACACACACACATATATATATATATATATATATATATATAGATAAAAGCCGATAAATCATTATCAGGACTGAGGATCTTACTAAAGGTTGTAATGCAATGTTGATCGCTAAGAAGTTAACATTTTAAGTTTTGCTCTTTTACATATATGTACGCATCGCTCATTCAACAATGAATTAGAGCACGCTGGCTATTGCGCGTGTATAATGATAATATACACGGTAAAAATGTCTGCCTTCTTCGACCGAAGGTAGAATCGCCGACTGACACCAATTTTGTCGGGTTTCAATCCTGGGTTAAAATCAATCGGAGTCTAACTGTACTGAGAAGCTGTGATACAACGAAACAGATCTGTCTGCGGATGACTATATATATATATATATATATATATATATAGAGAGAGAGAGAGAGAGAGAGAGAGTGAGAGAGAGAAAGATATATATATATATATATAGAGAGAGAGAGAGAAAGAGAGTGTCCGCCAGAATTTTATACACACTTCAGTTAGTGAAAAACTTGACTTTTATTAATTTACTGTTTACTGTAGTCTTTTCTCTAACAGATGACATTATCTTTATGGGTGGAATATTATGGATCCTAGAAAACCGATTACGGAATTTGTGTAAACATCGTTGCATATATATATATATATATATATATATATGCAACAATATATATATATATATATATTGTTGCATATGCATATATATATATATATATTCTAAACATATACTGTTAAATATAAGAGACAATGAAAACAAAAATTCTCCAACATTTGGATAATTATTTATTAATTTGGTTCTAAGCTTTCGGCTTACATAATCAAATTAATAAAAATTAATAAAAATTAAAATATAATAAAAATTAAGAAAAATAAGAAAATTAATAAAAATTAGAACCAAATTAAAAAAATTATTCCAAATGTTGGAGAATTTTTGTCTTTATTTTCAACTGGAATTAAAGCCAAAATACGACGTTTAGAATGGCTCATGATTAAACATAATAAACAATCATTGTCTCTGATATTTAACAGCGTATGTTTAGAAAATTATTTGCTGCCTCGATACACTATATATATATATATGTATGTATATATATATATACAACTAACTTTGGTTAAAAATTAGTGACAAGATTTCTGTGCTTAAATGCTTATTGAATCTTGCAAATTTATGAATAAGTTGTGTCTTCGTATGGTAATATAAGATAAAATGTCCAAATGCATGTTTAGTTTGTTTTTATATATATATATATATATATATATATATATATATATATGCATTTTCTACATTTTTTCTATCATGTGCGGTGTTCTTGATCACTGGGATTAGGTGCTTTTTTACGCATCAAAGAGACGCCGTGCTATTAACAATCGCTACACTTTTGCATCTGGCTTGTTAGAAGTTGAAGTGCTAATTTTCCTTGATGTCTGTATTTATAAGAGGGCAATGTTTGTTGTATAAACCTGTCATCAGGTAGGCGGCACTTATTCTTCTTCGGCAAAATTTACGTAACGTTTTTTTAATCTCCAGTACAATGTAATTATGTCTCTCGCACCACACATACCACCATAAAGATACCTGCTATTAAAGAAGAACATGTGTGGCCTGGGCAGCTTCACCATTTTCCTGATTCAAATTATATACAAAATGAAGTATTTTCTAGAACAATGATATACTTTTTTAGGTATGGTCAGAAAGTATTCTGATACTAATTTTTTTCATCGATATTTTTGCAATCGTTGTCATAGTAAGCATTTTTATGCTCCGATTAAAATTTTAGTGGGACGTTCATATATCAAGGTTGTGTACTCACGGGATTTGAGAGTTTAAATAAATACTTATATCCATCGAACTTTTGAGTCTAATCTATTGTTGACAGATGTCTTGATTATTATAATGTTTTTGTGGTGTGGTTTAGATTATAATGGATCTGATAAAAATATCAGGATTGGTACTATAAAAATATTCTGGCGTCACGGCTACAGCCTATTTTTCAATGCTGTAAGTTTTTCTCAGAGTGTCTCCTTTTTTTAATTGTTCAGGTTAGTTACGATACATATACTTTATGAATTTAAGCGCAGTATGTAATGTGTGTCATTCAATATAACAGTGAATGATAGAAAATAACATGAAAGATGAAGGAAAGACTTGAAGCAACTGAAATGTAATTCTACAAGGCAAAGTGAAGATACGATGGACCGAACATTTGAGCAACGACAAGGTTTTGGGAAACGAAAAGGAAACTGATACTTACCACCAGGAAAAGACAGCTGACGTTTCTGGAAGATATAATGAGAAAGAAGGGCATGGAGAATTTGATACTCACGAGAGGGAAGGTGAGACACGAGAAAGCAAGGCGTAACGTACTTAATGGACTTGGGTAGATGGATGTCACGGCAGGCTTTGGGAGGGGCAAATAGAGAAAGGCGTTAAGAGCTACAAGAGATAGGAAGAAGTGGAAAGCTATGCTTGTCTACGCCCTAAAGAGGCCCGACCCATAGAAAAAGAAGACTAGACTTGCGTCGAGATTTCATCAGCTTACATTTGTCTAGATATAACCGTAAATTTTTTTTTTTAATCATTTCACCCTGAGCAAGGCAGAAACGCCACTGATGTGCAGGGGTTACATAAATGTAAAAAGATTGTTTAGAAAAGAGTGAGGAGTACAAGCTAGTTAGAAAGGAACAATAGAAAGCTGAGAAAGCAGGTGCAATGACAGATACATAGGCGGAGAGAAAGTGAAGATTATACAGGGGAGGGGAGAGAGCTAGAGTCCAGTGGTTAGTAGATGAGTATTAACTTTGCATTTAAATTTCTGGAGGTCGTAGCCGTCAGGAAAGCAAGAATACGGGAGTGGGTTCCACAGGCGGGAAGTACGATGCTAAGGGTTTATTTGCTCGTACTTCTCGTGGATCTCCATTCAGTTGTTTTGTTTTCCAACTATTTTTAATCTTCAACAATTTAGATACAATGTCAATCGTTATCTTCTCTCCTGATTAATCTTTTTTCTAACGCTCATTAGTATTGTTTCTGTTCCTTCTTCTTCTACAACCAGAAATCCCTTGTGACTTACTAACTGTTACTGCTATTCCATGCGGTGAAAACGATAAGAAATATCAATTAAACCTTTAATCCCCTTCACAGTAGATCCCTTTAAAAGCCAAACGTTTTACCCTGTGTTGTTTTAATTGGTGGATACATTTCTGGAATACCATTTTATATAGTAATTTGATTTCATCTCACTATCAATTGTGATTCCCGAAGCGACAAGCTTTTGTCGCTATGGATTGTTGTTAAGTAATTTCAAATGAAATGCCTTCCCTTCCTTCACAGTAGACAATTATTTTTTTTGTTTTATTACACAATTAGACCAATCAGTTCTCCAGCAGTTTTCTGCCGTATCGCCTATTAATGCCAATTCATTTCACGGAAGTCACAGAAAAGGAAGAATTAAAGGAAATGCATTTCATTTCCGTCCTCACAAAGCAATCCTACTGACGATTAAAATATCAACTATCCAAAGTATCAGTAAGTAATTTGCTAGTTGGTTTCTCTTAGATTTTCTTGAGTTCTTGAAATCTTTCGACTTTCAAGTGTCGGGGAAGTTGTCCTGTACAAAAAGTTTCTGCAAAATCAATAATTACTGATGGAACCGCTGTGGTCTGGCGAGATAACTACAAGCATATCAGAGATGTGAACCCAGAATGCTATGAGTTCGTGTGTATGCACGTCCGAGTTAAAAGTGCCAAGTGACACCATTCTGCGAATTCTAGAAACATTATCATAACAACATCTCCAATACCTTCTGCTCGGACCCTGTAAATAGTGAATAGCATTATAGAATCAGAAAAAGATTAAAACAGATATACTACCAAAGTTGCTCGTGGTCCCAATGGAATTTGCTTCTTTTTCTAAACCAACGACGTTGGATTATGAACACGTACAGAAATTAATAATCACCCGAATAACACGGAAGAGCAGATATTTTAATCGTCAGTAGGATTGCTTTGTGAGGAAGGAAATGAAATGTATTTCCTTTAATTCGTCCTTTTCTGTGACTTCCGTAAAATGAAATTGGCATTAATAGACGATACGGCAGAAAACTGCTGGAGAACTGATCGGTCTAATTGTGTAATAAAACAAAAAAATAATTGTCTTCTGTGAAGGAAGGGAAGGCATTTCATTTGAAATTACTTAACAACAATCCATAGCGACAAAAGCTTGTCGCTTCGGGAATCACAATTGATAGTGAGATGAAATCGGTTATCCTGGTTGCAAACCATTTTCAATTTGAAATGATTACAGTTTCGACAAAGCTATTACAGAAGGCGTAGGCTAGCCCAAATTGGCAAACGCCAACCTGCGAGTCAGAACTCTGACAACTGGAGCTGACAACTTGGACATGTTGGTGGTTGTTTGAATCCCGTTTACATGAAATTGTAATATGTGATATTCGTTTTTTCTAAATGTTAACAAAAGATGTAGCATGGAGTAGAACGCTTCATTTGTTTCTATCCTTTGTGTTTTAGTTGCAAATGCCACTATAACCGATATATTGATAGATCTTTCATTCAGTTCAACGACCAGTATTCTTTCAGATATCTAGCAGTATTACAAAACGCATTTCTTGGCGTATTTATCCAGTATCTCACCGACTGATTTTGCATTATTTTCACATCCTGTGTATATAATTCTGTGGACACCACGAACGAATATCCACTATTCGGCCACCTCATTTCGCATGTACCTAAAATATTTTTGTTTAACCTAGTCATCTTCTGCTTCACGTTTTCAAAATTTCCACAGTTATTCATCGTTCTGACCGTCTTCGTTCTGACGTTCTATGTCTCCAGAGTTATTTTTTAGCTGGTGCCAGCAGCCGTAGGATAACGGTCCGGTAACACTTGTCGCTCATTCCAGGTGAGGGATAAATTCAGAAAAACATTGTCTCTTTTACGCCGTTTATGCTAATGGTCAATGGATGAAGGTCTGGTGAAATCTGTTGCGCATGTTGCAAATAATAAACTTATTCAAACAGACTAAAGAAAAATGGCTCAGGACAAATAAGGGAGAGAGGAACTTATAGGACAAAAGATCTGCTCAGCAACAGGATGCATAATAGCAACAGACAGAACACTCATATTAAGAATAGTAAAAATATTTCAGAAAAGAGACATGTATATCGGAGATCTCTATCACGACAAGAGGGAGTAACCAACAGTCCACAGGAATACGGACTGACGTAAGAGCACATGAAAGATTATAAAAAAATTGATGGTATTACCTTGCTTCTAATTTTTAATACAACCTACATAAAAAGAGATTGTTGCAGAATATACATGAAATGATTTGTCTGAACATTATTTTTGATCGATACTCATATTTAAGTAGATATTCTGTTTTTAAGTAAACAGTATTATCTATTTATATCTACTCTCCTGATTATTTACGATAATTTTTTATTAAGAAAATGTGTGTCATTCGGCAGGATTCGAATCTGTGACCCTTCTCCATATAAGGGAAGCTATCATTTCATCCTGCAACGTCTTGGACCTCTCGACCACGAATGACCTCCAATCAAATAAAAGTTTTCATCAAGCCTATATAACACTATTTTCGATTCATCCCAACAACCATATCTGCTCTGAAATGTATCATAATGTCAACAAATGTAAATATGTTACGGAAATTAACGAAGATTAACGAAACTTGGTTATAAACAACCGGCAATTTCAAATGATTTGTTTGAACATTATTTCTGATCGATACTCATATTTAAATAGATATTCTGTTTTCAATTAAACGGTATTCTATATTTATATCTATTGGCCTGAGTATTTACGATAATTTTTTATTACAAAAATATGTGTCATTCAACAGGATTCAAACCTGCGAACCTTATCCACAAAGGGGAAGCTACCATTTGATCTGGCAACGTCTTATAACCAAGTTTAATAAAAATAGTTCTGCAGCCATATTTTTAAAACAATTTTAACTATTTTTGCATTTGATGTTTTTTGTATGATAATTTTTATGTGAAAATTAAAACGTCAGAATTTCCTCCGTTATCCGAAAATAAATTGGTACAATTTTTTTCTTTTATAAACACCACCGTTTTTATCTCTAATCAAGAACCTTTCAACAAGTTCCTGATTTAAGGTGGCGACAGGTCAAAAAGTTGAAAAGGTGGGTATTAAGAAATAGTTTTATTCTAAATTTTACGCTATAAATAACTAATACTTGTGTAAATCAGATTAATTTAACATATATTTGCTAAGTTTCCAAAAATAACTTGTCACAGAATTATATTTTATTCTTACAACTTTATCGCTCAAAATGGCAGCAAAATTCAAAAATTGAAAAATAAAATCAAACATTATATAAATGTTTGATTTTATTTTTCAATTCAATCAATATAATTTATGTTTGGAATAAAACGGAGAATTTTGCTTACTAGAAATAATACATTTAATCATTTAGCTTTCGATTTAAGCTAAAATAAAAATTTCAAAGATATTTTTTATTTTTAAAAATTCAGTTTAAAAGTAACTATGCAGATTTTTTGAGATTTAGTGGATTTTGTGTGTGTGCGTGCGCGCGCGTGCGTGTGTGCGTGTATTTTTAAGTGTAGCTCTGTGTTTATGTAAGTGCGAGTGTATGTGTCCAGACTCCGTATTAGTAAAGAAGATTGTTGATGTTTTGGTAATTTACGAATGCACAAATGAATTTTTCTAAACTAAAAATAAGCATCAGTTTCTGCTTTGTAGACACAGAGGTCTATTCCAGCAGATAGTTCTGACAGCTGCGCCAATACAGTAACGCTGGTGATTCTTCTCATGTTTGTACTACTGTTTATTGCGGATATACCTTTAGCTCTATTCCGTCCTTGTGTCTTTATTTCTGGACCCTAACCAGACCAGATGTGAGTGAATATCAGCGCGGCACGAGAATCGGGAACCCAAGTTCGAATTCTATTTGAATATTTTGCATTCACTTAAGCGCACATACCTTTGGGAAAGGTAACAATCCGTCTCTTCCTTCCAATTATAAGTTAAATAACATCACAGATTGTGTTCTATAGCCTTGGCTGGCAACCAGTCTACCACAGAAAGCAATGGCTTCCTACTGCGGGATAATCTTCTTCCAAGTCAGTCATGTCTCTTTTGAGACATGATCGCCCAAACGTGTTTTACGTATGACACATAACTGACTGACTGAACCAGACCACAACAACATGGCGACGAGGATTCTGAAAAACCCTTGAGGACCCTAAAGTGACTCAGTCGAAATTGTCAATATTGGTTCAACACTGAACGCTAGGAATTCTATTTTTCGTTACACCTTGTTCTACTCAACAGTTATCGGTAATCCAGAAAAAATACCGAACGAAAGAAATAGACGTACACTAAACTTGAATTCGAGCCGCTAAACTACAGGAACTCTTGTTTTTCTAGAAAAATAAAAGCACTCGTGATTCACTGAGTGAGTAAGAATTCAAAGTTAATTTTTATTGAATTTAATTAATTTTTATTTCGGTTTTTAATTGATATGTTTTATTGCATTCAGTTTAATTTTAAAAGAAAAGACACGAAAAACCATAGTCGAATTTAAATCCACCATGTTCGTATTTCTTAATTTTCAACTTGAAAATCAAATCAAAATATTAAATATCCAGAGTAGCAACTTGAAATGCTAAAGCAAGCTGAAAACGAAAAACTGAGATTTAAAAAAGAAACTGAAATCAGACATCAAAACCTCGATGAAATTCTACTTCAAACTTAACAACAGCAAAGAAATCTGCTTAACCTGGCCAGAAGGACAAATTAATGAAAACGAAAATGTGTTCTCACAAAACACGATCTGGGGCGCAATAGACACTTTTACATATTCTCTGGAAGAGGTATAATATTCGCCTCTTATTTTAGAAAATTCCAGTAATTCTACGCCACAGTTTTCATAAACTTATCGGACTTTGCCTTCTTCGAAAACTGTTACGGTTGTTGGTTACTACACTGGTACAAAGACTGCCCTTATTAGAATAAAAATCGTTTATGTATTAGTCATGTCGAACACAAGAGGTTAAATTGTCGAGCGAGAAAAAAGTTTAATAGCTACGTAAAAACCAGAAAATTAGATGAACAAAAAGAGTTAAAAATTAGAAAATATCTTCAAGTACAAAGCATAATAGAGATCTCAAATTTCAGTTGGATTCTCGTTCAGATTTAACAATCATAAATCTATACATTTCGAAAAAGTTGAGAAAACCAAATTTACTAAGAATTAATAAAATAGCCAGCGCCGGGACAGGGGAGAAAATCAAGATTATGGGAGATCTTTTCCCTATTGTAACTTTTCAAGGAAGGGCGTTAAGACTGAAAACGTTTGTATTAAAGAATTTAGAAAATTTATAAATCACAGACTGAATGGAGAAATTTAATTTTTGGGACATGTCAATTAATTCATTTTGCCACAAACTCGAAATCATAATCACTAAGGTAATTAATTTAATAAAATATAAAAAAAAAACATTTTCTGGATTTTTTTTTTTTGAGATTTTGGTCGGTGAAAAACAAGATGACGGCAAAAATTCGAGTTAAAAGCTCACATCCAGCCAGCGTTTTAGAAAAAAGTAACGTGCCTTTAGCCTGTTTACGAACAATTAAAGAAGAACTTGACAGACGAGAAAGAACCGGTTTCTTGTCGAAAATTGTGTGCAGTCAATGGGCTTCACCGACCGTCTATATGAAGAAAAAGACAGAAACGAGATCCAGGTCTGTGCGCCACCTAAAAACTCAGTACTCATTACTTAAACCGGATGAAATTTTCGCGAAACTATATGTAGGGAATGTTTATTCAAAAGTCGAAATCAGTGACACGTATTTTCAAATACAGGTGGAGAAAGAATGTTCTAAGTTCCTCTGTATCCAAACCTATCGTGGTTTGTACAAGTTCGAACGTCTATAGATCGGCGTAAAGATCGCGTTGGGAATATTTCAACAAGTGATGGATACATAGATGAGCTGCTTTGGCTGAACGGTTGAATATTTGGACGACATACTAATGATCGGTCAAAATGTAGAACTGTATAAGGAACATGTTCATAAAATCTTCTCAAGGATTCAGGAGTACAGATTCAAACTGAATGAATCAAAATGCTTCATTTTATGGAAAAGATTAAATACTTGTCACATATTATTGATAAAGAGAGAATTAGACCAGATCCAGAACGGGCTACAACAATTAAGGACATGCCATATCTTGAAACTGACTCTAACTTACAAAGTTTCTTAGGATTGGCAAACTATTAGCAGGTTTTTTATACCAAATATACACCACTTACTGGCTCCGTTAATCGAACTTTTTAAAAAAGACAAAAACTGGGATTGGACACCTGAATGCCAAGAAGCATTCCATCAAAATAAAGAAAGTTTTGACGTCAGACTTATTTCTCACCAACTATATTCCAGACTTGAACATTATAGTTTTCAGCAGCGTCAGCTCGTATGTCGTTGGAGCATTCTTATGCACAAAATGTCAGATGGATCTCAGAAATCAATAGCTCATGCGTTGAAAACTCTTCTTGCTGCAGAAATTATTGACTCGCAAATTGAGAAGGGGATGCTAGGGATTATTTTCGCAGCATGGAAGTTTCCCTGATATATACACGGTAGACATTTTACGTTGCAGATGGACAAAAAACCGTTACTGACCATCTTCGATTCTAAAAAAAGTTCTGCCTGCAGATACAGCAAATAGACTACGGAGATGGGGAACAAATCCTTTTCAATTATGATTATAAAATGGAATTCTTACCGTCTAGAAATCTTTGTCATACCGACGGGATTGTCCAGTTTAATCCAGAAACACAGAGAACTTCTTGCAGAATATGTACCTGCTTCTCTTCGGAGAGAAGGAGAATTTTAAGCCATATTATGCCACACAGTAAGCGAACTCCTTGTAAATTTCGACCCAATCAAATGAGGACTAGACGATGAACTCATCAGCTAAACCAAAACGAAAATTTGTGAAAATACCCAACAGATTTCAGATATTTTTTTCTTTATCCGACCAAGTATCGTTATGTATTGAGCGAGTCGTCATTTCCACAACAGTAAAATTAAGAAATATGAAAGATTTCCATGACGGCCACCCAGGGATTACGGAGGTGAAATGCCTTATAGGAAGTTATGTATACAGGCCAAAAGTCATAAGGATATTGAAAACATTGTAAAATACTTTAAAGACTGTGCTTTGGCAGCTAAGGCACCTCCAAGCAAATATAGTCCATGGCCCAAAAGGGATCGACGTTGGTTTCGGATTCATATAGAATTTGCAGGCCTACTAAACTGATTCTTCTATCTTACAGTAGTAGATAGTTTTCCAAGTAGCGCGAAGATTTTAGATGTTAAACTCCCGCGACAGAAAATGACAATCAATTTCCTACACGAACCGTTACCCAGATTTGGGGTAATCGATTGTTTAGTGTCAGACAATGGGACATAATTTACATCCGGCGATTTTAAGGATTTTTGTGAGACCTTCCACGTCAATCATATTACGATCGCTCAATATCCCACAAGTTTTATTAGCAGGATGAGCGCTTCGTTGACACGTTGAAAACAGCTCTAAGGAAAACAAGGGCCACACCCACAGATTAAGCCCTACAACATATTCTTTCAGGTGTATAGAATAACCAGCAACGTTATTTACCCACTTTCCCGAAGGCAGAGAGCGCTCTCCACCCGAAGACAGAGATCGGAGGTGTCTATTGACCTTACATTTAAACTCCTGGAGATTGTAGCCGTCGGGGAAGCAGTCATGTGGAAGGGAATTCCACAGTCGGGAAGTGCGAGAAAATAAACTGTTGGAGTAGAAGTTGCGGTTGCATTTTATTGGTTTCACTGTAAAATGGTGGTATCTAGTTGCTTGTCTAGTATCTCGTGCAAATTCGAACCTAGGGGGCACCAGTGATCTAAGTTCATCGGAGAAGAAGCCATGAAAGTATTTATAGAAGAGACACAGGGAAGCCACGTCGCGCCGGTGAGAGAAAGCTTGCAGGCGGTCTGCTAGGTCGGTATCGATCACTTTACAGACCCTCCGCTTTACCTTGTCGAGAAGCCCAAGGAGAATAGCAGAGGAACCCGACCAGATATGGCAACAGTATTCAATGCACGGGCGGTTGGTAGATTTATAAATGTTCAGGATAGATTCAGACGGAAAAAAAACTCCGGGCCCTGCACAGAGAACCGACTTTCATAGCAGCGGATTTAGCAATGGATTCGATATAGTCATTCCACTTGAGGTCCGCTGAGAGTGTGAGACCAAGGAGGCGTAGTGTTTTACTCTATGGGAGTCAAGCCTGGTCCATGGTAATAGGAGGTAGGTGCGATTGTCTATGATGATTAATTGATAGTAGCTTCGTTTTGGAAGAATTAAAATTTACGAGCCATTTCTTACCCCAGTCCACTAAGGATTGGAGGTCCTTTCCAAGCTCGGCTGCAAGGTTAGCTTTGTCGTCCACAACAGATTTTTGATCGAGGTGAGAATAAACTGTGGTGTCATCGGCGTACATACCTACTTGGGATCTTATGTTATCAGGGAGAACATTAATGTAGATCGGAAAGAGCGTAGGACCTAGGATAGAGCCTTGAGGTACACCCGCGTTCCGTATGGTAGTTCTGGGAGGGATCTCCGTTTAATACCACTTTCAATGTGCGGCTAGATAGGAATGACTGGATTAGTTCAAACAATTATTCAGCTATACCATAGCTCCGCAGTTTGCATAGAAGACCAGCATGCCAGACTCTGTCGAACGCTTACGAGATATCCAAGGCAACGGTTCGGGCGTCACCATTCCTGTCGAGTGCCTGATGTATATACTCGGTGATGGTCGTTAGCATATCAGCAGTACACTTGGTGAAGCGGAAACCATACTGCTTGTCCAAAAGGAGCCTGTGTGCAGTGAGATGCTGAACCACCTCGGCGTTGATAATGGCTTCGAACACTTTGCCAAAGATCGGAAGAAAGCTGATAGGTCGGTAATTTACAGAGTCCGAGGTTTCTCCGGTGTTTTAAAATATAGGGACTACAGAGAAAGATTTCCAACAGGCAGGAAACCAGGAAGCAAATAGACAGAAGTTGGAGAGCTTAGAATGTACAGAGGAAAGTTCGAGGGCACATTTCTTTAAGACTATGATTGGGATTCCGTCCCCTTAGCTCGCTTTGTGAGGGTCAAGTTTTGAGATTATCTTAGGGTGTAATATGGACGTCATTCAGTTGAGCATCAGTTCTAGGTGAGAAGTCGGGTGTAGAAACTCCAGACGAGTCCAGTCTCGAATTATTTGAGAACCTGCGGGCAAAGCATTCTGCCTTGTCCGCTGGGGAGGTGAGGACCTCAAATTTGTTTATTAGTGGGGGTGTTGTGGAATTGCTCTTGTTAAGTACTCTTTTACAGAGTAGCCAGTAGTCTTTGGTGCCGAACTTAGAAAAAAAGAAAAATGATGGGATTTCTTGTTGTTAATCCAAAAAGAAAAATTATTAAGACTCCTGCGGAGTTGATAAATAGGAGCGGGTGTTATTGTAATTTACCACTGCACAAATGAACTCTTCCAAACATTGTAAAGAGAGCAAATAGCATTGCCAGCCAGAACAATATAGTCAAGCTGGTAATTCTTCTCATGTTTTATCTGTTTTTGTTACTGTTTTTGTTTATATACTTGTTTATTTCTATTCCGTCTTTGTGTCATTAGTCCTGGCCCCTAACAAAGCTACAACAGTTAGTCACACAACAATACAGACATCAACATCCAGACAGCCAAGATGGTATAGAAAAAATAATCAAATACGGAATCGTGTTTTCTTACTTTTACTTTAATTTGTTATAGATAATTTGATAAATTGAAAGATTTCATAAGAGAAGCCAGCATTTTATCTGTACAAAAACTAAGCATTGGGGCAATTATTTTTTTCTAAATAAGTAGAGCAACAAATAAAATAAATAAAATGTATTGTTTGCCTTTCTACTACGAAATGTATTGCTGTTCATCTTGATGCTAAAATGATCCATGTTATTTTTATACTAGTCCCTCTTCCTTTATAACTTTACTATAAATATATATTTGTACTAGATTTACTATACATTGATATTCCTTTTTAATTTTACTCTAACTAAATATGTTTGGTAATTTTACTATAAATTAGTATTCTTGGTATTTTAACATAAAAATATATTGCTAGTATTTTTACTATAAAAATATTGTTATATTTTCATTAATTTGTTTTTGTTTGAGGGTTAACTATTTGCTCATAGATGGAATCCTAACAGGTGACACAATCCCAGATTAGGTTGAGCCTGTGAACAACAGCAACTAAGTGTTGGTTCCACGCTCCAGAAAAAAAAACTTCCATTTAGAGGCCTAGCTGTCACATTTAGTCCAAGATTTATATGATCTGCAAATTGAAAATATGGAAAAAACTTAATGGAATACTAATTTAGGAACTACAATATGTGCATAGTGTGCAGAACAAGACATCGGTGAGCCGAGTTCGAATTCCAGTTTAATTCCTTGCAATTCACCTACGCGCAAATAACTTTGGAAAAGGTATTAATCTGTTCCCTCCAGTTATGGGCTAAATACAAGCACATGTCTGTTTCTATAGCTTATTAGACAACGAGTCTAGTGCAGAAAGTAGTGGCAATCTACTGTGAGATAATCTTCTACCCAGTCAGTCATGCCTTTTGCGAGACATGATCGTCCAAGCGTGTATCATGTATGACACTTAGCTGACTGACAAGAGTCAAATTTGTACATTTTGTGTTTCTCCAGATTAATGGTGATTCTTGTGTCATCGTTTGAATAGATTCAAATGGTATCAAGTAAAATTATTTTGGAGCAATATTTATGAGAAAAATAAAAATGAAAATAAAAGATTTTGTGCATTTAGTGTCACGACAAGCAAGTTTCATTTGATCAAAGTACATTTTGGTCATTGTTAACAGACAACCATTGTGTAAATCTAGATATTTTAGAAGTTTCTGATCGATATGGCCGCCCATTCATTTCATTCATATAATAATCTAGGTTTGACCTTACTTCTATGTTTGATTTCACTATAATTATGTTAACTTGAAACTGGCGATCACCCCTGGGTATGCGTTCTCTCCAAGCGACAATAACTAAGTTTTACCTAACGTAGTCTCAGTATGAACTACAAATCTGCAACAGGTAATGTCTAGCTGCCCTAGTTTTCGGAAAGCTCTTGTTTTGACTATTTTCACCAAATCAATATTTAGTTACCCCTCTTGCTTACTACAGTAATTCTGTTTTCGCATAGTCAATAGTTAATCATATATTCTCTTTATTTTGTGACATTGTTTAGGAACAACGTTATTTATGATTTTTCTAAGTAGGAAATCAGAATGATGTAAATAGAACCAAAAAGACGGAATTTAAACATTCATCGCTGAACACATCTAGTTAATGGGAGTGAGTGGTCGAATCGACCGTTTTCAGTAAATAATTATCTGACCGTCTTTGCAACTGCGTGTTATACATTCTGTCCACTAGTTATTTTATTCTCGCTTTCATTTATTTCGGAAATGGAAATCGGTTTTTCCAAATTCCAGGACCAGAGGCTCCGTTATATTTACTTATGCACAAATAGCTTTGGGAAAATTCAGAGGCTCCACTTCTCCACCAGCTCAGCTAGGTTTAATAAGTTGGATTTGTATCAGTAAAGAATTATCTCCCAAATGTCTTACACTCAAAATTTATTTTATGTTATTTCACAACCTGCAAAAGGATTATAAGTCGTAGAAAAGAAGATCAAACTTCTTTGCTACCTTCAGCTCAGCTTAATCTATTAGTCTTGTCTAGTAACTAAATGGTTTTACATCTTAAAAAATTAATACAAATTGAATAAAAACGCGTACAGTTGGAATGTAAATTTCGATCGATGATTCGATCCTGCCTACTGCCAAAATTTGAGACAACTTCTTTTATTGTGCCCTGTCCCATGAAGACGTCAATGATCAAGGCTCTAATTAACTTCGTATCATTTGTGTTTTTGAATAAGATTTGTATTTTCAGTATCATTTCCGTTTCTTACTCAGCTATCCTTTCGTAAATCTTTTTATTAGGTAGGCCATTTGTTTTTTGCATTCTTCTGTCATGTTTTCCTTCTGTATTTCTTTTACGTGCCCTGTTTCTTCGTCATATTTTATATGCTGCAACTGCTAACCAACGACAATGACGACAAAGGTATCCTGCAAGCAGTTCAATGGGTATTTTATCAGCAATCAATTCGGCTGAAATTCAATTAGGCGAAAATATGCTCGAACCGAATTTCGATTATCATAAATTACAAAATATACTGAACCCAAGGTGACTTCCTTTTTTACACTAAGATAATCGACGATCTTTTCACTTCAAAATGACGGGCATTAACATTATATATAATGTTAATGTTAATTATTATATAATAAAGAAACCATTAGTTATATTCGTTTGTTGGTGACTTGGCGGTATTTTGGAGAGAGTGTATCGGATCTAGTAGGATGAAGCTAACGCGCATGCGAGCAGCAAGCCAGCCAGCTAGACTGGCTTGTCCTCCTCTCTTCTCTCTCCAACTGCTGTCCAGAACTGTTAGACTCAATTCTTTGTGACAGCTGAAGACTCTTAAATAGTTGTCCTGATTTTGATAACTTGTACGTCACATTTCCGGTGCATTCTGGCCATCACGGGCACTGAACTATCTTTGACCGCTGTTCGTCAAAACATAATTCTAGCTCGACACCTGAGACTTCTTACTCAATGATACCTCCCTGGGTTGCCTAGTGCAAAATACACTTCTTGGCAAAATCCAAACCGACTAAGATCTTATACAGCAATATTTACTATAAATTTCTATTGTTTCATTCTAAATGTTAGATTTGTTTCCATATACTTAACACTTCCTCTTTACTCACACGTTAACTCCATGATATCATCACCAACATGTATAGAACCACATTTCTCCTGTCTCAGTCATCCTCTTCATCTGTATTTAATTTTCCAAGATTTATTGCCATGTTGATGTTTCATAATAATTCAACACTATTTCTTTTTTTAAACGATTTTCTTTTTCTTAATACATTACGTAATTTTTAAAAATCAAGTTTCACTGTTCTTATCCACCTTCCGATTTCGGTGTCGCATTTTTACGTTTGCTGTTAAAACCTTTCCATGATATTTGAATTTTCGTATCTCCAATTCCTAGTGCTCATCTTTAAAACGATTTACAGTGACAAAAGTCAAACGTTCATTAATTTAATGTATTTCTATTTGATATATTTTTTATTGACATCTATAAGCACATCTCAAAAGCAAATAGTATATATATTCTCAAACTGAATAGCATAATTTTCTGGACAGATTCTCACAGAGACAAAATGTGATGCAATAAAGGCATATTTATGAATCTCGTGACGCCAAATTACTTATCTGGATTTTCAAAGTTGTATGCGTTTTGCCATTACAAACACTACTAATGACAGTTGCAGGCAACCATAAAGAAAAAGCCGATAGAAGAAACTTGCCAAAAAAGAAATTGCAATTTTCTAAGGAATTCTTTCTTTCTCAAGTTCTAAAGACCAATGTCGACCTTAGCAGATGCTGTCAGTACAGAGAAGCTTTAAAAAGCACAAATGAGAATCTGTTAATTAAGTTCCTTGTTGGAAGATAAGATGACAGCGATCTATGTTCCGCTAAAAAATCGGTTTGACGCCCATTTGAACATTGAAGCCTTTAGTGTGCCCAAAAACAAAGCTAAGTACAAAAATAGAGAAACATCTGTGGCTTTTTGCAGAATTTATTTTCGTACAAACAGCTTCGTAATGATCTCAGAGTTAAGATAACAAGAACACAAATTCTAGTTCTGTTGATGAATTGATTGTGTAATTTCACAATATTTCATTTATGCATGGCTTCAGAAGCACAGCCCGAAGCACTACTTTAGATATGACAATTAGGAGTGAGCATCTATGGTAGACGTTATGCTTGCGTCTTTAGAATAGGCATCTTGACACAGATATACGAGCCATCTCTCCCAGGTTCTATTTATATTTGCCCTATATATATATATATATATATATATATATATATATATATATATATGTGTGTGTGTGTGTGTGTGTGTGTGAGTGTCTGTCTGTGTGTCTGTTTTTCTGTCTGCGGTGGCTGCTCGCACATAGCCGAGGATGCCTCTCTGGTATTTTGGCTACACAATCTCTATTTCTTGGGTATATTTGTGTTTGTTTTGCACCCACATATTACAGCTGTTGTTTAAGCTGGAACTTTGCTAAGCACATCTTTAGTTTGTAAAATGGAACGCATTGTCTGGAGCGTGATCAACAGTCTGAACTCGGTGAGTGTGCTCAAATGCCGTCACGATTAACTATTACACACATACACACACACACACACACACACACACACACACATATATATATATATATATATATATAGCATGATATAACTATATATAGCTTGATCAACAGTCTGAACACGGCGAGTGTACTAAAATCTTCTGTCCCGATTAACTGTCTCTGTCTCTCTCTCACAAACACACACACACATGTATATATATATTTTAATCATTTCACCCCGGGCAAGGCGAAAACGCCACTGATGTGCAGGGGGCTACCTAAATGTAAAAAGATTAATTAGAAAAGAGTGAGGAGTACAAACTAGTTAGAAAGAAACAATAGAAAGCTGAGAAAGCAGGTGGGATGACAGATACATAGGTGGAGAGAAAAAGAAGGTTATACGGGGGTGGGGAGAGAGCTAGAGTCCAGTGGTTAGTAGATGAGTATTGACTTTGCATTTAAATTTCTGAAGGTTGTAGCCGTCAGGAAAGCAAGAATACGGGAGCGAGTTCCACAGGCGGGAATGTGGAGGCATCGGTGACTTAAGTTCGTCTCAGGACAAGCCATGAAAATATTTATAGAACAGACAAAGGGAGGCCACATTTCGACGATGGGGAAGTGGCTGCAGTCGAGCCGCCAGATCAGTACCTATCACATTACAGACTCTCCTTTGGGGCCTGTCAAGAACACCGAGGAGAACGGCAGGGGCACCTGACCATAAATGGCAGCAGTACTCCATGCACGGACGGATGACTGACTTGTATATATGCAGGATGGATTCAGATGGAAAAAACATCCTGGATCGACATAGTGACCCAACCTTCTTAGCAGTAGATTTGGTTATGGATTCAATATAGTGGTTCAATTTGAAGGTCTGAGGAGAGGGTAAGTCCGAGGAGGCGTAGTGTATTACTCTCCGGGAGAATCGCTTGGTCCATGCTTATGGGAGGCAGGAGAGGTTGCCTGTAATGGTTGACAGACAACCGCTTGGTCTTAGATGAATTGAAGTTGACAAGCCATTTCTTGCCCCAGTTCACCACAGAGTGTCGATCCCGCTCAAGGTCAGCAGCGAGATTATGTCTGTCCGCCACGACAGGTTTCTTACTGGAGCGGGAGTATATTGTAGTGTCATCTGCGTAGATGCCTACTTGGGACTTGATCTCATCTGGGAGGTCGTTGATGAAAATAAGGAAGAGCGTCGGGCCCAGGATAGAGCCCTGTGGGACACCAGCATTCGTGCTGTAGGACGAAGAAGCACGCCCATTCAGAACGACCTTCATTTTGCGGTTATTTAAGAAAGATTGGCTTAGGTCAAGAAGTCGACCGGTAATACCATAACCGCGTAGTTTGCATAGGAGGCCAGAGTGCCAAACCCTGTCGAAAGTCTTCGAGATGTCCAGAGCAACCGCGCGAGCCTCGTCAGACACATCAAGGGCCTGTAGCATGTACTCCGTTATGGTTGTTAACAGGTCAGCCGTTGACCTGGCAAAGCAGACTCCATATTGCCTTTCGGAGAAGAGTTTGTGAGCGATGAGATGATGAACTATTTCAGTATTGGTTATAGCCTCGAATACTTTCCCGAATATCGGTAGAAGACTGATAGGGCGATAGTTGGATGGGTCCGAGTGTTCACCACAATTCTTAAATACAGGAACGACTGAAGAGAACTTCCAGCATGCAGGAAAGCAGGAAGCAGAAAGGCAGTAGTTAAATAGTTTAGAGAGGCCAGAGGAAAATTCAGGAGCACACCTCTTAAGGACTATCACCGGGATTCCATCGTCTCCACACGCCTTATGGGGGTCGAGTTTTGAAATTACTCTGGATACTACTGTCGGGGTAATATATAGGTTCGAGCAGTTTGGCCTCAGTCCTAATAGGGAAGTCGGGTGGGTGTACTTCGGACGAGTCGAATGTGGAGTTGGATGAGAACAACGTGCGCGTGAGCTACCATGTCTTCATCAGCGGCCGACCTGGGGTGATGTCAAGGTTTCGCTGGCTATGGCGGAACCGCCTTCCCTGGCGCCACCAGCAGCGTTTGCCACCAGTCAGGGTATGAAGATAAACTTGTTGGTTATCACTCTTGTATATTCTCATAAGAAGTATATAAAACGATCGTTCCTCTTTACAGTTTGTATGGGCAATGAAATTTCCTGAACGCGTTTGCCATTATTAACGCGCTCGTGAAAGAAGAAAAAAAAAACGTTAGCGATGACCATATAAATATCTCTCTTGCGCATATTAGATCGTTGATGTTGCGCGAATTTTGTTTGCTTGTTGTTTTGATCTCAACCAAATCCAACTTGACACATTCTGCACAGTTGTTCGAATGCGGTGCGAAGCGTTTTTCAAACTACGGTCAGTGATGACTATTTTAGTAAAGAAAAAAATAACTGGAACATTTCTAAGCACACCTTATAGTTTGTTAAAAGGAACGCATTGTCTGGAGCATGATCAGCAGTCTGAATTCGGTGAGTGTGCTCAAATCTTCTGTCCCGATTAACTGTCACACACACACACACACACACACACACACACACACACACACACACACACACACACATATATATATACACTCAAAGACGAGCAAAAACAAATATGTAAGCAATACCGTAGACATATAAAAACCCGTATATATATAGCAAATACCTCGACACATATAACAATGGTTAACAATTAAACAATATATATTCCGTAAAATATTGTGGTGTGTGTAAAGGCTTCAGAGGAATGAATGAGGGGCTAAAAGTTTAACATATTTTAAACCACTCCTTTGTCGACATTTAAAAATTAGTTCCAACCGCAAATTCAGCAGATCTAATTGGTTTTTGTGTTTTTTAATAGATAATTTTTCATTCAGGCATTAGCGACAGCAATCTTATAAGTTGGTGGGAGTGTTAGATTTTTCAATGATATTCCATTTAATCATGAGTGTTAGGTTATTGTCTTTCAATGAACAGAGATATTTTGATAGACCTGTCTGGTTTCTTAGTTCAGAGTTGGAAAAGGAGGGTGTGTGATTGTACAACCGTTGCTTCCAAGCACTTGCAGAAATACCAATGTAGTATCTTTTCAAGTTTGTATTTTCTTTTGGGTATATTTTGGCTTGATATACCACCGCTTCTGTCATATACTCTCCACCCATATGACACTCATTTTTGATTCTGCAATTGCAATAGGTGTATGACTGTCATGTACAGCTGCATCCCTTATGTCTGGTAAATTCAAGGCAACTTTTTAACGCTCTCTCTCTCTCTCTCACACACACACACACACACACACACACACCTAACTCACTTTGTTTACGTTTCAAATCTACGGGTCTGCAAGTCCAACTGACAGGCTGAATGAATCTTTGAACTTTTGTTGATATCCGCCTTTACCCGTGTTCTCTGATTATATGTTGCGTATATATATTCTTATGTATGAATATGTGTGTGTGTTCGCCGAACTGATATAATGATGTATTGTTTTATAAATCTTCTCTTTTAAGGGAGCGGCCGTTAATTTTATTCATTTTTTTTTAGATCTTTGGGAATCTCATTTGTGTAAAATCTTTTGTCCAATAAAGATAGAAGCTGATGAAATATATCTATACTTCTGATTTACCATGAAATAACGTGTCTAGTGGGCGCGTATAATGATATGCGCTAAAAATCTGCCTACTTTCGCCGAACGCCCATAGCCCAGGGGTAGAGTCGCCGACTGACGCCATTTCGGTCGGGTTTCAATCCTGGGTAAAAAAGCAATCGGTGTCTAACCGTAATGATGAGCTGTGATACAGCGAAACAGATCTGTCTGCGGATGACAATATATATATATATATATATATATATATATATATATAGACTTTCTTTACAGTTGCAAAAATATTTTTTTCTGATATATTTTCTATCCATTTTCAAGCATCATTTATCATTTCTAAGAATAGGAGGTAAAATGCTATGGTTAGGATCTTCAAGATAGTTTTAATAGATTTCATTTTTTTTCTTGGTGAATTTCGGTGGAAAGTTATAAATTTCAATAGTCCTTCGTCTGTGTTGACTACATTATTAGTAAACCGTTAACAAAATATGTAAAATATTATTTCGTTTGATCCAACATCTTTATTAATTGTTGAACATAATCATAAAATTTCATATCCATCATCATCCAATATAAGGCATTTATATTGCTGGCAATGTCCGGTTGATATTTATATGCATTACAAAGATTGAATTCGAATGAAATTGCAAACGACAGCCAATGCATAATATCATCATTATGAAAAGAAGAAAAATATATTTTATTCATTTTTCGCATAGCAAGGCGGAAATGAATCTAGTGCGTAGGGAGTTACAGGGAGTGAAAATTAAAGAAAATACTGAAAACAATTAAAGGTTGAACAGGATATGAGAAAATAAGTAGTGGTGAATGATGTTGTATTTAAGACTTTGAAGATTGCAGTAAACGAAAGTGATTTTCACAAGCGGAAAGAGTTAAAAAAAGAAAATTTTCGAGTTGAAGTGGCGTTTGAATTTAAGTATATTAACTGTAAAAAAAAAAACTGGGATCGAGATATCAATCATGTAACTTCTTTATTTAAGGCTTCGGGGCACCAGAGAAAAAAACCGTCAGAGCAGTTGCCATGAAAGTATTTATAGAAACGACAAAGAGCAGAAACCTCACATAGGTGAGAAAGTGACTGATATTAAGATTCTTGACCAGTATCAACTATATTACGCATCCTTCTTTGGATTTTCTCAAGAACTTCTAGAAGAAGCACCAGACTAAATATGTCATCAGTAGCCAATGTGTAGACAAATGTTCGATTTGTAAATGTTCAAGATAGAAACTGACGAGTATAAAAAAATTAATATCAGCACAGTAAATGCTTGCGGCTATAAAACTACTCGGTGTATGAAAAGGAGTTAAAATTAATATAAAACAAGAGCACTCAAAGATCACAAACCATCGCCAAACAATATTAACATCATCACAGCAATTAGTAATGAATGATTATTTAAATGAAAATAACTGCAATGATTTTAACTGCTCTACACAAAACATTGAAAAACATTGAAGTCAAATTAAAAATTAAGCTGCCACATGCAAAGAAAAAGGTCTTTTATTTTTATTATCTCAAAGTTGTATTTTGAGTAAGTTTTAGTGTATTTTATCTATCTTTATGGGGTGGGGAGGTAATGTATATTAATAGTGCGTTCAGAAAATTAAATGTAAAGAAATATATGGAGTTAATTCAGTATTTGGAAGGTGAAAGGTGTATGCTTGTGTTCTTTAAAATGTAAGTTGTTAATACTAATGAAAGGAGTTTGTAAAGTTAAATATTTACATTTAAAAAGTGCTCATTACCGAAGTACTGCATATATATATATATACATATATATTATTATTATTATTATTATTATTATTATTATTATTATTATTATTATATACTGTAAATTAATAGCTTAAAATTTTCGGTGTTGTTTAATGCACCATCATCAGGAAGTAATTTTTCACTGTTTGATGATGGTATATTAAACACAGAAACTTTATAGCTATTAAGCTGCAGTATTCTATAGTTATAATAATAATAAGTATATATATATATATATATATATATAACAATCCATATATTGGTAAAGTCTGGAAAGTAACGAAAGAAATGATTGCCAAAAAGAAAATAACAAGAAATCAAATCCAAAAACCGAAAAATCAAAGTAAGCTTAAAGTGAGTAGTTACAGAAGCAAATAAGATGGCTATTTATACTGTAAAAGATAGTTTTCAATGTGTAAATCAACGATACCGAGTATATACTTTACTCAGACAACGTTCAGACGGATACTCGTGTATCGCTACCGCGATCGCCAGGGGATATATATGAGTGTGTTCGTGCGTACGTGCGCGCTCAATGCGTAGGGTGGTGCCGAAACGATGGAGGAATCTGAACACATTTTCCAGTCTTTTTTCTGACATGATATTTGTTCCTCGTTCTTGGCGGATAATTTGGCGGATATCACAAATCCAGGAAAATGGATTCCCCAGAATGTAGGGTATCGCATTTCCTATCAGGTCTTTTCGCGTTCGGAGAAAAACAAAATATTTAAACCTTACATTTTTGAAAATGTTTCGTAATTCTCCACAAAAGTGAAAATGCCGTTGGAATTCTTGATATTTCCAACACGAGATTTCCAAACGAATATATTTTTAAGTTTTTTTTTTAAATTTGTTTAGATTTGAAGAATAAGACAGATTAATAAAGAGAGAGAGAGAGGGGGGGGGGAGGGGGAGAGGGAGAGAGAGAGAGAGAGAGAGAGAGATGAAGAGATAGATAGGCTGAATTAGACAAACGGGAAGGAAGAAAGCGTAAAGGAACAATAGTTGCATAAAATATAAATAGGATAAAAGAGTAGGATAAATACATGAATAGCTGACCGCTTTTTTCTGAGTAAACTTATCTAATAGGGCGGTTAGCCATTCTCTTCAGCACCCACAAAACCAACTTCTGTTTTGTACTTGAACTGTGCTGCTTGGGCCTTAGAGAAAAATAACGCAAGATTTAGTGTGCTCCACTGTTTACAAAAGTAAAATGGTATTTTGGTGGACAAACGACCTTCTCTAAATTGTTGAACTTGGAATCATCAGTCTGCAATGAGTAGAAGGGCTGCTCATAAAAAAGTCGATGCAAAGTTGGTCGTTTGTGTCGTACGAATTACCGTACTGAACTACAGTATTGTCTGTTACTCTGTTTAGTAATCTATGTCTCTCATGTGAGTAAATATGTTATTTACTCAATACCTTTCCAGTGATTTCATTACATCATTATTAAATAGAACTACGACAATTACATGGACATTATAATATAAACATAAACTCTGTCATGATGCTTTATGATTTCATACTTTCACAACGAATCTCGGATCATAAACATTCAAAGTATCAGTTCTAACCTCAAAGGCCTGTAGGTTGTTTACCAGGAACTTCCAAAGTGCGCCAATTCGAGGATGGACTGGCCAAATCGATATTATCAACACTTCCTTCAAATGATTCGAACACTAATCTCATAGTCGGATCACTAACCTTCTAAAAACTTGGATTACTATAAAGCATATCTCTTCTAGGTATGTCAATCAAATACATCATGCAGCAAGACCTCTGATTGGGAGTTTTTGAAGAGTGAGCAACCACCATTTAATTGCTGTTGTTTCCAGCTTCAGTATGAACCGCTTAAAATATTGATCCACTACATATGCTGTAGTTTCTAGCAGAAATTCAAATTATCTCAAACTACGATTTAAGAATTATAGCCATAACTATATTAACTCTGTCTTACTATTTAAATGAATGCTTAAATATAAGGCATCGTTTGTGAAAAAGAATTAGGAATTAAATGACCTAATGGCTTGGTATTCCCTAAAACAAAACAAAATAATCAAACAATATTTAAATCGATATATATATATATATATGTATTATTAATTACATCATCGAGCTATTATATTCGACCTCAGCAGAATGCAGATTCCTGATAGTGAATGCGCACTGCTGATGAATCCTAAATATAGGACGAAACGGCCGTCCAGTGCTTTCTGCATTCTGTTGAGGTCGAATATTAAGCTCGATGATTTACTTAATAATTGTTCAACTCCTCCTACTACTTTTTGAAATAGATATATATATATATATATATATATATATATATATATATATATATATATAGTAATGATAATACTTGCCATTTAGTCATAAGAAAACATTAGTTTCTGCATTCCGTTTTCCAAACTTCAATCACAATTAGGTTAACCAAATGCAGACGACAATTCTACTCCTGTATCTTCTTCTCTCGCACTTCCCGCCTGTGGAACTCGCTACCATATTCTTGCTTTCCTGACGGCTACACCCTCCAGGAATTTAAATGCAATGTCAGTACTCATCTGTTAACCACTTGACTCTAGTTCTTTCCCCACCCCGTATAGCATTTCCTTTCTCTCCACCTTTGAAACTGTCATCACACCTGCATTCTCATCTTTCTATCGCTCCTTTCTAACTGGTTCGTCTTCCTCCTCGCTCTCTTCTAATTAATCTTTTTACACATATGTAGCCCTCTGCACATCAGTGGCATTACCGCTATGCTCGGGGTGATACGATTAAAAAAAATAGCAAAGGTCGAATGAAATGTATGATATGTTTTTTATTCAATTAATGTTTCATGTAAATAGTTTACTTCAGTTCTGCAAGATTTACTGATCTCGCCAGTATTCATGAACGCTGACTAAATAATCCTGGTATAATTAGTGAGAAAGAGTTACGTATTTTTTATTTATATTTCTGAAATTAAAGTGAATATACGTTGTGGTGCAGTTAATACCGAGTCGGAACGACAAATCGGGTGCAGAGTTCGAATTCCAGTCGAACTTTTTGCATTCACTTACGCACAAATACCCTATATAAAGGTATTAATCCAACTCGTCCCTCCAGTTATGGGCGAAATAATCTGACAGATTGGGATCTATAGCCTTGGCTGGCAATTAGTCTACCGCAGAAAGCAATGTGAACCTCGTGCAGGATAAGCTTCTTCCCAGTCAGTCATGTCTCTTTCGAGACGCGATCACCCAAAGCATGTATCACATATGTCACTTAACTGACTGACATTGTTAGAACTGTTGTCCACATATTTACGCTAATTGGAATTTCAAACCAATCCCTTCATTTCGTTGACCTAGTTTTACGTGAGTCCTCAAGGCACTGTGAATAAAATCATTGGTTGAATCTAGTGGCTTTACCCAAACAGATGTGCGTTCAGTACCTGCCTACAGGTGAGGCAAATAAGAACTTAGAAAGTTGGGTTCGAAGTGAAATAACTGATACTGAGACATCCGCAAGAAAGAATGACATGTGGAACTGGAATAATCTGGCCTGGTAGACACAATAAAGGGTTAAGTTTTAAATTCCAATCACCTGAAGAAGATCGAAACGTACAATGATACAAAAGACGTATATATTATAAGCAAGATGATGATAACTATCCGAATAATGTAAATATTGTGAATAGATAACATGTTGACTATATCAGTACATTTTTCTCGAAATGTGCTATCCACTTAATTGTTACTGTTGATGGTTTTCGTCAATCGTTATGCCGTCTGTTATTTGAATTTATTGTATACTAATGTCTCTTTCAGTATTTATGACCGAGTTGTGCTTTAGGCAAAGTTTACATATAAATAAATCGGGATGACAACGCTATTTAAGCTAGATAGATAGATAGATAGATAGATAGATAGATAGATAGATAGATAGGAAAGCAGAAATACATGACATACATGGTTAAAGTGTGGGGTCTACACAATGTATTTTTAAAAATATAGAGTAATCACAAATCTACATTTAAACTGAAAAACCTAAAAAACTCTACCAAACTGGTTAGCCACATGTGAAACTAAATAAAATTAAAAAAGGAAAAGACTAGATATAACTTAGAGTATAGTGAAAGTAACCAATCCATACAAGGGTGGTGATGTATGCAGGTTGGGCCAGGAAAATAAGTTAGCCATTACGTTGTTCCCAGAAAAAAAGGAATTATTAATGATGAGTAGAAATAATGTCCAGATGTAATCACACCTTTAAATTCATATTTGATTCATAAAAACATGGTTAAAAATGTTTTAAGATCCTTAGATATTTGGTTGTTTAAAAATTCCAGAATCTTGTTCGTAAAAGAAAAAAACCTCTTTGCACGTTTAAAAATCACTTATTACATATCACCTGATGATACTGAAGGATTGAAAGCTAGGTTGTGGAAATAACTTATTTATGAAAAATATTCAAAATTTCTACAATATATTGAACACTTTTTAATACATCTGTGTACTGGTTTAATTTAATTCTAACCAGAAACTAATTGTGTATATATATATATATATATATTGGTTGATTGATTAATTGATTGATTGATTGTCTACTTACTTAGTTTCTGGTTATAATAAGATTAGACCAGTGCACATTTGTATTAATAAGTGTTCAATATATTGTAGAACTTTGAATATTTACCATTTGTAAACGAGTTATTACGCGACCTAGGTTTCTTACATGAGTGGTGTCTTCAGGTGATTTACCATAACTATATATATATATAGAGAGAGAGAGGGAGAGAGAAAGAGACAGATAGATACATAGATGGGAGACTTACAATATATATATATATATATATATATATTCATCCGCAGACAGATCAGTTTCGCTGTATTACAGCGCATCAGTACGGTTAGGCAGCCGATTGCTTTTTACTCAGGATTGAAACCCGACCGAATCGACGCCAGTCGGCTATTTTACCTCTGACTTTTCAGCATGTATATTATAATTATACACGCCCTATAGCTGAGACTGTTCTAATTCATTACTGAATGAACGATGCGTATATCCTAGAGTAGCTACTGTTTTTCAAAGTCTACCATTCTTTTTTCAAAATCTACCATTCTTATATATATATATATATATATATATATATATATATATATGGCTGGGGATGACTATATATATATATAATGACAATAACTATAGAGAGAGATTTGCAATAAGTATATGTAGATAGATAGATAGATAGATAGATAGATAGATAGATAGATAGATAGATAGATAGATAGATAGATTTCTACTTAGTAATACGACTGGAATGTTCATAGGCTGACAAAGTTGATCGACTAAAACTGTTCATCTGCACCAGAATAAAACAACTGTCACATGGGTATTATATGCACACTTCTGCAGGAGCACACATCTATTATTTCAAGCCGCCACATTTGGAGTTTCTGTAGTATCAATTAAGGCAAACTAAGATAAGCTTAGTACCCAGTTAATGAGAATGCAGAAGCTGGTTAATATTTGACCAGCGGCTAAAAATATGCGCTCAGTTTCCTCATATTAAACACCTACCTTGTGTCACATCAGCACCTCAGTAGGGAAACGAAGATAAAAGCCATATTTCTTTTTCACAATGTGACGAAATTATCTGACCTTAACTATGATATAGGAAAACTGATATTACCCAAAATTTTTATGTATAGTTTATTGTCTCTAATGAAATGTTTCTTTATAGTTTTTTAGCATTTGGAAAGCATCATTAGCTATCCCAATTCGCGTTCGGATTTTGCTGAAACGCTTATCGTATTCTGTTAAAATACTTTCCAGATTTTTAAATTGTTGTATTAGTTTGATTTTGGTATCTCTAATTTCTTATTTGCATGTTATGCTGTTCCTGTTGATAACAATTATACATTCTACTTTTCTTTTTTTTGCATTTGATGTTAATCCATTCTACTCGCTTTTCTTCAAAATCTTCTGTAGGTATTCTTGTAGTTTCTTTTCTACAGATGCTTTCATCACTGTCTACAACCTGATAAATGCTTTATAGGTGAGTACATAGAGAGAATGATAAATAGACATGCAGATGAACAGACAGACAGGCACAGTTTCTGAAGTGGGAAATGCCAAGATGTCATACTCATAGATAAAAAAAAACCCTTAGACAAGCAGAATGGAATTCTCAACACACACACACACACACACACACACACACACACATATATATATATATATATATATATATATATGTATGTATGCGTGTGTATTTATATGTGTGTAAGTATGTGTAAGAGTGTAAGAATGTGTTAATGCAGTTAGTCAGAGTGAGATGAATTCTGGGAGTGTGAGAGAGGGGAGAGAATATGAAGCGATATATATATATATATATATATATATGAAGTGATGGAGAGACATATGGCTAGTTGCTTGCCAGCCTCTTATATTGTAATTTGACTTCAATGACCCATATCCTTAAAAAAAGGTTAGACATTGAGATGTACACAAAAAATAAAGACGGCGAAACTATTCCACGTTTATATAATCAGGCACCGTGGCCAAGATGTCAAGTAATTTTATTGTCTCTCAAGTGGAGGACCACCGACGAAGAATTCGCTGTTTTGAGATATCAGGCTGTTCGTTTTTCTCACAAAGTCTCCGCAGGATAAAACATATACGACCTTCCATCGTCTTCCTTCCCCCGCTACTCGTTCGAAATACCAAAATCCGAAAACATTCTCTATTTTTATAAAACAACCCTGAATCATTTTTGCGGTAGAGGTTCACCTGCCTCACTCAGTATATATATATATATATATATATATATATATATATATATATATGTATGTATGTATGTATGTATGTATGTATGTATGTATGTGTCTGTGTGTGTGTGTGTGTGTGTGTGTGTGTGCGCGTGTGTGTGCGCGCGAGCGATGAAATATGACCTTGGTGTATTCATAAATATAGCAGCTATTTTAAATACGCTAACTCTGCTAGCATCTGCCCAAAAATATACAAGTATCCACACGCTTAGCGTGAGGAAGCAAAAGTTGCCGTAAAATCGTTACACAAATTATTTACTCACAGCTCAACCAAATGATGTGAAACGAAGTGTAAAACAGCGCGCACACTATTGGTATTTAATATAGTTCTTTTTTGTTTAGAAATATCATTCACAAATTGACTTACATAAAGGCAAATGGTAATTATTTTCGACATTAACAGACTCCGCCAGTATAAATAATGCGTCCGGTCCTGTTGTCTACAAGAATTGGTAGGAAGCCTGCAATAAGCTGAATATGAATTTAATTGGCACTTGAGAGCAAAATTAAAAGAATCTGAAAACATCCATGAGGTGGATCTCCACTGAGTTAATTATGGACCTCAAATCTTTCAGAATGGTCGAGAATGACAACATCAAATCATTCACCAGGAGGACAAGGAGATATATCGCCAAGTCCATGAGAGTCAAAATCTAGCAAGATCCAAGAGGTTTCTCATTTATCAGGAGAAATATGAATCCAATATTAAAATATTATCTCACGACAAAATGGCAGAGGTTGTTTTGAGCCGGTATCTAAGGGAATGACGTGTTGATGTCCCCAAAAATAATTCCTGATTAGACCGAGTCATGGTGTTGATGTACTAATTTTCTAAACATAACTTAGGTGTTGCTCTAGGCAGAGAGCATGGGGTTACCCAGTGAGGGTGGAACTCTCTACTAAGTTATAATAGGTTCTAGCGAGAATAAACTTGCTGACTATTAAACCACATTGAGGCACCCAAATTGTTTTGGTGTATAGTTGACTCTTACGGAAAAATTATGTATTAGTTATTCTAAAACCTTAGAGAAAAAACCAGATTACTGAGATACCATTTTTTGCAAGATTGGTCAAATGCATGTGAGTGTAAATAAGGGTAGATCCTCGATGGCTTTTTTGTCAATCAATCAAGAAAATGCAGGAATGCAAAGCCGATTTTGATTATATCTGGACGATTTTGTTTATATCTGGACAGTC
>JBBBDQ010000473.1:272500-305000 GCA_037127315.1 Ascarosepion bandense | reverse complement strand
ATTCCAAAGTAATAATTAATATATATATATATATATATATATATATAAGAAAAATGCATATAAATTACCATACTAAATCAGTGCAATATTACAAATAATCAGATTAAATAATCAGATATACCATAATTAATAATAGTAAATAAAAACAAATTAACAATGTGATTATATAATAATAATAATAATAATAATAATAATAATAAAAAGAAGAATGATAATAATGAAAATATATATATATATATATATATATATGTGTGTGTTTGTGTGTGTGTGTTTGTGTGCATGTGTGCTTGCGTGCGTGTGTGTGTAAATAGCAGGTTTTATTGGGTTCTGTGTTCTTCTTGGCAACTGGTCTATCGCAGAAAGTAATGCTAACATGTGGCAAATCTTTAGCCTAGCCAGATATGTCTCGATAGAGACATGCTTGCCTATACGTGTATCACATAGGTCATTTAATTTTATAGGCAAGTGCCTCCGAACGTGCTTCAAATGTTAGTCTTCCATCAATGGGAACATAATAGAATCTTACTATGTTCAGTTTAGCAAGGAAGTTTTTTGTTTTCTTGTTTAATAAGTAAATTTCAGATTAATATGATTTTTCTTGTAGTTGCTATTAAATATTATGTCGTTCGAATGCTAATATTTAATGGGAGTTGGAATTCTATTTTTCATTTAGCAAGTAGGTAATTTCTTGTTGATTATGTAATTTCTAGACAAATATACTTATTATGTTGCTTGTAATTGCTCTTAAAATCACCCGTGGTTCGAATGTTAGTATACCGTCATTAAAGGTGGAAAATACACTTAAATGCTCTGGTTGTGCAAATTTTCGTATTCCATCGTTGTAATCGGGATCGAATCTTACTATGTTTGTTTATTAAGGACGTCTTTATTACAAAGAGGTAATTACCTGTTGATTATTTAAATTTCAGGCTAATACCCTTATGCTGTTTCTTGTAGATGCTCTCAAATAGTATCGTGGTTATATTATTAGTATTTTCGTCATATTAACGTGTCCTAATCTTTCAAAGTTCGATTTAACGAGGAAACTTCTTGATAATGCAAATGTCTACCACATATTCTTATTTTTGTTTCATATAGTTGCTCTTGCATGTTCTGTAGTTCGCGTGTTAGTATCCTCTCCATGAAACCGTGTTCGAATCCCATTATTTTCGATTTATAAATAGAGGACTTCTCTTTGATTTGGCACATTTCAGACTGATATCCTTATATTGCTTCTAGTATTTAGTCTTAAATGCTCTCGTTCAGGCACCCCTATGTGATGCAATGGTTAGCAAGCGTGTCTCGCCAGAATCATTAGTAGTGATTTCTACCCTCACTCAGTGCTCCATACTTTTGGACATGTGCCACATCTAAGTTACGCTTAGAAAAGCATTTACTTGCTTCGGCAACGAGTCTTTCTTACGGAATAAGCAATCAGTCTTGAGCACTCTTCAACTTTCTGCGTCCGAGCAGAAACGGAACCTGGCGAAGATCCGCCAAAGGGTAGAATTTCGTTTTGGTTGAAAAACAAGAGCCAAATCCAGCTTTAAGCTGTGTCTACGAAATATTTTGTTTTGTTTATTTTGAGTTTAAGGGCTCAGAATTCTCACAGAAGTGTATCTTGTGTCACATCTGACTTGAGAGGATGTGGAAAATACTCTTAAATGCTCTAGTTGTGCAAATGTTCGTATCCTATAGTGGTAAAAGGGTTCGAATCTTTGTATTTTTGTTTTATCAAGGACGTGATTTCTTGTTAAATATGATGTAAATTTTAACACGGAAAATATAAATTAAAAAAATATTAGATTCAAGTAAAATATTAAGATTTACATAATATTTTCCTCGTTTTTGGTTTTGCTTAATCTATTTTTTATGGTTCATAAGATAAGTTTGCTGAACTTCCATATTTGTAATATGGATGTCAATTGATGTTAAAACAGTTTTACAAAATCCGAATCATTTTGATAGAGTGAAAATTTATTTGAATTATGTTAAATACCAGCGGAAGGATGTCTGAGATACAAGTATGTTTTATGTAGAAAAGTAATTACAAAGAGAGTTCTCTTAGCAGTCAGGAAGTGACAGTTGAGTTACTTGGGACACATAATAGGGATAGCAGTCATAATGCATGCTGAAAACAAGAGATGCAGTGCAAAAGTGTGAGCAACCTACTTGAGAAGTTGAGAAAATGAATAGCGGAACAAGTGCCACGAAACATAGAGGTGTCGTAAAGAGGCGGAATTTTACAGAAAAAGACAAAAGAAAAATGAGAGGAAGTTCTCAAGAGCCCTGATCGACATTTTTCTCAAATGATATCACATTGACACGTGCGAACACTCCTGCATTTTTCTATCACAAACACATACACACACTCACATACACACACTCTCTCTCTCTTTAGCTATCTATCTTTCACGCATACACACATAAAAAGGAAGCAGAGGTTCAAGTGTATGTAAATTGCATAGTTTACTTTCATGCATGTTTCATTGAATGTAACAGAGAGGGGAAAATTAATTTATTTCTTAACTCAGTTCCATAAGGCGTTTTACTAAACATTGTATTTTGGCTTGAATTTCAGGTGAAAATAAAGAACAAATTGTCCAAAATTTGGATATTTTTTATTATGCTGATTCTAAGTTTTCGGCTCACATGAACCAGCTTCAGAGAGGTTACCAGGAACGTTAACATAAAGACATCCACCATCAAAGATCATTTTATCTTTTGTTGATGTAAAACATTGCTACGAGGTTCTATGACGTCACACTACGTGAGAGACCGAAATGTTAAGAGAATCATTTGTCTAAATGCAATGTAATGTGCTGTGACCAGATTGATATGTGATTTTATTAATTGTGAGTTGTTTTGGTTTACTGCAGATGGCCTCCAATATCTGATGATGGTTCATGTGAGCCAAAAGCTTAGAACGATCAGAACAAAAATAATACGATGTTTAGTACGACTCAGGATTAATTATAACAGATATTAATTGTATGTTATATTTAATAATATATTTATAGAAATCCATCTGCTGCCTCTTTATACTATATATATATATATATATATATATATATATATATATATATATATATATATTAGCGAATGCCCCCACTATTACAAATTAGCAAACATAAAAAATTTACTACATCGTGCAAAAAACAACTCGTCTACAATACGCTTATAGTACAACTGTGTAAATTTTCAAGAAAATCGGTTCAGCCGTTTCGGAGTCTATAGGCAACGGACACACACACACAGAGACACACACACAAAGAAACAAAGTTTCATTTATAAATAAGTTTAGATATCCTTGTGCAAATCAGTTGAAAATACTGCTTCAGTTTCTTTTCTTTTACCATACGGGCAGTTTTTGACCAACTGGCGTGGCAAGATGTAATCGATTTCAATTTTTGTTCTCGGCTTAAGTAATTTGCAGTGGTGTGCAGTAATATGAATTTTAATATGAATTTGATTGCATGATGAAATTTTTTAGCCTAGAAAAATATTGCGTCCTGTATGATTGCATCAGATTTTTATCAGGTCCAGGCACTATTGCTTCAATTGTCGTTTAGTTGTTATTCGGTCTGTTTTAGATATTACTCCAAGAAAGCATACGACAATTGTAACACTGCACGAACACACTGGCGAGAGATCGCTAATATTGTTGGTGTCAGCCTTTCAACTGTCAGTCGTGTCATCAAGGAAAACAAACAAACTGAATTCTTCAGTCCAAAAAACGGAAAGGAAAATGCGGTCAAAGTGAAACAACAACGTCAAGACTGGACGTATACGTGATTAGGAAAGTGTGAAAGTTACTAGGAAAGTATGATTCGTTATGTTTCAGTTAATTTGCACAAGTGTGTGTATGGGAGTTTGCTTTGAATACCGACATAGCTACTTTAGTAAGTAGTTCAAGGCAGTGATGAAGAAAGCAGTTATTTTACGCATGATATTTCACACACCCCTCTTCATCGTAAGTACTCTTAACGCAATGCATCAGAATAGACACTAGATTTCGAAAATAATACATTGACGTTTTGAGATGGAAACTCAAGTGATAACACATACGATGTTCTACTAAGTGAAACTACAACCAAATCTTAACTCAAAAGTAGAAAACATCCGATAACTGAAATATGACAAACCTTCAAAATTAGAAAAGAAATATATGTTCCAATGAATAAATAAATGAATAATATTAAATTTAAGACAAATATATTCAATTGTAAATATAGCAAATAAGATAAAATAATATATGCAAATTAAATGCCGGGTTAAGGAAATAGACTTAAACGACGAAACAGACAAACTAGGAAGGGCCAAGTTTCATTTTCTCTATTCCAAATAAATCTCATAGCCTACATATTGTGTTCGCACAAGGAGTGGGTAGTTTTAAGTCATGAAATTGACAGTCACTGTGTTGAAATTTTCTCCACTCTATAAGCGTTTTAGCTTCTTTTTTGGGCGTATTTTTCAATAAATGTACCAAATCTATCTATCTATCTATCTATCTATCTATCTATCTATCTATCTATCTATCAGTCAGCAAGTTAAGTGCCATATGTATAGTCACTCAAAAGAGACAAGACTGTCTAGGCCAGCATTTTTCAACCGAAGTTTCTTGGAACTCTAAGTTTGTGCAAAAGATTCCTAAGTTTTCCGCGAGAACCCGTAAAATAGGCTAATGTACATCTGACTTTTATTTAATTCCTGTATTTTATATTACTATACACGAGCAATATATTATTTTTTACTGTAATATTTCATTATACATCATCACCTCTAACCTACTATGTGATTGAAAATATTTCGGATATATTTAGTGATGTCTATACGACGACAGTGTATACATTTTCACTAAGGTACCACCACTCATTATCTGACGAAACGGTATAGCTTTATATCAAATGTCTCCAAACTTATTAAAAACAAAGTTTTATCGTCTAAATGTTTAAGGAGAAAGATAAAAATATTTTTTGAGTTTTTAAAATTCTTTGTTGATTTTTAACATGTTGAAACTTTTTGTTAAAAACCTTGTTTATTTTTTTCGTCAAAGAGTGACCCGATTTATACAAGAGTTTATTACGGCAAACGCAAGTTTACACAACTCACTATTTGCTGCTGTAAATCACGTCAATTTGTAAATTTTTGCAAAAAATAAATAATGGTCGAATTCTTATTAATCTCTTAGGACTTATTTATGTATTTCTGAAATTATTTTAGAAATTCTTATTTTCATAACATCTTGGTAAAAATATGTTTTAGATTTGTTACCCACCTCTAATTAATTACCTGTTAATTCTAGAAATTAAACACTATTCTGAGACTTTGTTGTATTAGTTAAAAGAAGTATTCCTTGAAGAATGTAAATCACTTTTTTTGGAAATGTTGTTCATGGGCTTGGATTAGTTAAAACAAAAATGCAATGGTATTTTTTAGATAAACTTTTATTTTCTTTTTATAAATATTATATATTAAATATACTATAATCTGAAGAAAAAATCGACGAATTTTTATAAGAAAGGATTCCATTTTTATTCTTTATTTATAATAATTTACAAAGATTCAAAAACCATTTAAATTTTCAATTATTGTTCTAATTAGGTTATGTTAATAAATGAAGACTATCTTTAGGAATCGAAAATTGAAAAGGTTAATAAAAACCATCAGGCAACACGATACATAAAATAATTAAAGCTTTTTTGTTTATGGAGTTACCTGTTTTTTTTTATTTTACGGATGGCCATAAGTACTACATCATTAAAGGTTAATTTATTGTTCACAGAATATTTGTCTTGAATTTAATTTATGTTATTTCAAAATTGGCCACTACATTTTAAATAAATAATAAACTTATACTGCAATTATTTATTTTAGTTTACATTTATATTATAGGTATATGATATTGGTTTTCTTATGTTTAGTCTTTACGATTGAGTTTCGAATATTTTGTCTGAATAAAAACTGAATTTTAGGACAACATTTCCACTGTTAAATAAAGTGTTCTTGATATTAATAATTTAGAAATAAACAAAAAGTTTGAATTTTACTTAGCATTACAAATAAGTATTAATTTTTCTTTAAGCAAATTATTCAAAAATATATACTTCGATATTTGTTACGTGAACTACGATGAAAATAAAAATGAGAAAAATATGGTTTATAATTTTATTTTTGCTCACGAATTCCTTGAAACATTTTATTTATTTTAAGGGTTATGCAAGGATAAAAAGTGTGAGAAGCGCTGGCCTATGCAGAAAATTTTCCGGCAGTAGGTTGGCATTTCTTTCTGCGACAGAATGGTTGCCAGCCATTGTTATATAACCCAAACTGCTTTGCTATTCAACCCATAGATGGGAGAAGAATTGATGTATTCATATCTTTCCGAAGGGCATTTGCACGGAAGTGAATGTAACGAATTCAAATGAAATTTGAGCAGGCTTACCGAGTTCTCATTCTGAGATCATGTTTAGTAGACCACAAGAAATGTAGTCATGTACATTTAATCTATATTTGGTTAGCAACCCCACTTTTATCCTTTTTTAAGGCAATACAACACAATTAATATTTTTTTAAATTCATTTTTGTGCCATTCTTACGTTTTCCGTTTTGGGAAAATAGAGAAGTATAGAAATTTTCAAAAATTTTCTTTTTCGCAGAAAGTTTCAGCCACTTATTTAGCCTTTAAAAAGGGTGTTTTGTTTTGGGAGATGTTAATTTTGTCATACAGTATTAAGGGATAAAAAAAATTCGATAGAAACAAAGAAGATACTACTAGATTGCTATGTGATGTCAGTTCTTCAATATGACAGTGAATGCAGGACCATATCATCAAAGATGAAGGAAAAACCTGAAACAATTGAAATGTGGTTCTAGAGAAGGATGCTGCGGATATCATGGATTGAGCATGTGAGCAATGACCAGGTTTTGGAAAGGATGGAAACTTAAAGGAAACTAATACTTAGCATCAGGAAGAGGCAACTAAAGTTCCTGGGACATGTAATGAGAAAAAAGAGCTTGGAGGACTTGATACAGGCCAGATAGAGGGAAAAAGAGACAGGAGAAAGCAGCGATTAACATATTTGAAGGTTCTAATCAGGTGGATGGCAGAACGAGGGTTTTGGAGTGTAACAGGAGAAAGCTTGCTAAGAGCCACCAGGGATAGAGAGATATAGCAAGTCATGATCGCCTACGTCCTGAAAAGAAAGGGCACATAGATTAAGAAGAAGAAGAAGGATTTGCCATCAGGTTTTAATTGTTTCATTTGTATTTATATTGCTGATGTTTTGAATAGGATCGCATATTTCGATCCTTCGCCTGTTGAAGGATCGAAATAGGCGATCTATGTGGCAGGAAGTAATGGAAATATTTTTCTATAAAAAGAAGAACAATTTCAGCACAAGATTTCTACTGTTAAATAAAGTCCGGTTGATATTAATACTTTAGAAATATACATAAAAAACAAAACACCAGAAAATAAAAAAATAACCTATAGCATAATATTGTAGAAGTTTAGAAATAGTTCATTTTTTTAATTGGACTTGTGTGGAACATAACCAAACTTCATTCAACATACAGGTTTTATCTAAAGTTTTCAGAAGTTTTTCAGCAGGTGGATTATGGAGGAATGAAAGTATACCTTTTGTATGTTTAAATAGAAATTTAAATGTGAATAAAAGTAGTCCTTGCAAGAATGTGTTTATGTATTCGCATAGTTTTCTCGCTCAGCCTTAAAGGATTACGTTCGGTTATCAAGTATAAAAAAAACCAGACGCTTGAATGATTGAAGAGGAAGGAGGTGAGAGAGAAAGAGAGCGGTAATAATACTAACGATCGCTTAAATTTTGTCAAGGGTGCGTGTTAATTAAGCTTGTCTTAAATCTTCTCAGTCTTTAATTTCGTTTTGCGGCTTGAAAAGGTCATATTGGAAATTCATTCCCGGATGTGATTCTGCCTTTCCATAAACTTCGCGTCGGCTTGCGAAATGGGTCCGTAAAATAATTTGTTTCTGATAACTGAAGATTATTTGAATTTTGTTTTTAAGTGTTTCCTAGTTTTCTAGTTGCCGAAAAAAAAATTTCGCATCAAGATGTGAAATTTAACGAGTTTTGTTTTCGATTCCCTCTTCCGTGTGTGCTAAGCAAAGTTTTGTAAATTCCAGTAAATTCGTTTATTTCGAATAATTTGCAGCTTGAAAGACATTAAAGAAGGAAGCAGAAGGAAATGCAACGGAAACAAAATGCAGAAACGAACACGGATACAGGGAAAATGGTAAGACAAATCACATCTCGGTCAAAAGTTTGTCCGTAATAAACAAGCTGACAACTGATGGGAACGGGGTTTGTAGATGAAAATGAATCGAAAGATAAGGCAGAGTGCGGAGAAAAGTTAAAATAAAGAAACTAAACAGAAAGAATGTAATAAATAAATAGGAAGAAAGAAAGAACGGAAGAAAAAAGAACGGAGAAAAGGTAAAAAATCAAAGTAATATGCAGAAATAAGGAAAGCAAAGAAACAGAGAAGGAAATGTTGAAAAGAGGAAATGAGGAAATATGAAATCGAAGACTCTGACATAAAGCCAAAGAAAAACAAAAATGAGCGAACTAAAGAAAGAAACAAAAAAATATGAAGAGAAAAAGAAAGAAAACTGAAAGAAAATTTCTTAGTGTCGAATGAACGAAGTCAAAAATACAAGCAATATGATAAAGAAGTAAAGTGTCGATAAAAAATAAATGAAATTTGTAAATACTGGTCGCAAGGAGAATAAAAAGAAAAACAGACACGAAATTAAATTGAATGAAAAAAGATAAAATAAATGAAATGAAAATGAAGTTCAGTTAAAACATTTGAAAAAAAGGGGAAATAAGAAACGCTAAAAATAAACAAATATGTTGTGTTCTTTCAACTCAGAAGTGTAGGAAAGCACAGTTTCCTGTTCAGTGATTGAAATGCTGATATAATTTCCCTCATTGACAGTGGGAACGATCAAATATAAATGATGAATTTGAATTTTTTTTTTAATCATTTCACACCGGGCAAGGCGTAAATGCTGCTGATGTGCGGGGGTCTCACATAACTGAAAGAAAATTAATTAGAGGAGGGAGAATAGGATTACAAGCCAATTAGGAAGAAGCAATAGAAATATGAAATACAGGTGTAATGACAGTTGCAAGGAGGAGAGAAAGGGAAGGATATACGGGGTGGGCGAAGGGCAAGAGTCAAGTGGTTAGTAGATGAGTATTGACATTGCATTTAAATGTCTGGAGGTTCTAGCCGTCAGGAAAGCAAGAATATGGGAGCGAGTTCCACAGGCGGGAAGTGCGAGAGAAGAAGCTGCAGGAGTAGAATTGTCGTCTGCAATTGGCTAACCTAACTGTGAATGGGTGGGACCCAGTTGCTATTCTGGTTGCACGAGTAAACACAGGTTGTTGAGGAGGCACCAGTGATTTAAGTTCGTCTGAGCAGAAGCCATGAAAGTACTTATAGAACAGACAAAGGGAGGCCACATATCGTCGGTGGGGAAGTGGCTGTAGTCGGGCCGCCAAATCAGCACCTATCACGTTACTATTTCTCCCTTGGAGCCTGTCGAGAACACTGGGGTGAGCGGCAGGGGCGCCTGACCATAAATGGCAGTAGTACTCTATGCAGGGTCGAATGGTAGACTTGTATGCAGGATGGATTCAGGCGGAAAGAACGTCCTGGATCGACACAGTGACCCAATCTTCTTAGCAGTCGATTTAGCTATGGATTCGACGTAGCGGTTCCATTTGAGATCAGAAGAAAAGAAGTTAAGGCCGAGGAAGTGCAGTGTATTGCACTCAGAGAGAATCGCTTGGATGCTGATTTTCCAGACAATTTTGTCCGACACATTTGTAAAATTGACATAAAGCATTCTTCTAACACCATCGCCACGCCATTTTAAACTTAGTAACCGTTATAGCAAAACGAGTAACGAAGCGGAAAAATATGTGGGTTCAGTGGCTACATAGTGCAAATTTAAAAGCTTAAACCGAAGGTTTTATTCTTGCTGTGCCAAGACTTGTGCTTACTAAGTAAAAATTACCAGGTACACAAACTGGAAAATGCTGTTAGCCCAAAACAGATTGTGATGAATATCCACAAGCAATTGACAATATTGTATCAGTTTGTACGGTATGGCACCCACTGAATATCAACACTGGCGTTACAGAGTAGGCCAATATTTGCGTTATAAAATCTACAAGTTTTACGGAAAAGAAAACTGCATTAAATTGCGATGCACATCACACAGACACGGTTACAGATAGGACCTGATACACACAGACAGAACAAATTAGATCTAGTAGAAATATTAGTCAGAGACTGCAAAATGAGCCTTATTATTGACATTAAAATCTTTGCAGACAACCAATGTACCTTTGAAGATATTCCGACCTCTATCAAATATAAGTATATGAGAAATAGATATCTCACAAATGTGGCACATGAAAAATATCAATGATTTCAGTTGAAGTTTGAGCCCTCGGATTAATTAGAAAACGTTTCAATAAGCTCATTGAAGATATCCATGGTAAGCCATACATTAGAGAAATACAAATATTTGTACTTACAAATGAAGCGTAAAGCTTATGAAGAGAAATTATTTACAGAAATTATGCTAGGCCATAGGCTGAATATTTTTCCTCCAAAAATTCTTACTGTAAGATGACATAATGTCATTTCTAACCTTGTAAGTTCAGGAACCCCACCATGACATCTTGTTGGGATCCAAAAAAGAAAAGAGTATACTCCAACAATCAAAAGAAAATAATAATGATATTAATAATAATAATAATAATAATAATAATAATAATAATAATCTCCAAATTGAAACTTAAATAATGTGGCACATTAGGATATCAATAATTTCAGTTATAGCTAGAACGATAGGGTAGATTAGAAAGAATTCTGATAGACTCATTGAAAGGATTATTGCTAGCCTATACCTTAAAGTAATATAAAAAATGTTTGTAATCTTAGTATTTTAAAAAATTTTATTTATAAAATGATCAATGGAAACTGTAATGAAGGCATTTCTGACCTAAGGAGTCTGGATGGGATATGGAAGGCAATTTGTATACAACAGAAATAGTAGTAGTAGTGGTAGTCGTAGTAATCAGAAGAAGAAAAAGAATTAATACTATCAGTAATAGAAGAAAAATAGACGAAAATGAAATTAAATGAAACGAATGAGAATAAAAGTAGCAAAATCGAACGGTAGCAAGAAACTCGATAATAAGAGGACGAATAAATAAAAATAAAGATATCAGAAAATATCAACAAAAACGATACATAAATAAAATGAGCAACAAAAAAAATTAGAAGAAAAACGCATGATGATGATGATGATGATGATGATGATGATGATGATGAAAAAAGAAAGAACAGAAAGAAAAAAAATCTCTGGTACGCTTGAAGATTCCGGCTGCGTTGCTAAGAATAAATAAAAAAAAAAAGACAGGGAAGAAAACGAAAAACGAAAGACAACCGAGCGAATCATTTAGAAATGGTAAAGATATAACTAGCCTTCCGAGACGAATTCCACGAATTTCATCTACTCGGCTCCGCACCTCGCCACGCTACCAAGCCAACTGTCATTGCTACCATTTTATTTAAGGGGAAAATAAGAATAACATCGCTCGTTCAAGTATAATTTCTGTCTATTTTGGATCTCTGTTCTGTCCCTCAAATCTCTGTAATTGTGCTGAGCAAAAAGTGTTTTCCTCTCGAATAGAAAGTAATAAAGAAAAAGAAAGAACGAAAATAAAGTAAAAGGAAGATAAATACAAGAAAAAGAAAGAAAAAAGTAAAACAAAATGAAAGAAAAAGAATGAAATAAAAATAAAAAAGAAATAACGACAGAAAAAGAAAAAAAAGAAAAAGGAGAAAAAATGTAAAAGAAAGAAAGAAAGAAAGAAAGAAAGAAAGAAAGAAAGAAAGAAAGAAAAATTAAAAATAAAGAAAATTTATATATGAAAGACATGGAGGAAGACAAATGAATATGAATCAAAAGATAAGGCGGGGTGCGAAATTAAGTTAAACTAAAGAAACTAAACAGATAAATTATGTAATAAATAAATAGGAAGAAAGAAAGAACGGAAGAAAAAAAGAACGGAGAAAAGGTAAAAAATCAAAGTAATATGCAGAAATAAGGAAAGCAAAGAAACAGAGAAGGAAATGTTGAAAAGAAAAATGAGGAAATATGAAATCGAAGACTCTGACATAAAGCCAAAGAAAAACAAAAAAAGTGAACTAAAGAAAGAAACAAAAAATATAAAGAGGAAAAGAAAGAAAACTGAAAGAAAATTTCTTAGTGTCGAATGAACGAAGCCAAAAATACAAGCAATATGATAAAGAAGTAAAGTGTCGATAGAAAACAAATGAAATCTGTAAATACTTGTCGCAAGGGGAATAAAAAGAAAAACAGACACGAAATTAAATTGAATGAAAAAAGATAAAATAAATAAAATGAAAATGAAGTTCAGTTAAAACATTTGAAAAAAAAGTGGAAATAAGAAACGCTAAAAATAAACAAATATGTTGTGTTCTTTCAACTCAAAAGTGTAGGAAAGAGCACAGTTTCCTGTTCAGTGATTGAAATGCTGATATAATTTCCCTCATTGACACTGGGAAGGATAAAATATAAATGATGAATTTGAATGCTGATTTTCTAGACAATTTTGTCCGACACATTTGTAAAATTGACATAAAGCATTCTTCTAACACCATCGCCACGCCATTTTAAACTTAGTAACTGTTATAGTAAAACGAGTAACTAAGCGGAAAAAATATGTGGGATAAAAATGGAAAAGTATTTGGAATGAAAGATGGATAAAGAGAGAAAGATAAAAAGCGGGAAATAGGACGAGCTAGCTATAGCTAAAAGTGGGGGTCCTTAAATAGAAAGGAAGGAAGAAAATAAGGAAGGGTAATCGTTTAGAAAGAAATAGAGAAATAAGAGATAATGAAAATTAAATAAAAGAGGACGAGCTGTAGGAGAAAAATAAGAATGTCAATGAAAGTGTAACCGAATTAACCTAACGGATAAGGAAAAAAAGTATATGATGAAGAAAGAAGGACAAAACGAAAAAACAAAAAAAGAGCAAAAGAAAGATTGACTTAAAGATAGAAATAGAGAAAGAAAGAAAGAAAGAAAGAAAGAAAGAATGTGCGAAGCCAAAAAAGAAAAGAAAGAAAGACAGTGAGCGAAAAATACTGCAAGATATGAAAGCTGAAAAAAGAAAGAGAGAAAGTAAAAGAAAGACGAAATGGAATAGCAAAATAAAAAAAAAAATAAAGGGAGACAAAGTGAAAAATAATTAAAGAAAACAACTGAGAAAAATAGAAGAAAAGGAAAAAAATAAACAAGATAAAAAGGAACGAATGACTGGGAGAAAAGTTCCAAAGAGAGAAAGAAAGAAAACATTTAAAGACAAAAGAAGAAAATGAAAACAGAAAAGGAAAAAAAAAAGAAAGGTAAGAACGGATAAGAGAAAGGAAATGTTTTTGTGTTAGTGTAAACGGAATTCAGAGAATTATTGCTGGAAAATATCTTTTCTTAGAATATGCTCACTTTATTAAATAGCTAGTGTTTATATATATACGCGCTAAAAAGCCTGCCTTTATCTACCGGACGCTCGTGGCCTAGGGGAGAATCGTCGACTGACGCCGATTCAGTCGGGTTTCAATCCTGGGTTAGGAAGCGATCGTAGCCTAAGCCGTACTGATGAGCTGTGATACAGCAAAACAGATCTGTCTGCAGATGACTATATATATATATATATATATATATATATATGGATGACTATATATATATATAGATGAATATATATATATATATATATACATATGAAATTAGATTTGTTTATATGTAATATATATATATATATATATATATATATATATATATATATGAGTAGAGTATATGGATTGAAATCAGACAAGATGATTAAATAAAGAACAAAGAAGGAATTGCGTCTTTGATGGTAAAAAACACGCATTTACCATCCAAGATTTTCTCGCACACATATTTAAAAAATCGGCCATCATTTTATACACAAAACACGTGTATTATAACCCACACATACGTATAACTTGAAAAGCGTTCCTATATATATAGGCACTTCCATTTAAAATAATCTATTGCTTTATTACACGTAACACATAACTGACCAATAAGAATATTCCAGTATATCTTTGTTCTTTAAAAATTAAATCGAAAATGTTTATCTTTAACCAGAACTCTTGAGAAGTCTTAATAAAGATAAAATCAAATTGAGACACTACTTTATTCTTTATTTATTCTGTAATCCCACGTCATTAAATCGACACGTGTTCTGAGGTAACCAAGAGTTTACTCCATTTTATTGGCATCTATATAAGAATGAAAGTGCTGCTCAGTTAGGCCATGTGTTTTCAAATGGAACAAGTGATAATAGGACGGGGCAATGTTAGATTAATACAGTTGGTGTTATAAGATTTCCTTTTTAAGCCTTTACAAGTAAGTTTTAACTCATTTTACTACATGTGGCCTAGCGTTGTCAAGCTGCAAAATCGCTTTGTCATTCTCTGTCAGTATAGCGGGCGTTTTTGCTTCAATGATCGGCTCAAACGCATAAACTGTAGTATATAGTGATCATCCGTGATGGTTTCGGTCGGTTTGAGCACCTCATAATAAAGCAAACCCATTTGATCCCACCAAATGCTGAGCGTATACTTCGAACAATGGATATTCAAGCTTGTAACCGATGTTGATGAATGGCCGGGCGTAACCCATGATCTTGTCCGGTTAAGGTTATCGTAGTTTATCCCCAGTCCATTAGCAGTCACTATATAATACAAAAAACTTTAATTTTCTGCTGTTGAAATAGCTGTTCACGCGTTACAAGACTCCGGTCGACTTCTTTCTGTTTAATTCGTACGTCACCCAGTGTCATTGCTTTTGAATCATTCCTAATGTTTTCAAGCCTTTCCAAACTGTGGTAGTACCTGTTAATGATTCTACAGGTTCAGCGTCCGCATGATAGGAGTCTTCATGAAGTAATTACTCTATTTGTCGTCTTCAAATATTTTCGGTGTGCTATAGCGTTCTTTATCTTCAACATCAAAACATTACTTCTAAGGTGTCTAAATCAATCTTTGCATGACTGTTGTTTTTGACAAAACATGGTCGGCGTAAGTCTCAACAAGAATTTTGTGTGCGTCAGCTGCCGATTTCTCTTGAATGAAATAGTGCAGTAAGATACCCAGAGGTATAGTTTCTTTGGGACAAAATCCGGCCTGTTTAACGTTATAAAAATCAAAGATGCTTACATTTCGGCGAAATGAGACAGTATAGTGTAGTAATTTCTTTCAGATGCGTTACTATCTGAAACTACTCGCAAGTATTTATTGGAACGCTATCTCTTGGAAGACAGCGAGAACTTATTCAATATCCTAATCTTCCCCCCTCTCTCTCTCTCTCTCTCTCTCTCTCTCTCTCTATATATATATATATATATATATATATATATATATATATATTCGGTATAATACCTAAACTGACTCTGTAAGTATCAAAATCCTAAATTTCTACAAAGGTAAACTTTAAGAAAAACGAATAACCGACAGAATCTAATTCCGTTAACATCCGTCGCACTAAGGCGTTGGATGAGAGGGGGAAAAAAAGAAATCCGCGGAATAAAGAAAAGACATACAATACTCCGCAGTAAAGAAAAAAAAACCCAAACGGAACCAACCACAAAAAAAGAAGAAAAAGTGCTCGATACAAATACAAACAAATGCAAAAGTACAAATGAAAAGCAAAAGTAGAGCAAAGACACATAAAGAATCACAAGATAGCCAAAACCTACCGCGGTTTCACACAACGGCTCGTCAGCCGTTGTGTGAAACCGCGGTAGGTTTTGGCTATCTTGTGATTCTTTATGTATATATATATATATATATATATATATATTGTGTGTGTGTGTGTGTTTGTGCGTCTGTCTGTGTGCATAAGAGTAAGAACTTATGTGAAACAAAATAAAGATAAAAAAGAAAAAAGCAAATATTGAAAGTAATAATTTATTACTTGAACTGTATTATGGATTAAAAACAATGGAAAATATAATAAAGAATAGATAAACCTCACTGATAGCAACTAAAATTAAAAGTGTAATGAGCAATATATCATGCCTTTTTATCTTTAGAAGATTCTCTTAAAAAAACTTAGAAAATTTCAACAGTTTCAAGTGGAAGTTTATTGTTAAAAAACGCCGTTAAGTATCTAAAGAATGATACAACGCAAACAAAACATAAAGGAAATCGAAACATTTGTTAAAGGAATTCGTGTTTGATAATACTGGCTATGCCGGATTCTTCTTGTAAGTGTCGTGAGCGTTCAGGACATTGGCGGTCGTGGATCTTCACAGTTTCCTGTTTTTGTAGCTCTTAATAATTATTGTAGAGTTCTTATAATTCCGAAACCCAGTTTTGCTATACATTTACACAAGCTCATTGGTTTACTTTGTTCTTCTTGTGTTTAGTCGGTGCTGTTAGTATCAGATTTTCCAAACAGTCTTTTCTCGTTATGTACGCTAGAGATTCCAACTATATCTTCCTGATGTTATATTTAAGTGTCTATTTTTTTCAATTTTTCTAAAACTCTCTCGTCTCTAATAAGATCGGTCTATAGAATTTTCAACAACCTTTTGTAGAGCCACATTTCTATTGCTTCAAGTCCCTTTTTCAAATATGATGAAATTTTATAGCATTTGCTGACATATAGTGCACTGATATTACAGAACAGTCAGTGCGCATTTATTTGTTTCTAACTACTGTTTTCTGTTTCTTAATACATTGATTAGATTTAGCGGGCATCATTCTGTATCCGGTTTACAGTTATGGCGTTTTCCTTCTGTTAAAACACAGATATCTAAAGTGTATTTGTTTCATTGTGATATCTCTAATTTTTAATTCTCATATTACGCTGTAACTTTTGCTAACAACTATACATTTTGTCTTCTTTGAATTCATTTCTTTCTCTACTACTTTTTATAGTATTTCTTTAGATTCCTTTCTGTATCAGCTTTCAACACTGTGTAATCTGCATATCTTATATTGCTAAAATTTTTGTTGCCAATGTTATTTCCGGGTAGAAATTTAATTCTCTCAGAATCGTTTCACTCTAAAGGAAAATCCGAGAACTATGTTAAAAATTTTAAACCAATTTCAGATAGGGTATGTATTTTGATTCGAATATATTTTTTCGATTAGACTACAACCGTATATTTCCACCAAAACAAATACGCAAAGGGATGTTTTTAAAATAGCTTTAATGTAAAGAGGACCAGTGCTAATATTTGTGACTGTAAATATATCTTCTTCACAAACAATTTATGCAAAATGTGTTGTTACTAAAGTAAATATTTCTGTGTATTTTTTGTTGAATTGTCTATAGTATATGAAGATTCAAAACGTAGACGAATATTTCAAGTGTGGAGACTTTATTGAAAACTGGAATATTTGATGTTTGTATATTGAGAAAGAATAGTGCTTTTACTTTTGACAATTCATATAAATTCAAGATATAAAAGCAAACATGGGCAACACTTTTTGAGAAGAGGGCCGCTTGAGACATTGATCGTCATCAGCAGGGCTGCACTACTAAAAATGTAAACACTTTTTTCTTTGGAGATACCTAAACTATTTTTACTAGGGTAGAACGTATGCGTAAGAATCGGCCTTTAAAATAGAAAAGATTTGATTTCTTTTCACTTTGGTAAAAAGATGATTTCTGTAAATAATTAGTGTTTAGGTATAATATTGTTACAGGTATCAACGTGATTAACACACGTTGATTCCGTGATGTATTACGGAAGAATTAAAAGAAGAAACTGAATTCTAGAAAATGAAATAAATTAAATGACTTAAAACGTTTACGGTGTTCGGAGTATTGTCCTCACTTTTGTTGCCATATTCACGATGTTTCGAACGTTGTACTCTCTGAAAGTTTTCAGGTGATTAAAATTTCAAACTGAACTCTTTATTTCTTTCAACGGGGTCGATTGCTTAAGTTCATTGAGTCATGCCATTTTCAGAAGTCTGAGTATCCGTTATCTCTTTTTAATTCAATGCTATAAGGTTTTGTACGAATTTGCAGTAGCCAGGTTTTGATCTCACAACTTCTTTTGTCAACTCTCTGTTGGAAATTTCAGTCACCTAAAGAAGGTTGGAAAGTACAATGGCCTAAACATTGACTATATGACAAGAAAGATGAGACCAACAAGGCTAATAATGTAAGTAGTATAAATATTTACAGTACCCCATCTCAGAATAGTGACACTGTATTCACTATAACGAGAATTAATGTATTGAAAGAAAATATAATATTTTAATAATCTGTGAATCAAAATCGAAATCATTTTTTTATTATAGTTGACAAATAATTTCATCTGACAATTTTAAACGAAATGTATGTATGGCTGGCCACTCGTATCCGAAGACGCCTGTCTACAAGGACGGCTAGCTAATACCCATTGCAGACGCTTTTTAAGGCACACTTGTGTTAATTTAATATCCACAAAGCTCATCTATAGTTTATTCTGCTACTATGTTGAACGGACCTTAGTTACAGTTTCTGAGCGAGAACGCGTTATATGGCGTGTACAACAATATGAAAATAACCAGGCGGTTAAAACCGTCGGTTACAATGACTTATGACTTCTATCTAGCACATCATCAACGGCACTCGAAAAGGAACCGTTTTCGCACTTTCACTCACAAGGTTTAGATCAATTCGTGGCATGGTTTTTTAACACTCTTAAAGGTTTTCATACACTAGGATCGCCTCTTCCAAACCGATAACACAAAAAGTCACCTTGTTGAGATTCGAACTCGGGTTTCATGGTCAGAAAACGAACGGCCATGCCGCCACATGCCCACAAAAATGAAATGTATAGGTAATGTAAAAATACGTCATAGAAAAAGGACATAAAATTGTAATTTATTAATTTAACGATACAAAAAAAAAAAAAAAAAAAAGAAGAAGCATAAACAAATCTTTTTCCGGAGAGAAAGAAAATACAGTTTCTTGTTTATAAAAATAAATGTGATAAACACCAAGTGTTTTTAAAATGCTCTCCTATTTCTTCTTCATCTCAAATTTTCTGACGTTTCTATTCTCTGTCTAATAACATTAATGTCATCAGCATATCTTATAAAGTTAAGATGGCGTCCAGGAAGAATATATGCGGTTCACATTTGTATTTCTCTTAGGGTCGAATATTTCTGTATATTCTTACGTTGAATAAAACTGGTGAGAAAGTATGTATTTTTTGTTAGTTCATCTCCATGTTTCTTAGTTTGCGGAACTCAACATTTTTTCAAATGCAGGTCGTTTGTTCCCAGCAAATGTTCCAGATTATCTACATTATTATACATTTGAATAATGAAAATTATTCTATATTTCAAATTTTAGAATGTGCTTTGTGTATTGCACAAATATGCCTCTGGCTATTACATGATTCTTTGGCTCTTTCTCATTTCTCCTCTTTTATTCTTGATATAATTTTGAAATTCTGAGTAATAAAACGAAGACAAAGACAATACATGATGTTATTTACTTTATTGTCGATAATCTAAAATTTGTCGAAAACAAACTTACGACCGGGATCATACATAATTTAACCGATCATCACAAAAGCAATAACAGTACAAAACGGTAAATTCAGTAGTTGGGCAACTGAAAATCCAGCGGACACCAACGGCTGTTATATATATATATATATATATATATATATATATATATATATATATAATAGAAAAAAAATTGGTAAGGTCCCAAACAACAAAAACACTATTAATATTAGTTTTATTAATATTAAAATTGATATCTTTGCGTTTCGCGCACTAGAATAGTGGGTATCCGTTTCAGCGGAAGAATGGAAGTGGGTTCCGCGTGTGTCGGCATCGGCGTTGACCTGCGGTTGTGGTTCATGCAGCAATGTTCTGTTTCCTGTCGGTAGCGGACAGTGGCGTGCCATCTGCGTTAACTCGTTTTCGGCGTTTGTCTTCTGTGTCGTCGTCGTCGTCGCCTAAAAAGGGATTCGCAACACCATCGTTTTTTGTCTCTCGGTTTGTCGTCTTACCATTCGTCATGCGGTCGCCTCCCGGTGTCTCGCCCCCGGAAACGTCTTTCTGGTTGTCACACAGTCCTGCTCTACCTGCCTCCGTCTATCACTTTGCGTCCGTTTGCGCTCATGCTCGGTAATACTGTTTCTCCTTCACAGGTGCTCTTGACTGAGTGTCCGCAGCAGCCAGTACGTTCACTTTGAAAGACGTAGAGTTCTCAGAGTAGGCTCCTCAAGCTTGAATAAGATAAGATTGGAATGATGGAAGAAGGCTTCGTCCACGTCTGTCGGTCTCCGTCCACAGTGAGGCAATAATCGAAAGAAAACGGTCGGGTCAGGGCCACACGTATATATATATATATATATATATATATATATATATATATATATATATATTTTAATTCAGATACTTCAATCCAAGGGAAAAAAGCAGGAAGGTAAATTCCAAAAAACCGGATCCTAATTAATATTAAAAATTTATTTTAATATTAAAAAATGATACAGGAAGAGAGCTCCATGTAATAAAATATTATATTATTTTATTTTATTTTATTATTTATTTTTTAATTTCTTTGCAATCTATTTAAAAAGGAAAAGTTGACTAATTTTTCTCCAGTTTCTGAAAGGTTTTTTCTGTTGCTGAGGTGATGTGTAGTCCCCCGTGGGGATCTTCATATCGAAATGGCCATTCAACATCTTTGAATTAATCCTTTTTTAATATATATATATATATATATATATATATATATATATATATATATATATATATGCCAAAATATTTTTTCGTTACGAACGCGTTTCATGCTATCTGGGATTTTTGTAATTTATTTATAAATTTCATTTTGCATCTTCAAACAGGACAGAAGTTTAAATTTTCAAATGCTCTAAAATACACTCAAATCAAATTGTGTAAGTAAAGGTAATCTATCGAAGACACCAAGGGATGTACTTTATTGTTTAATAAATTTTGTTTGTCACAAAGTCAAGATACTCGTTAACCTAAAGAGGATAATGAATCTAAAGATTTGTAGCGATGGGATAAAAGTTACCGTACTACATTGTTACCCTTGCGGTGATAATAAACACATTTCGGCAACCGCTTGCAAAATTCATTAACCATCCTGGGTATGACGCTAATCAACGATACAGTAACAAGGCCTCTGATTGAGAGGTTTTGAGTAGCGTGGATTAATGTGTTAATTACTGCTGCTCCTGGGATCATTCTGAACTGCGATTGCAGCATATGTTAGAGACCGAGCGATGAACAATTAGTTAAACCCAATTCTGGTGTCACAACAATGTGAAATTATAAAAAGAGATTTTTTTATAGTAATAACACCAGCAATACATTAAAATAAATATATTTAATCGGCAATATATTTTTTTAAATTATTACCTGCAATATATAAAAAAACATATTTAACAGGAATACATTTTTGAAAACAATGATACCAGTAATATATTTTGAAATATAATATTACCAGCAATACATTAGTTTTACTTACCCACTATACACTTTTATTGCAAACAATACATTTTGGAAAGTAATATTACCAACATTATATTTAAAGAATGTCAGTAATACTTTTTTTTACTACCAAGAATACATTTTTGGAAAATAATACTACAAATAACACATTTTTTAATATTACCAGGAATACATTAAAAAAATGTCAGCAATACATTTTGAAAAGAATATTACGGGCAATGCATTTGATTCTCAAGAGAACACATCTTTTTTTCCAGAAAAGCTCTCGATTTGTAGATCAGGTTTCATTGATGTACGTCAATGAAACCTGATCTACAAAGTGATTTATTACAAAGAATATATATTCTATTCATACGAACCGATCCAAAAACATCTTGTCAGCATTAAATAAACCATTGATGTTGATATGCCATAAAAGAAAATAAAGCAAACCAAAATGTCGTTCATGACAGTCAAATTCTGCAATGAGATTCAATAACAATTCCTCAAGAAAAAATATACAAGTTGTTGACAACATCAAGTGATCCTATAAACTCCCGACACAGTGAATAAAACCTTTCGACGTTGACGGTAGTCTCCGTAAACTTTTAACTATGCAGTGTTCTTTCATGAATACATCCTACGTCATTGAGCACGGATACGTTATTCAGTTCTTTATTTACCTGAACCCATCATTCATCAGAGATAGCAAGAAATCATTTCCCTGAACCAAAGATTTAACGTACACTACGTGTATATTGCCTTTTTCAATAGAATTCACTTGCAATTATGGAAAATTCCTCTACACAGGCATATGTTATGAAAGGCATTTGACAAACACTTAGGGTAAAGTGTACTTCCTCTTGCTACAAACCACCTTCATTTCCGGTCAGCTAACGACATGCTCCATAAAATTTTATAGTCGGTTATATGATACATGTTTACTCTCATCTTAATATAACTAAAGATGTTTTTTTTTTCATCGCTAGAAATATAGCCCCGTCGGTTTTGAGTCATTGATGCAAATTGGCATGGCATCAACTGACCTTTTTGCTTCAGACAACAGGCGGCTGTAAGATTCAATTAGAATGAGACTAGTATTACAAATTTTACTTATGGAAAACTTTTAATGTGAGTTAAAGTCGACTATTTATGAAGTAAATCCGTTAGTATTTTCAGGCTGATATCATTCTCCGATCTATCTATCTATCTATCTATCTATCTATCTATCTATCTATCTATCTATCTATCTATCTACGAGTGAATAAGGAACGAAGAAAAAAAAGATTTACAACGTCCAAAACATTATTTTAAAACAGTGCTCGATATATAATATATAGAGCTGTGAATATTTATTATAAATTAAATTTTGCCTCTTACATTAAATCTTACCTATTACACACCACAAACTGTGATCTAATTTACAATTTAAAATTTAATAAAAAATCGATTTCCTAAATCCAAAATTAACGTTAAACATACAAAATTATATTAATTATATAAACTGTGCTTAAATACTAAAATATTCTATAGTGATATAAATCAGCAGTAAGTCCAATCACATCTCTTCCCACCCCTTGCACCCCCCTACTCTGCTCCTCTAAGAAATCCAAAGGATAAAGTCTGGTCGCAAGATCATAAAACTTACATCCTATCTGCTAATGTTAAATCTGTCTACAAAATTCCCAGACACTCATTAATCAACTATATTCACTACCCACACTACTTTCTTCAAAATTCAAACGGACAATTCAGAAGAATTATCTCCTTATCATTAACCCCCACCAACACCCCACACACAGCTCACCAAAAGAGGCTTTCCATTCCTGTCTACACCACCTGATTAGACATTGTAATTTCAATGTCGAAACAAATGTACGATTTGTAGTTGATATATGAGGATATATAAAAAAATTGTACATGTTCTAAAATTTAATTTATAATATATATATATATATATATATATATATATTCAACGACTTATTACGCTACCTATGTGTCTACCATGAGATTTTTCATAACTGATTTTACCGTTTACCATTTTTCTTTTTAAGAACGCCCTTGTAACGGTCTTTTGTTTGAAGGCTGACGTGACAGGGAATTTTTGAACGCGAAATTTAAAAATTAAAACGAATTATGGCGTTTTCATCTATGTTTGTATGGATCTAAGAGGTATTTTTTAGTGTGGCTGCATTTAGTCAAAATTTCTTTTCTTTCATTTAACAATTCGTTTTTGTTTGGGAATTGCATAATTTCTAATTATTTCTTCTTGTCAGAGTCTGCATATTTTTTCCACTTTTGTAAGGCTTGGCTGCTTTTAAAATGCTCCACGTTACGTCTGCTTATTTTCCACATTTTGAAATTAATTTCCACACTTGGTTAGCCAATTTTGTAGTTTTGAAATTTTTCTATTTTGAATGTAGATCTGGTCTTAAAGGTGTCTTTGGTTGAGCCCCAATTTTTGTTTTGGTCGTTTGGGCCATGTAACTTTGCCTTGAAAAATATTTCTTTTGTGTTGCAGGGTCCTTGAAGTGGGCTTTTATGTTTGTCCCTGCAGTTGCATTCTTTGTTAGTGTCTTTGTTTTGTACGATGCTATTTAATTTTCTGCTGTTTTGTTTTTTATGAAACTATCTAAATTACTAGTGCAGCTATAGCTTAGTTTGATGGTGTTTCTGTTGAAACTTTTTTTAGTTCTGATTCTTTTGGAAAGTATCTATCTATTAGTTTAAAAATATTGTCCTATTTTGGTCTTTACCTCTAAATTAAATGGTGGGCTGAACCAGATAATGTTACGTCTTCTATTGTCGTTTTTAATTTGTCTGTTTGGTTGAGATTTATATTGTAAAATGTTTTCTGGACAGATTTTCTTAGTACATCCTCATAGATATTTTTCTATCCATTAAATATTAATTTGTTTGAAGAAATCTTACATTGTGTTCTTTTCCTTTGTACATGTGTTTAATTCTACAATTTGAAAGATTGAATTTTACAAAATCCAATCTTTCAAATAGTATAATTTTTGCAAACACTTCTTTTCTTCTACTGCTTTCAACATTACACAAAATTGGTATGTATATTACACACTGATTTCTTGTTTTCCTTACCGAACACCCTACAGCTTACATATTTTATCCAGAAATATCATCAGAATTAGCGCAAGGTTATTTACATTATCATCAGGTGGTAGGCTGTTGTTTAGTGATTGGAATTAAATAAACATAAACCATCTCCATACGGCTACAGTCATATAAAGTGCCCTCATACGTTCGTTCTACCTCACCTTCTAAGTTTCCTTTTCTCGTCTTCACTGACACGACGTCAAAGAAAACAACAAAAAGACATCTTCAACTAATTCCTAAAAAACTTACGTACGATAAGTACAATTTCCTTTATTGCTTCACCTTCCTTTTTAAATCTGTCGCCAACCTTAAAAAAAGGAAAGGAACACAAACTTTATTAGTAGCCCGATGAATCTTTTTTACTTACACACATTCTCATACTTACAACTATTTCACTGGTACATTGAAGTAAGAACATTTTTATTCTTAACATTTCCTTCTTACTTATTTGTTATTCTGTTTAGGCATTTAACATTTTACTTTAACTAACAAGACAATATTTTTTATTATTCTATGTTCCAATATCGATTCTTCAACCTTTTATATATTTTAAATTGTGGGGACTTCGGTTGTACTTGGCATAAGGCCAATTTGACAAACATAGCCGAGGCCCCTACAACGTCAACCAATGTTGGTATAATTTATTTCTATTCATGATTTCGTTTTTGGTCATCTTTTCCTAACCCATCGCCAAGAGTTAATAATCAATTATTACATATATATTTTTATTCATTATCATTTGGAATAATGTACTTCTGAAAAAGTGTAGAGATATTTTTAATATTTTATGTTAATCATGTCACTTGCTAGGTACCTCCACTTTTTCACGGGAATAACAGCATAGCCTAATGCAAAACGCCACAAACTTAACGAAAATAATGTTTTATAGTCAAAATGTTGATATTATTATTAAGAGGAAAAATCAATTATTCTTTAAATCATTTTTTAAATTTTTTTAATCCTTTACAACACATTCGAAATTTTGGTTAGAATGCTTGTTTTGTTTAAGTCATTGCCTGCTGCAAAGTTTAACATTGATGTTTTTTGCGCTTTTTTCTGTTGAAAACAAATTAATTTGAAAATTCTAGTACAACTCAAATAATTGTGCGTTTTAATGAGATTTTCAGAACATATTCACAAATAAATGAAATTATTTTAGAAATGTCCTTTTAGAAAATATTGGTAATTTTTTTTCAGATATTTTACCCCCCACTTACATAGTTTCATTAAATTTTGCACAAAACCTTCACGTTTATGAAATTTGTTGTTTTTTTTTTTGTTAAAAGTAGAAGTCATTGAAAATTGCAAATCACCTACTTTTTTTTCAAATTTATACTATTTAACTGGAAATCTGCTCTGAATTGAAAAATAAAGAATCCAATAAATCTATGACATTACTTAATTAGAACAGCTTTTAATTGTTTTTGTAAATAAGTAATATTAAGGACAACAGTGTCTGAAGAAATAAAATATTTCTGATGAATAATGAATTTTTAAAAAAAATTTGTCATTTGTTCTTTTACATTTTAATTATAATAAATTATAATAGTCTAAAATCGTGTAAAATTCGGTATTGGCACTTTTATGAGATGTAATATAGTAATTAATTGGAAACAAAATTTACGAGTCCAAAATTGCAAAGATTAATAAATGTAGTTACGCTATTTTTTTAATCACTTTAATTTACTATATTTTTAACTTATTTTGATATATGGTAGACTGAAATTGCCATTATTATGAAACAGATACGTAATTTAAAATTTTTATCCCTACACTTAGATTTATGAAAATTGTCGGTTTTGGACATACGTACAACCTGTCACCACGAAGTCATTCACGAATCCGTCAAGCCATTGATCAGATAAACACGAACAATTGTTATTAATTGGTTGTATATTATTTTTTATGTTACAAGTAGGTAATTTTTTTTAAATCAGCTTAATTTAACTTTCAATTTACTAATTTTACTAAAATAAAGTGTCAGAAATTTTAAAATATTTATAAAATCGATAAATTTTTGTTTGTTTACATGTTTCTGAAGATTAAGAAAATGGCCGTTTATAAGTAAATTTAAGAAATCGAAATTAAATGTGACTTCAAATCTATATAATTTCTATCTGAAATACACCAGAAATGTTTACTTAATAGAAATAATAAATGTAATCATTATGGTTTTAATTAAATCTAAAATGAAATCTTCAATAATATTTTCTTTTTATTTTAAAAATTTCATTTTAAAATCAGGTATCGAACATTTATACTGAAAAGTGGAGGTACCTATTTTAAAGCGTTAGGTTGCCATTTCAATCTGCGGTAGACTGGTGGCCAAACAATGCTATACATGCTAATCTGTCCTGCTATTCAACCCTTAGCTGCAGGTAGAAGAGATGGATTATTAGCTGTTCTAAGGGTATTCTTGCGCAAGTGAATGTAACGAATTCGACTGAAATAATTTAATACGTGTCCTTAATAATTCCCCCCACCCTGAATATAAAGAAAATATATGCCATTCATTGATTTCTAACTTCTTGTATTCTAAAATACCAATGGCAAACATTCAGCTAATAATTATAAAACAATAAATCATGTCCATGTCATCATTAATATGTGTGTGTTTGTGTGTGCGTGTATGTGAATTCAATCCATATTGAGTTATTTGTTGCATTTTTTCTAATTTTCAATTATGTTTTTCGGCAACCATAACAGAAAGATTAAGTAAACATCATTACAATATGTGTTTTATACACTTTAAAAAAATACTTCTTTATGAATACGGAGTCACATCGACTGACATGTCATATGTCAGATTTACAGTTAAGTTATATATCTTCAACAGACACACCATCAAAACCCAAAAAGAAACCCGATAAATACTTAATAATAATACAAATTTAATATATCTCAAGAAATGTAAAACAAAATAACAAAACAAAAATATTGCGAAAGCTTGAAGCCTTTAGATTAAACAACAAACAAATCAACTTTAAAAAATGTAATCAAATTAACGAAAAAATCACACAAATATATTTCAGGATTTAGAAAAATATGACACCACATAAACTAACACGTGAGAACTAGTTACTTCAGAAAAAAAAACGACATAAAATACATTGCAATTTTATAATGTCTTATAAAATAAGGACGAATTCAGAGTGGCAAATCTGTTTATAAATTAACAACGATTAGCAAAAAGAATACAAGTAATATAGAAAAAAAACTAAGGGAACACATTCTTAAAACGATTTCGTTAGTAATTTAACAAAATTGTGTCAATGTAAAATTTCTACAAGAATTTAATGCTTTTTTGTATATATATACTAAGATAATGGTATTAACCGACCTATATATTTAAATTCTTTTAATTGAACATTATTTTTCATGGATATTTTACTTGAGTATATACTCTGCTTTTCTATCTATCTATCTATCTATCTATCTATCTATCTATCTATCTATCTATCTATATATATATATATATTCAGAAATTATAACATGAATATGTTATGATATCACAACAAAAGTAGCAATTTCGTTTCGAGACTTCTAGTGTCTTATCAAGTGATGAGGTTTATTTCAATTTACAGGGTTTATATATATATATATATATATATATATATATATATATATATATATATATATACCGGCCTAGTATAAGAGAAGTTCCTGATTTCCCGCAACATCCATATGTATTCTGTAATGTAAGCAAATGTAAAAAAGTCAATATTACGAAATACGAATATATATTTTTTACTCGTATTTGAGTAGATACTCTGTTTTTGTATAATTGAACACACACACACACGCACACACACACACACACACGTATATATATATATATATATATATATATATAGGGCCTTTGAGATTTGAAAAAGAAATCCAGTAAAATCATTTTCCCAAGCATCTTTCAAAATTGCCTGATGACGAAATTCTGTCTGGAAACATAGAAATTTCTGTTTCGCAATGTACATTAAATTTATATATATATATATATATATATATATATATATATATATATATATATAATTTCGAAATTATTGTAAATATTAGGTACTGTATAATTCGTAATATATAATCATAAGAATTACTTATTTGTTTATTTTCAAATCATAGATTAATTATAGATTCAATAAATTTTCGCCTTAATCAAATATGTCACTTATTTGCTAAGAATTTTTGCTAAAATAATTAATATTAATTGCTAACTTCTTTTTCTCACCGTGAGCTAGCCTGGGATGTGCGTTAGGTACAGTGGATATCGGCTCGGAACGAGAAACCGGGGAGACGAGTTCGAATTCCAGTTGAATCCATTGTATTCACTTACGCACAAATACCCTTGGGAAAGGTATTAATCCGTCTCTTCCTTCCAGTTATGGGTTAAATAGCAGGACAGATTGGGTTCTATAGCCTTGGTCGGCAACCAGTCTACCGCAGAAAGCAATGGCAACCTACTGCGGGATAATCTTCTGCCCAGTCAGTCGTGTCTAGTTTTCACATCTTTTCCCTCTTTTCTTTCATTTTTCTTTCTTTCCTCAATTGGAGTAGATAGACTAAACTATCGCCCGGTTCACACTTCACCTACGTCTATTGAACAGGTGTAGAGGCTCATCCCTTGTTCTCTGCTTAGTGTGTGATTTCCTGCTTTCTCTTTTCCCATCTTTTCCCTCTTTTCTTTCATTTTTCTTTCTTTTCTCAATTGGAGTAGATAGACTAAACTATCGCCCGGTTCACACTCCACCCAAGTCTATTGAACAGGTGTAGAAGTTCATCCTTTGTTCCCTGATTAGGATGTGGTCTCCGGCTTTCGCTTTTCCCATCTTTTCACTCTTTTCTTTCATTTTTTTCCCTCAATTGGAGTAGATAGACTAAACTATCGTCCGGTTCACACTCCACCCACGTCTGTTGAACAGGTGTAGAGGCTCATCCCTTGTTCGCTGTTTAGGATGTGGTTCCCGGCTTTCTCTTTCCCAATCTTTTCAATCTTACGTTGCCTCCTGCGTTTTAGTGGCATTACCGCCTTGCTTGGGGTGATATGATTTTAAAAAAAAAACAAAAAAAAACTTTAACCTTTTTAACACCATGAAAATTTTTGACAATTTTCTTTTGGCTATCGCTATTTTTCACTTGCATGCTTCTGAATAAACAATGCAAAAATATATTTTTATTTTCTATTCTCTTAAATTTTCAGCTAGTTTTTCTGTTTTTCTGATTTTACAAGCATCCAAGTATTTATAAGTATTCTTAACACGATTTACAATAAACTGCAAAATCAACATTAACACGAATAATAATTTCTTTCGCTTTTTGAACTAAGGATTACATATTTTTATATGCAAAAATAGTGTTACATGTCTTTCTTTGTATGCAATTTTACAAGGCAATCTTAAACAAGGCAATTACGTGTTTTGCAAGTATCTTATGCAGTGCAATTACGGGTTTACATATTGCAAGGACATTGGGTAAGGTACGAGAGACGTCGAACGGCGTTTTGTCACGGGTGAACAGCTGCTTCAACGTGGGAAAAAGCAACAGCGCTTTCATTCTTATGAAAATGTCAAAAATGTGACGACTCGTGGTTAGCCTAAAAAATACGTGTCGTTATACCGACGTAGAATTCAATGCTGACAGAAAGATAAGAAAAAGAAACCGGTTTTTGAAAATAAAATTTCACTTTTCATAGAATTTAGCGAGAGCTTATCCAAGGTATATATATATATACTATTAATTCATATATATGTGTGTGTGTGTGTGTGTGTGTGTGTTGTGTGTGTGTGTGTGTTTATATAATTAGGTAACCACAAGGATTCGCTAAAAAATTAGAATACACGTTGAAGAAATGAATTCTCGTCAAACATATGTATATATTGATGTAGACGATGCAAAGTTTCTTTTCTTAAATTTAAACAAATATATTTAAGCAAATTAATGATTCAATTTTGATTCCGACATTTTTTTTACTTCAAACATTTTTAGTGGATGGTCGTATTTGAGTAGACGCTCTTTTATTTTTTAAACTTATTTATTTAATGAATTAGCCTGTATATCCTTTTAAGTAACGTCGGATTTTAAAAAAATGAATTAATCTTTACATTTATAGTGTAAGATTTTCATTCGACTTTACTCATATATAAAAGGGACCGAATGAAATATAGAACGCATTTTTATCTTGTTAATATCTACCTTGAAGTTATTTGACTTTCTTACTACTTTGACAATAGCCTTATGAAAAATTATTTCGGAAAGGTGATTGTCTGTGTGTTCGGTTCGCTCCGCAAACATTCCACCTCCAGGCATCTGCTGGTGGCACAAATTACTGCAAATTTTGTGAAAACTGGAACAGGCTCAAATAAATTGTGTAAAGACGAAGATGAGCACATGGAATTTTGCCTTTAAACAAATTGTTCGGTTAGTTAACTGAATAGGAACAAGAGATCAGCCTCTACACCTGTTCAATAGACGTGGGTGGAGTGTGAACCGGGCGATAGTTTAGTCTATCTACTCCAATTGAGGAAAGAAAGAAAAATGAAAGAAAAGAGGGAAAAGATGGGAAAAGAGAAAGCCGGAAACTACATCCTAAGCAGGGAACAAGGGATGAGCCTCTACACCTGTTCAATAACTATGGGAATAAAAACGAGTTTTAAATCTCATTGGAATTGGGATTCCTAAGTTGGTAGCTGGATTTGCTCACGCAATCTGTTGAATATAGAAGAGGATGAAGAGAGATTACGTCAGAGAAAATATTGCTGCCTCATTGGTTGAACCAAAACCCCACCTCGAAATGTGGAGGTGGAAAGTAAACTCATTCGTCAAAGATTTAATTTGCATAGATACCCAGGGTCCAGCCAGCACCTCCCAAAAGTATTTCGGACAAGCATAAAAATTGGGACCCCGAGTAGCTAAGTCAGTTGGAGCTGCCGAGCGAAAAAGAAAATACGAATTTACTACCGCTGTCGCCACCCTACACCCAACTTCGGCCGTTTCCGTAAAGCTTCGGAAAGTTGCCCTGAAAAGCCTTTTTTTATTTGAAAAATTGAGAGCTCTGATTATTCTTAAACGAAAACTTTCGCTCCGTTGTCAAAATTGAACTCGACGAGTGTATATTCTGCTTCTGTTGATTTTTTTTCTTATATATATAAACACTCTTTCCGTAACTTATTCAGGCATTATCGAAATTATTATTTTTTTTTTTTGTCCAGCATGGTTCGACGTAGTAAAGACACAGCTAACAAGATTTCGGCGTGCCTTTCTTTCGATCAGAACTCACAGCGTTTGCAGAGCCGTTATAACAGACGTCTTGAAGACCAGCTACTGTGTTGAGGCCAGCAGACAACTAGCGACCCGAGGGTGACGTCACATTAGAATCATTCCTAATGATTTCAAAAGTTTTTAAACGGTAGAGTAATTAACTCTTAATGAGTGTACATGTTCAGCTTGATCCTGACATGTGTCCTCGTGAAGTAATGCCTCCAAAACTTTCATCTTCAAACTGTTTCGGTATGCCAGGGTGCTCTTGATCTTCAACATCAAAATCTTTAATTTTGAAGCTTCTAAACCAATCTCTGGTTGTTGTTTCCGGCGGAGCGTGGTTTTCGAAAGTCTCTACAAGACTTCTGTGTGGTTCAGATGAAGATTTATTTTGATTGAAGTAGTACAGTTAAATTCCCCGTAAATACATCGATATATATAACGCTATGAAAATAAGTTTGTTTATACTTCAGTGAATTGACATACACTGAATTCTAAAATGTCCTTACAGATGCGTTAGCGTCTGAAACTAAACAAAGCA